>CAWUFW010012244.1:0-555085 GCA_963921515.1 Calotriton arnoldi
GTATCGATCGTCTGCTGGGGTGCGAGGATTCCTCAATGGACTGAGCAGCCATGCCCCATTCGGATACGCAGAGTCACCTGGGTGTGAGGGACACAGAGAACCGTTGCTATTCCAACTGGACAGGGGACAGCATCGCACAACCAGCACGCTACACCACTCCACATACTCACCGACAATACAGCCACGATCCTGTTGCAGATTGGCCATCAGTCGTGGCAAGATGCTGTTGCGCATTATGTGTGCGTCATGGGCCGAGCCTGGAAACTTTGCACACACGTGGGTGATCACCATGTCCGCAAGGCACACCACTTGCACATTCAGGAGTGCGTGTGCTTCCTGTTGCGGTACAGGTGCTCAGTGGCCTGTGGTGGAACAAGGCCAACATGAGTGCAGTCAATGGCTCCCACGACGTGTGGGATTCTGCCAAGGGCATAGAATGCACCCTTCACTGCCGCCAATTCACGAGCCCTGGGGAATCTGATGTACCTGTTCCGGTACAGCATCATGGCTGCCAGTACATCCCTCAGCACCTTGCTGAACATGGGCTGGGACATCCCTCCTCCACTGCCCACTGTGTGCTGGAATGACCCAGTGGCGAAGAAATGCATGGCGGCCATCACCTTAGCCGTGGGGGTGACAGCAGTCGGATACACCCTGCGGGGACGGAGATGGGGCTCTAACATGGCACACAGTCGATGCAGAGTTGGCCTGTCCAGCCGAAACTTCCTGATTACCTCTGTATCGTCCATGTCCGCCAGCAATTGGTATGGGCGGTCAATGTTCGGTCTCCGCCTGGGTTAAATGGCAGAGGACACATGTCAAAGCAACACGGCACATAGCAATTTCGCATACACATCACTGACATGACTGAGCAAGCACATGAGCCACAGCCCAGCTGTCAAGCTGGGACGGCACGGCCACAATACACTTACACAGGTCTCCCAACAATGGCAATGGCAAGTGAGACATACCACTGCCATGTGCATGCACATGGGGATCTAGGCCCCAATGACTTGCGGGCGTGCTGATGGGGACTGACTGCATATTCGTCAAGCGGCAGCGCCACGGCAACATGAGTGTCTGCTGAGCATGGAACTGCTTCCGAGGCTGGATGAGTATGGCACACGGCGGCGACGATGTGGGCACGGGCTGAGCGGCCAATACAAGTGGGACCTGTGGCACGAGGGGATATGAGACAGTAGTAGGTGTCAGCACTGCACCCTATGTACAGCACTGTACGGATCACAGCTCCCGAAACATTGACTGGTGTCACATTGACAGCCCCATGCCAAGACGGCTGTGTGCTTGCAGTCACACGTCACAGGTGAGAGGTTACATTGCACGTGCCAGGTGGCAGTCGTACATAGTGGGAGCTGGCATGTGTGTGCATGTGTCTCCTGTTCAGGATCCACCAGATGGGCGCTGACTCTGTACTGACCATTGGACACAGCATGTTCCGTGGAAGGCTTGTGTGTGTGGGATGGTGGCACTGGATGTGCCTCCGTTGGGTGGGGGCCATGCACAGGGCGGGTACGTCGATGATTGCGCATTGTTGGTCACGGTGGGTGCACCAGCTAAGATGTGTTGCCCTGTGTTCAATTCCTATGTCCGCATGATGATGGACTGTGGATGTGGGCAGACTACACATTGGTCGATGTGCTGTCTATATGCATGTGCCTTCACACCAGGCACAGCTGCCCCTGCACATGTGACCCCTGCTGGACTCGCTGCTGGGTCTGTGGAGCTGATGCACCTTCTGCGCGTGGGGCGGACAGCTCTCCTCACTTCCCTCATTGCGCATGTCATGTCTTTGCCGCAGGTGACATGGATCATGGAGGGCCCACATGTACGCGTGGGTAGGCTACACATGATTGTTCACTGGTCGCCACCCCCAGTCAGTGTTTCGAATGGGAAGGTTGTCGTGCTGGTGGTATGTTCGATGTGGCGGATGGGCGGAGCCTAGGTGCGGGCTTACATTCCGGACATGGGGGGTAGTTGGATTGGCGACTAGTTGCAGTACACACGGGACACGTCTCTTCCTTTCCACATCTGGGTCATCCCTTGTACTAACTGACAGTGATACAGTCATCTTCGCCCCAGCCCTCATGTCCTCCCCTCGCCCCCCAATATGCATGCTCACCTGCGAGGCTAGCGCTTGCACAGGCAGCCCCAAGCTCGCACCAGAGAGGGCAAGGAGTGTATGTGTGGGTCCAGTTGCACGAGTGGGCTGTCTCAGGGTATGATGTGTGGCGGGACACCGTCCACCTGCGTGGTGCCCCAAATGGAGACCCGGCCTGCATGGACTATGCATCACAGTCTTCGCCTTCCGGATCCGCCACCTGCGACACCCAGTGGCTGTGGCTGCCCTTGCGGCCATGCCGCGTCCGTCTGTGGCTGATGGCCCACACATTCACTCTTTGGCCTCTCTGGGGAGGGCTCAGGGGTGGTGGCGCACGCGCTTGCACTTAGTCGCAATGGCATGTGGCGTGGTTGGTATGATGGGCAATGGATGGGATGGTGCGAGCCACCTCCCGTGGCGTCAGTGCTGCTCGTGCTGTGGTGCGTCCCCCTACACTTCCATTTGACTTTTTGCCATGCTGGACGTTGAGGTTCTATTGCCTGCGTGATATGACCAGGAGGAGCGCGAGAGACCTCTCACACACCATGCTCCACTGCCATCCCGTGCCCTGTATCGCCTGTGCGGATTGACTATGTTGGGGTTACACCTGGTCGACTGGGGCTGTGTGTGCCTTGTCAAGGGGCATGGCGGGCGCACAACAGGATCCAGCTCGTCCACAGAGGGTGGGCTGAGGTGCGCCTGGTACCGCTTTGTACGTGTGCCCGGCTGCTGTGCACACACGTGTTCACTCCCCCGACAGGTGTCCTCTCACAATGCCCAGGGAAGCGGTGGTGTACTGTTCATGAGCCCTCCCAACACGGCGTGCTCCAACTTGGCATGTGCGCATCTACCCGTCGCACCCACCCACCTGAGCACTGCGTCCATACGACTTCACACGACACATGTGTGTCTTCCACAGTAGTGCTACTCATTTGCGTTGACATCCAATACCAGTGGACTACATGGTCATGTCACGACTGCCGTGTACTTCACATACTCTCATCCTCTCTCATTCGTACTTGTGAAATGAGTCAGCGGAGACAGTTCTGGTTTCAAACATTATATTGAGTCTTCTGTCCTCTGTGATGCAGTATAGTGGACACTACTGGCAGCGGAATACATGTTGAGGATATACTGAGCATGATTACAAATGGGATAGGGTGTGGGGTTACATCTGCTTGGCCAAGGCTGTGCTAATGTACATTTACGTATAGCTGCGGAGCTGCGGACTTTGACACAGACGGTATACATGTAGCCTACCAGACCGCTCGGCATCATGGGCACAGTCCATCTCAGTTCCATGTGACAGGTTTGCTGCGGTTGTTCCTCATGCACGCGTGCATGTGAGATGACATCAGGGCATGTGCTTGCGTGCATGCAGCGGCGTGCCACTTGTTGTTGCACTGTGGTGGTTACTGGACATGTCACAGTCACTGGGGTCGTGTTGTTGTTGTATGCACTTGTCGTCCATGCAAGGTCCTGGTATGGGATTCCCGGGGCGGGGGTGGGAGGGGTGCAGCACCCACAGACTCCAGGCGACCTATTCATGTCCACTGAGCGGTGTGTGTGTCCATGTGCGCTGGATCCATGTCGTGTCCTGGTTGTTCGTGCAGTTCCGTCCATGTGGGTGCGATACACAGAGCCCATGCCACTGCCTCCCACGATGCATGCGGTGTTCCTGGATGTGATGGGGAACAGTGTGCATGTCCCGGTCATATCCGATGTCATGGCGATGTCGTTGATGGTGTGGTTACAGTTGCCGGTCGTTTGGTATGGCTGTTGTGGTGGTGACTGGCCAGTCCGTGCGGAAGCTGAGCATGGGTGCGGGGTTGGACTTCATAGGTCAGTCGGGGAACCTGCGTTGTGGTCCGACGTATTTACAGGTTGTCAGGTATGCGATGCCGTCCAGCAGGGCTTCCATGTCATTGGTGGTGTACATGTTTGCCAGCCAATGAAGCGGATGGTGGCTGTCAAGGTGTTGTTCGTAGGTTGTCCCTTGGAGGACCATGATGGGGCATGCTGGGTGACATTCGATGTAGCTGTTCTCGATGATCCGTCGTGTGGAGGCACAGTGGTTCCATTTCAGTGCGCGTGCGATGTTGGCCACATACGCCATGCCCCCATAGGCAGAGCAGGCCCTGTCGTGTGCGTCCAGAGGGAGGAGTAGTGGTAGCAGGTCCGCCTTCAGACATGCCGGGTTGGAGAGGCATATCTCGACGGGATGCTGGTAGGGACACCTCCGACAGTAGAAGACGGGCATGGCGCAGCTGAACAATGTGATGCGGTAAGTCAGTCGGTAACTTACGTTCAGCAGGGACAGGAGATCGCATCCCAATGTATGTATCGTGCTGGTTTGGTACAGCTTGAGCTCTTCGGCGTAGTTGGGTAGGTGTGTTGCGGTTGCCATTTCGCAGCGGTGCGTTGTGGTGGCGTGCTCCGGCTGTGTGTGCAGTCTGCAATGTGCACGCTCCGAGGTTGCTGTGAGCTCTGTGTAGTCGTAGGGAGACAGGACTTGTGTTCTGTTGGCTTGTTTGGAGGACACGGGCCCTCTTCCCACATGCTTCTCAGACAGTTCAAGGTCAGTGCTGTGTGACTCCTTCCAATTAACTTGCATGTGGCCGACATGGGGAGTGTTTTCTTCTTTCTTCCCCGTCCGTTGTGTGCTTCTGTGATATGCGCTATCTGCCGTGTGGTCGGTCTCCTCGGCATGCCTGTGTTGGTCTATTCTTGGACAATGGCTGTATTCACCGGCTTCTGTCGTAGGGCTGTGGTTTCGGTGTTGGAATGGAAGGTCATTCAGTGCTGTCTGCTCTCCCTTGTGTGGGCGGCAGGCTGCCTTTCCGCTCTGCGTTGGGCCTTGTGTGTGGATGTAATTCTTGGGCCACCTGTTGTCGGTCACCGGGCTCTTTGGTGTTCCGTTTCATGTGTCTTGTTCATATGTGCAGGGTGGTATGGGTTTTCAGTGTGGTACTGGCGTTCCTCTTCCCGAAGGAGCCCTGCTTCTCCTAGTTGGTGTTGCCGCCGCTGTGTGCTTCGCCATGTTTGTTACACTGGGGTGTGTCCTGCTGTTGCGTGACTTCACTGACATGTGTGCGTCGGTTGTGTGGCGTTGGGTGTTGTCCGTGGATTGGGCGTTGGGGACATGTCTGTGGCCGGCCTGTCACGTGTCATGTGCGTTCGGGGTGGGGCTGATGTGTGTGCTGCTTGGTTGTGTCCCTGTGTCTGTGTGCGACGCATGCATGGCGCTGCGGTTGGCCTCTGCGTTGTGCGCATGTGTGGCGGCGTCATCGGCGCTTTGGGGCCGTGACGGGGTGGTTGGTTCCTAGTCCCAGGTGGTGTGTACACATGTGTTCTGCGATGTTACGATTTGGCCTGTGTGTCATATGTGGATGCGATGGTGGATGTGTAGTGTACACGCGCTGGTGGGGGTTGTCCGCTTTTCCGCCCTTGCACTGTGTGCGCTGTTTGCGTGCACTTGTTGTGTGTGTGCCTACCTGCGTCTCCGCGGTACGTTGCGTCCTTGGTGGTGCATCAGCAGAAGCATGGGAAGGGCCTGCAGTGCTGGATTCATGCCCGGGGTGCCGCTTCTTCGTTGTCCGTGCTCTGCGTCCGTGTTTCCGCCTCTCTTTCACGTGCGGTGTCTCTTTGCCGTGGGAGCCGTTTGTTTGCGGCATCGTAATTTATGCGCCGGGCGGGGCGTGTTTTGTCGGACGGTGTGTGTCAGTTGTGCTGCGCCGCTACGTGTGCGGGCGCACTTTGATGGCGGACGGTGTTGCTGGCTTGCCGGCGGTGTTTGGCCTGCTTTTCGCATCGTAATTGGGCGGGCGTGTGGACTGCTGCGTGCCGGCGGTAACTGGTGGTTTTTGCATCCGCCAGCACGGCGGTAGTGCTTCCGCCCGCCATCGTAATGGGCCCCTAAATAATTAAATTTATTTAATACCCACCCTTTACCCCTTTAAAACTAAAAACAACACACACAAAAAAACAATTACCAAAAATAAATATCAAATAATTAACATTAACAACTATATATAATTAATTAAACACAAATTGCTTCCCACTCTTTACTCCTATAAATGCCACAACTCACACTCAAAATATTTAATTACACAATTACCATAATTAATTACCAATTAATTTATTAAAATTAATTAACAACCAATTATTATACACTTTACACCTATAAAAACCACAACACACACCTACAATTATTTACACAATTACCAAAAATTATTAAAATTAATTAATTAAAATTAATTAACAACCAATTAATAATTCATAAATTTAAAACAAATTAATTCCCACCTTTTACACCTATAGACACCACAACACACACCTAAGATTAATTAAACAATTACCATAATTAATTACCAAATAATTATTTAAAATTAATTAACAACCAACAATTAATTAATAATAAATTACTTTACATATTTAACACTATAACATCTCAATTAAACAAATATTAATAAATAAAAATTACTCAATAAATTTAAAATAGTTAAATTACTTCCCACCCCATTCCCCTATAAACCCACAACCCGCTACAGAACGAAAAACGCAAAATTAAAATTAAAAAAATTAATAATTTAATATAATTAAGTGGGTTATTAGGATGGCGGGCGGATTGCCATCGCTGGCCCGGCGGTGGGGATCCGCCCGCCATCCCAACCCGATTTACCCCTGCCATATTATAATGGCGGGGTTATCGCGGCGGACGCAAAGTGCGTCCGCTGCTTTTCCGCCGGTCGGCAATCGTTCCGATTGCCGGCCGGGCGGAGCTGGGGCTTCATATGGTGGCGGTGCCTACCAGGCACCGCCATCCATATTAAGATGTATGGGTAAACTGGCCTTTCGCTGCCATGGAAATGCTGGCGGGGATGTGCTTTGGGGGCCCGTTGCAGGCCCCCGGGGGGTTGGAGGGGTGGGGGGCTGCACTTGGGGGGTACCTATGGTACTCCCCTCCATTTACATGCACAAGGTGGCAGGCACCGCGTGGTGCCTGCCACGTTGTGCATGCAAATGCACACCATGGCACTTTGGCATTGCGGCGGGTGCTGGTGTAAGCAGCACCCGCCGCAATGTCATAGATGCGGAATGCGACTGCCAGGGTGGCGGCCGCTTCCTAATTAGCGGTGCGGGACCGCCGCATGTCTGGCGGCCGGTCCCAACACCGCGAGGATGGCGGACGGACTCAGGTCCGCCCACCATCCTAATCACCCCCTAAGTTACTTCCCACCCTATTCTCCTATAAACCCACAACCCGCTACAAAACTAAAAGCGCAAAATTCAAATTAAAAAAAATTAATAACTACTAAAAATTTAACACATATATTAAAAATACAAACAATTCTTATACAAAAAAACATACATCACATACATATAAAATATATACTAAAATACATAACAATAATAAAAAATGATATTTTTAACAAATATGTGGTGATAACGATGGCGGACAGATTCGAGTCCGTCCGCCATCGCCACGGGAAACGGAACCGCCCTACATATTACAATGCGACCGCCACTGTGGCAGTCGCATTGTGCATGTTTAACATTGGCACCTGCCGCAATGCTAAAAATGCATGATGTGCGTTTCCCTGCACGAATTGGCAGGCACCATGCGGTGTCTGCCACCTGGTGCAGGGAAATGTAGGGGGTACGTTAGGGGGTTACCATGGGTACCCCCCCAGTGCACAACCACCTCTCCCCAAGACAAGGGGGGCCAGCAACGTGCCCCCAAATCCAATCCCCGCCAGCCTTTCCATGGCAGTTTCACCGCCATGGAAATGCTGGCTTTCAGCAGCATCGTAATTTGGCAGACGGTGCCTGCTAGGCACGCCACCATTTTACGTATGCTGGCCGGGTCCGCCAGGCAATCGGAATGATTGCCTGTGATGGACCTGTGGCAGACGGACTTTGCGTCTGTCAGCACACCGCCCGCCATCATTATATGGCGGGCGGAGAAGTGATTGGTGATGGCGGTGAAACCGCCACCATCAGCCAGCCGGTGGCGGCTTCACCGCCATCAAAATCGGCCCCTATATTTTTGCAAACGATATTAAACACTTCGATATTTTTAAAATTGATATTACTTACCTTAAGTCGATATTCTTGACCACGATATTCTTGCTGTCGATATTTCTGACCCACGATATTAACAACTCGATATTTGTGCAACTCAATATTTTGTACTCAATATTCTGGGGCCGATTCTGATTCGGGCCGGAAATCTCTCCGACCGAGCCGGACCCGGAGAGATTTCCGACCGAATCGGACCCGTGCAGTCCGACCGAATGAGTACGATGCGTCCGTATGCTATCGTACTCGAGTCGGTCGGACTCCCATTGAAGTCAATGGGAGCCGGTCGTACAACGCGTACGCGGGCTCCCATTGCCTCCAATGTGTGCGAGGCGAACAAGGCGCCCCCTACAGCGGGTGCGCGGCGGCGACTCGCGCCGTATATGCACAGGTAGGGGGACCCATGGGTCCCCCTGTGTGCGACTTGCGCGGCTACGCGTACAGGAGGTCCGACACGGACCCCCTAAGTACAGCTCCGACTGCTCTTTCGAGCCGGACGGCGCGTGTCGGTCGGACTGCTCGCGGCGCGCATCGTACTTACCCGGCCGGGAGACGTCTCCATTGCGCGGTGCGAGTGCGTGTCCGAGCCGAGTCGGTCGGTGCGGTTAGACCCGAGGAGCGAGTCGGTCAGAGCGGTTGGGACGCCCGAGCGAGGTCGGTCGGCGAATTCGCATCGTACTCGCTCGTCCGGACGCGCGTACGAATCGGTCGGGAAATAGGGCTCCGAATCGGATCCGGTTATGCCGAATCCGATTCGGAGCCCTACCGGCCGAGATCGGAATCGGCCCCTCTGTCTCTGCACCGGCAGAAAGGTAGATTTGGTTACACAGATCACACTTTTTGATATTTGGTGTAAATCCATTCAGTAGTTTTTGAGAAATTAAAGGAAATCCTATTTCTATATCTGTGGCCGCGAATATTCATAAAAAATGACAAGCTCGTTCAGGGAAATGCAGAGCTCTGATTGGCTGCCAACACTTCAACCAAGAAGCGTTGGCAACCATCTTGGGATCTAAACTGTAAAAAAAAAAAGAAAAGTAGGTCAGAGCAGGAATACCCTGACCCCCAAGCTTCGTTCTTGGGGTCCCCCTGGGACCCAGCCATGGCATAAAAGCATTTTTTTAAAACCAAATTGCCACAAATTTGTGAAATTCAATAATTTGCGGCAAAAAATAAATAAAAAAACAAGCGCGGGTTCCAGCACTTGGGGGTCCATTACGATGTCGGGCGGAAGCACAACCGCCGTGCTGTCGGAGGCAAAAACCGCTAGTTACCGTCAGCCAGCAACGGCCCACATGCCCGCAAAATTAGGATGTGAAAAGTCAGGCAAACACCGCCCGTAAGCCTGCGGCGTTGCCCGCCATCAAAGTGCACCCATCTACGTAGCGGCGCGAGCCAATGGAGACACACTGTCCGACGAAATGACGTACCGCCCGGCGTACAAATTACGATGCCACAACCAAACAGCCCCACCGGCAAAGAGACACTGCACGAGATACCAAGGCGGAAACCCGACTGTTCAGTACGGAGACTAAAAAGGCGGCCCACCCAGAGATGAATCCTGCACTCCAGGCCATCCCCATGCTCTACCTGATGCACCACCTAGGGGTGAACGCGCCACGACGACGCAGGTAGGCAGACACACAACAAGGGTACGCAAACACTGCACACAGTGCAAGGGCGGGAAAACTGTAACATGGCCCCCCCAGACACCCCTGTGTGGACAGGACACATCCACCACTATACCCACACATGTCCCACCTGTCAAAAATAAGCAACTCACAAAATCCTGGGCACCCACTACCCGGGACCAGGAAGTGACGTCTCCGTAACGGCACCGCAGCGCAGCGGCGATGACGCAGGTACACATGCGCACAACGCAGAGGCCAACGACAGCGCCATGCATGGGCTGCACACAAACACCACAGGGTCACAACTACACACCCCACACACCAGCCCCACCCTGAAGGCACATGTCACGTGGCCTTCCTGCATCAGTCATGTCCCCAACCGACAACTCACAGTTGTCAACCTGATGACACACAAGTGTCCCGAACAGGGGAGTAATGTGATGGCAAAATAGGACACACCCTTGTGTGCAAAACATGGCGAAGCACACAGCGGCTGCTACATAACAGCGCAGAATATGGACCTTGTCCGCAAAAGGCACGCCAGTCTCATCCAAAAATACCCATACCATCCTGCTCGCAATATCAAGCCATGCAATGTACAAAATTGAAAAACCCTGCTGCCTGAGAACAGGTGTTTCCAATTACTACACCCACACAGAAGCCCCAACAGAAGCCCCAATGTATAGCGGAAACGCAGTGTCCCGCCCACACATGGGGAGCAGATAGCACTGAATGGCCTTCCATTCCTACTCTGAAATCACCTAGCAACAATTTATGCAGGAGAATGGAGCCATTGTACCAACAAGAAGCCAAACAGAGCCATGCAGAGTAAACCGTCCACTGGCAGATAGCGCCCAACATGAAAGAAAGTTAATAACACAAAAAAAATGATACCACTCCTCCATGTGGGTCAAATGCAAGTAATCTGGAAGGAGTCAGACACCACTGCCTTGACCATTCTTTGAAGCATGTGGGATGAGGGCCTGTGTCCTCCGCACAAGCTATAACCCAAGTCCTGCCTCCGTACAACCATTCCAGAATTCCCAGCATCGTCGGAGGTTGCACTCTGCTGACTGCACAGGCAGCCGGAGCACGCCATCACATCACCCTGTAGCAAAATGGCTGTTGCACCACTGCTTCCCAACTACGCCGGACAGATGCAGCTGTACATTGAGAGCTTGCTACAGATAGTGGTCTGTGAAAATCTGGCTATGCTGAACATAACTTACCGAGTAACTTACCGCATTGCAATGTTCAGCTGCGTCATCCCCGTTTTCTACTGTCGGAGGTGTCCGTTCCACTGTCCTGTGGATTTATGTCTCTCCAACCCGGCATGTCCAAAGGCGGACTTGGTACACTTGTTTGCACCCCTGGACGCCCACGACAGGATCTGTTCAGTGTATGGGGGCATGGCGTATGTGGCTGCAATCGGACACACACTGCAATGGGACCAGTGTGCCTCCACACAACGTATTCTGGATCACAGTTTCATCGAATGTCCCATCAGGCTTCTACAAGGGACAACTTACGATGAACACGTTGCTAGCCACCATCCGCTCCATTGGATGGCATCCATGTTTACCACCAATGCCATGGATGCCCTGCTGGAAGGTATCGCATACCTGACAGCTTGTCAATTCATCGGTCCCCGACTCAATACCCCCAATTGAACAATGATGTTCAACACCGTACCTATGCTTGGCTTTTGCACGGAGTGGGCAGTTAGCTGTACAACAACTATACCATACAATCTGCAACAAACACCTCACCATCAACTCCACTACCATGACATCGGACATTTTCAGGACATGAACTCTGTTCCTCACCATATCCCATGTCTCTGCATGAACAGGAGGAGGCAGGGGTATGGGACTTGTGTACAGTACGTGTAAACATAGGCTATGGGGAAGTGATCCCTAATGCCCAGAGGGTTGAGAGGATTCTACATTGGAGTATAACCTCCCAAGTCAAGATTTTATATCACAAAAAATACTCCTATAGACTAACTAATGGATAACATAAAAACTGTGTTACCTAAATACGATAGGGAGGTGTCTATGTGAAGATCTAGAACTGCAGACACCCAGGGGTGCGCAAGGAAGCAATTCCTTTTGTTTAGTTACCCTCACACACCCTAGTGGTGTCATGCTTCATCATCGGGTCACCCGACGCCTATAAGTCGGGGTGGGCTCAACTCACAGTGTTGGGAGCTCTTTTAAAAGTGAAGACCAGGGGGATTAAAGATAAAAACCCTCCGACAGGCCCCAGTTTCCCTTTATTATTGGGTCTGTCAGGGATATTAAAAATAGTTAAAGAAACGGGTCAATGGGAGTAATTATGGTCCTATGACCCTAGTTGCTAACATGTTTCAGTCCTGGGATGGCCGTAAAGGTCCTGGACTTTCTTCAGGGCAGAGGTCGTCCTCCCTGGGAACAACAGTGAAAGGGAGTCCCTATCCTGTGAATGAATAAGGGCAGAGTAGCTGCTCCTTTTGTATAGATAACAGATGATTAATCTGTTATACGCAGTCCTTCATCTCCAATTTACGGAGAAAAACTGTGTCTCAGGGGCCCGCTAGGCGTGATGGAATAGCCCTGTAGTCAAACTTTCTTCAAGGGTCCTATCCCGCCTGCGTACCTACTTGGTCCGAGTCCCCGGGGACTGCGTATAACAGATTAATCATCTGTTATCTATACAAAAGGAGCAGCTACTCTGCCCTTATTCATTCACAGGATAGGGACTCCCTTTCACTGTTGTTCCCAGGGAGGACGACCTCTGCCCTGAAGAAGTCCAGGACCTTCGACCATCCCAGGACTGAAACATGTTGGCAATAAGTCATAGGACCATAATTCTCCCATTGACCGTTCTTTAACTATTTTAATATCCTGACAGACCCAATAATAAAGGAAACTGAGGCCTGTCGGAGGGTTTATCTTTAATCCCCTGGTCTTCACTTTCAAAGAGCTCCCAGCACTGTGGTTGAGCCACCCGACTTATAGGCGTCGGGGTGACCCGATGATGAAGCATGACACCACTAGGGTGTGTGAGGGTAACTATCCACACTTGTGTACAGTAACCACATGGCCAATACTGCACGAACAACTATGCCATAATATGTATTCTGCGCACCTGAACACATGCTCTTGTCAGTGCACACTTATCTGTCTGCTGTATTACGTGAGAACTGTCACCTCACCATCGTCTGTACTTCCGTGCCCGGACTTTTGCATGGACAACAAATGCAACCCCCTACAACATGGCCCTAGTTATTGTGTCATGTTCAGTAGCCACCACATTGCAACAACTAGTGAGACGCTGCTGCATGCATGTAGGCTCATGCTCTGATGTCACCTCTGGCGCAGGTGTGTCGGAGTTACTATTGTAGTAAACCTGTACCATGGAACTGAGATGTACTGTGCCTATGATGTCAAGCTGTCTGGTAGGCAAAATGAATACTGTCTGTGTCAAAGTCTACAGCTCCTCAGTAATTAGCAAATGTACTTTAGCATAGCAAGGGCAAGGCAGTTGTAACTCTGAAGCCTTCATTCCACAGTCAACAACTAATCACATCTACCCGTACCCCCTTTTGTATGTGTAATCATGCTAAGTATATCCTCCACATGCATTTTGCTGCCAGTAGTGTCCACTATACTGCATCACAGAGGAAGTAAGTCCAAATACATGCCTTGAAGCAAATATGTGACTCGGTAGAATTATTTTACGAAGACAAGTACGAATGAGAGAGGATGAGAGTTTGTGAAGTACACGAGAGTCGTGAGATGACCATGTAGTCTAGTGTCATTGGATGTCAATGCATAAGAGTTGACGCAACAGTGGACCTAGTGAAATACTACAGCTCGTGGGCCTGGACTTGTCAGACTCTGACGTGGCCCAACAGATCATCACATTAACACTGACGGCCTGGGCACTACAAAGCACAGTCCTACATATGTGTATAATTACCTTCACAGTCTGACATCACACTCATCAAGCAAAAGTAGGAGCCACGCAAAAGCATGCTACAGCAATGCATGACAAAACACACACACGATATCAGTGTGGGTGGGCAGGACTGCACAGTGAGTAAGAACTGCAGAAATTCACATACATGCTCAATTAAACAAGGCACAATCTTGACAGTCACACACCCTGCAGACACACTATGTCCGAAACATATCAAGTAGGAGTCATCCTGAACTGCAAGGACACACCCACACACTGCACACTGTGCAACATACAACACACACATGTGAACACATTCGCAGACCTGAACACGGATACAAACATCCACCATGGGCCTGGGTAACACGTGTGTAGTCGACATTGCCAGAGCGCACACACACACACCAACACTACCCCAAAGTCACACCACTCACACCACACACACCTACACCTCCCAAATGCACACATTGAAAGTAAGCCATGTGCCCAGGCCCAATGTTCATCACAAGACTAACATACACCTACACTGCTGGCCACACAGCAAGTAATCTCACACATACCCGCATACTCTGCACATGCTACCTGTCATCCTGTGGCTAGACTCACACCCTGTGCTTTGCTTGCACGCATAACATGACATGGATACATTCTCCCTGAAATACCACCAAATACATGCAGACAATCCGTGTCACAAAAATACTTATTCATCACACACACAAGTAGCAGAGTCTGAAAGAAGTGAAGTCCCTGCCACGTGTACAACACATTGGAATGTGAGACCAGACATTGCAATTGTTGAGGTACCATACACGGCATACGCCTAACTTAACCATGCACACACAGTAACAACTGCAATAAGCAACTACACAGACACAACCGACTACAGGAACAACAGCATCCAGTCACAGATTACATAGACATGCAGCAAAATTGTTCAACACCAGGGACAGTGGCCAGTCCGATGTGCAGAGTAGTGACACGAAAAGCTGCGTATGCAATGTGTGTGAGTGTACCCTAACATGGCCACCAACACTGCCATGGCAGTCACAATAGCCATCACAGCCACCACTGTGTCACAGGTAGATGTGTGAGTGTGCCTACCATTCAAACAGGATGCCAGTTCGACTCAGTGCTGTCTGTGTGCTATGGGACAGTTGGAGGTCTGCCCCTGAGAGAGAAGCACAACTGTGGAAGACACACATGTGGCATGTAAAGTGGGAGTTCCGCTTGGCCCAGGTGGGTGGGTGGCACGGGTAGGTGCACACATGCATTGTTGAAACAGACTGTGTGGGGAGGATTCCGGAGGGCTAGATTTCCACTGTGTTGGGTATTTGGAAAGCCCACCTGTCTGGGGATGAATGTGAACTCGTGTGGGCACAACAGGCGGGCACACGATCAATGCTGCATCAGGTGTAGACGTTAGCCCTCCCTCTGGGGACATGCTGGATACTGCTGTGCGTCTGCCAGGCCCTTGCCAAGGCACTCACATCCCCTGTCCATCAGGTGTACCCCCTACATTGTCCGCCTGCACAGGCTACCCAGGGCATGGGATGGCAGTGGAGCTTGGTGGGTGGGAGGTCATGGCGCCCTTCTCCTGGTCACATCTCGCAGGCAACACATTCTCAGTGTGCAGCAGGGCACAAGTCCTAAATATGTAGTGGGGGACGCAGACGTCACGACAGGAAGTGACGTCACGAAAGGTGGCTTGCACCATCAGACTTATTGCCTCCCTTCGCCCACCCCTTACATGCGATTGCAACAGAGAAGCCAGCGCGTGCACAAGCAGCTCCGAGCTCGCCCCAGAGAGGACAAAGAGTGAATGTGTGGGTCCATTTGCTACAGTTATTGGGCTCGCGGTAAAATCAGTGGTGGGATGCCGTCCATCCGCGTGGTACCCCGACTCGAGACCTGGTGTGCAGGCAAAGTGTCCTATTGGCTTTGCGATATGTGTGAGTTGCATGACACTCGTTGGCGGGGGATGGCTCAGAGGCCCGTCACCCTGAGGCCCATGTCTCACCACATGGGTCCCTTGTCAATGGCAGCGGTTGTAATGACTATGCGCGCAGGGGTGGGTCTACCTTTCATCTGGGATTGTGTTTGCGGCCTGGCCCGCTAGGGCAGCCACAGCCTCTGTGTGTTGCATGTGGTGTATCCGGACTCCGGAGGCTGTCATGCATTGTCACTGTTGTCCAGGTTTCGAGTCGGGGTACCACGCGGGTGGACGGCGTCCCCCCACTTATTTTACCGCGAGACAGATAACTCAATCAATCCATCAATCATGTCACTTATAAAGTGCACTACATACCCGCGAGGGTCTCAAGGCGCTGGGGGAAGAGGGGGGTGGTGCTGCTACTGATCGAAGAGCCAGGTCTTGAGGAGTCTTCTGAAGGCCAGTAGGTCTTGGGTCTGTCGGAGGTTGGTGGGGAGGGGTTCCAGGTCTTGGCGGCGAGGTGGGAGAAGGATCTGCCGCCGGCGGTCGTTTTCCGGATGCGGGGGACTGTGGCGAGGGCGAGGCTGGTCGAGCGGAGCTGGCGGGTGGGGGTGTAGAAGCTGAGTCGTCTGTTGAGGTAGGCTGGTCCGGAGTTGTGGAGTGCTTTGTGTGCGTGGGTGAGGAGCTTGAAGGTTATCCTCTTGTTGACAGGGAGCCAGTGCAGGTCTCTCAGGTGGGGTGTGATGTGGCTGCGTCCGGGGATGTCGAGGATAAGACGTGCAGAGGCGTTCTGGATGCGTTGCAGCCGTCTCAGGAGCTTAGCCGTCGTTCCTGCGTAGAGGGCGTTTCCGTAGTCCAGCCTGCTGGTGACGAGGGCCTGGGTGACTGTTTTTCTTGTTTCGGTGGGGATCCACTTGAAGATCCTGCGGAGCATTCGGAGGATGTTGAAGCAGGATGAGGAAACGGCGTTGACCTGCTTAGTCATGGAGAGGGTGGGGTCGAGGATGACCCCTAGGTTGCGTACGTGGTCGGTGGGTGGCGGCGCTGTTCCCAGTGATGTTGGCCACCAGGAGTCGTCCCAGGCTGAAGGGTTGGAACCAAGGATGAGGACCTCCGTCTTGTCCGAGTTCAGCTTCAGGCGGCTGGTCCTCATCCATTCGGCGATGGCCTTCATTCCTTCGTGGAGGTGGGCTTTGGCGGTGTGAGGGTCTTTGGTGAGGAGAGGATCAGCTGGGTGTCGTCGGCGTAGGAGATGATGTTGAGGTTGTGCTGTCGGGCGACGTGGGCGAGGGTGCCATGTAGATGTTGAACAGCGTTGGGCTGAGGGAGGAGCCTTGGGAGTACGCCGCAGATGATCTTGGTGGCCTTGGATCGGAAGGGGCGAGGCGGACGCTTTGTGTTCTGCCGGAAAGGAAGGATGTGGTCCAGTCCAGGGCCTTCTCTTGGATCCCGGCGTCGTGAAGGCGTGTTCGTAGTGTGTGGTGGCAGACCGTGTCGAAGGCGGCTGATAGGTCCAGGAGGATGAGGGCTGCTGTTTCTCCGTTGTCTAGCAGGGTCCTGATGTCATCGGTGGCGGCGATGAGGGCGGTTTCGGTCCTGTGGTTGCTGCATAACTGGGGCAAATGGACCCACACATTCACTATTTGGCCTCTCTGGGGCGAGATCGGAGCTGCTTGTGCACGCGCTGGCTTCTCCGATGCAATCGCATATAAGGGGTGAGCGAGGGAGGCAATGAGTCTGACGGTGCAAGCCACCTTCCGTGATGTCACTTCCTGTCGTGACGTCAGCGTCCCCCACTTCTTATTTTAGGACTCGTGCCCTGCTGTTGTCAGATGTGCCACTGCCCAGGGGGTGGAGAAAGGGTCAGGAATGTCAGCCTGAGATTGGCCCAGTTGAAGGCCCACCTTGACTGGGGGGGGGGCAACCATTGGACAGTCTGGTGTAGCCCACCCACGCGTACATGTGGGCCCTCCATGAACTATGTCACCTGCGGCAAAGTGATGTCATGGGCAATGGCGTTATTGAGGAGAGCTGTCTGCCCCACGCAGAGATGGCGCATAAGCTCAACAGACCCAGCACTGAGGGCAGCAGGGGTCACATGTGCAGGGGCAGCTGTGCCTGGTGTGAAGGAAACTCTACCCTTCATCCCTGTGCCGACACGTGTTGCACCAGTGGAAGTAGATGGGAGGGCGGGCATTGGCCTCCGCGTGGCTGAAGAGGAGCCAGAGTCCACGTTCCCTGTGTTAGCAAACATGGATGCATCACCTCTGTCCTCAGATGACTCAGAAATTGCCGTCTCGGCCTGTGATTCATCCAGCACACGTCTGGCCCCTCCGAGGCGCTGGTCACATCTGTCTCCACTCAGCACCTGTGCAGCTGCTACATCCGATGCCACACCACTGTTGACCGTCCCCTGTCCCTCAGCACCCACGGGAGATGCCACATGACAGAGAGCGAGGTGACCTCACTCATCTGGCATCAATTAAACAGACATGTGCAAGGGAAGCAGCACAGAACATCCCCAAATCCACATGTTGCACGATACCTGTGCAATTGCATACAGCCACCACAATCAACACGTAATGGCTGGCGTCCAGTAAATGAAGCCGCTAATAAGTGGCACAAGTGTTGTGCACATAGCACTACACCCGGCCTGTGTCACCCTGCGACCATAGCCACAAATCCCGGTGTGCACACCCACTGTCCTGATGGTGGCAAGGATGACCACTACGTAATTAGGCCAAAGACATACCTGCATGGAGCAGAATGGGAAACCACTCACACAGACTGCAACATGACAGGCCACAATGGCCATGAGCCCATGCCATCCACCTGTCGTTCACACGAGCACAACTGCTGTTGCACAGTGTGCCGGATGTGTAAGTACCAGAGATATGAGGTGAGGCATCGCACACACATGACCGAACGAAATCAGAGTAGGCAAAGTGCCTCAAACATACATGTGAATTGCCACTCCAGCCTACTACAGGTTGTTCCTGAGGGCTACGACTCTGAGTGCATTGAGAATGCAGAGTGCTCAAATTACATCTTGACCCTCAGGAATCGCATATGCATGTCAGATGCACACAGCACAGAGTACACTTACAACCCACTGCATCACACAACAAACATCACATTACCCAGATTATGGGTAGGCTGTGGACACATGCTGCCTCTCACCGCAAAAGACACCATCCCACAATACTGTACACTTCCTTGCTGCTGATGCCCCTACAAACATGCATCCGGCACAGGCTGTGTGACTGTCAAGATGCAGACCATTACTGGTGAAATGCAGCGCCGTGCTGACTTGACAATACGAGGGGCATCCCCGATTCGTTATCGCCACGTAGTAGCTCATCCGGCAGATGACATCACACCCTTTGTGGAATTGGCTGCACTGTCGGTCACACATACACAGAGGCATCAACTTGGATGCAATGGCTCATCACAAGCCCTTAGGCTGGAGGACTTCAACCTGCAGGGATGGTACACAAGAGCCTTGGAATGTCACTCATACACTTCTCAACATCACCCACATCCACCAATCACAGTGGCATGCTGCTGACCCAGCCCAAATACTCAGAGACGTGCAACAGAGCCAGGAAGTAATCGGACATGGCCTAACAGCATGTGTACACCACACGTGAATGCATGCTGCTGGGAGTGTGTACACAGTACCTGTCCATCCCATTCACATGCAGGTTGCCAGCACATTGAGCAATGTGTAGTCTGCCCACATCTACTGTCCATTGTCAGGTGGACCAACACATAGATCACAAGGCAACACATCTTTGTGGGTGGACTCACTGTGTCCAACACTGTGCAGCCCTCAACGTACTCACCCTGTGAATGGCTCACCCCGCAATGGAGGTCACATTCAGTGCCACTACTTCACACACATCCCTATCACAAGGCATGGTGTGTCCAATCGACAGGGCTGAGTTTGTGCATTCCAGGAGAGTCCTGAACAAAAGACACATGTAACCCACTGTACAGTCAGTGTTGTCTCCTTCTAGGATTGTGCGGTCAATGTGCAGCCCAGGTCTGCTGCGACTGAGAAGGCCAGCAGGGACCCAGCCAGCCATTCACACAAGCAATGACTGCCCTGAGTCCTGCATTGCCAAGTGACTGCGTGACTGGATGTGTGACATGGAAATGCCATGTACCACCACTCGTGAGGGACATGCATGGTAAAGCACCAGAGAGCCTACATACCCCTTACACCTGTAGTTAGCATGGTAAGCAGTGCATGTTGGAACCCCACATGCTCAGAATCATAGTGCTGTGGATCAACGACATGTGTGTCCCCCACATGCACTCCCACACACACTGTAGTTGTCTTACACACACAACTTTTGCTATAAATAGCCTTGGGCAGTGTGCGTGGAGCTCGGAATCCATGATCTCCAGCTCCTCGCTGGTGAGTGGACCTGGACATATCTTCAGAGTCGTCGACATGTAGGTGGACATGTGGCAGCAGCGGCAGGTGTTGTTGAGGGATGCCAGGCAGCAGTCCCTGGAAGCTGTGGTAATGCCGGTCTCCCTCCCACACTCATATAGCCCCTTGGGGCTGTTCCAGTGGGTCCAAGCTGCTGCAATTGGTGTACCATGTCTGCCTACTTCAAATGCACACAATGGCCTGCACCGAGCTGTCCCGGTATGCTTACCTCTATCGTCGAACACGCAGGATGCAGTCGCGAGGGCCATTGGAGTTGGCCTCAAGGGCCTGGTCCATGGCGGGTACAGTCCACTGGTGCCATGTGGAATCCACAGTTGAATGTGCGCCATGCATTTGCAGGTGTGGCCATGATTTGTGTGTGGGAGCATGTCCACACTGGACAGGGCCACTTCATGCTGTGTGCATTGGCATTGACGGCCAGTGCTCAGCCTCCACATGTCTGTTGGCACATCATCATATACACATTAGCATGGGAGCATGGGATGTGCATATGCACACACATGCCATATTTCTCAATGTACATCTCCCACTTGGCACGTGCAACGTTACGTGTCACTTGTGATGTGTGTTTGCATTCACACAGCTGTGTTGTCATGGAGTTGTCAATGTGTACACCTGTCAATGTGTATTGGAGGTGTGATACGTACAGTGCTGTACATTGGGTGAACTAGGGACATCACTGACTGTCTCATATCCCATTGTGCAACAGGACCCACTTGTTTTGGCCGCTCAGCCTGTGTACATTGTGTTGTTGGTGTGTGCCATACTCACCCAGCCTCGGAAGCTGTGTCTGGCACAGCAGCTAGGTATATTGCCCTGGTGTTGTCGCTTCCCACCTATGCAGTCTGAAACCATCATGATGCCTTTCAAGCTATTAGGGCCTAAATCCCCATGTGCATGCTCATAGCAATGGTTTGTGTCAGTAGCCATTGCTATTGGTAAGGGGACCTGTGTAAGAGTATTGTGGCTGTGCAGTCCCTACTTGTCAGCTGTTCTGTGATTCTATTGCTTTGTCATTAATTTTAGTTATGTGTATGTGAAAGTGCCATGTGGTGTGTTGCATTGACATGTGTCCACTTCCATCTGTCCTAGGAGGAGACCAAACATACATCGCCCCTACCAATTGCTGTCAGACATGGTGGATGTGGAGGTTATTCGTAAATTCCGGCTGGACCGACCCACCCTGCATCACCTATGTGCCATGTTGGAACCCCACCTTCGTCCTCGCAGGGTGTATCCAACAGCATTCACCCCCACGGCTAAGGTGATGGCTGCACTGCATTTTTTCGCTACCGGATCTTTCCAACACACGGTAGGCAGTGGAGGTGGAATGTCCCAACCCATGTTCAGCATGGTGCTACGGGATGTCCTGTCAGCTATGATGCTGTACAGGAACCGGTACATCCGATTCCCCAGGGCTCGTGATTTGTCAGCAGTGAAGGGTGCTTTCTATGCCCTTGGACGCATCTTCCACGTTGTTGGTGCAATTGATTGCACCCATGTTGGCCTTGTTGCACCACAGGCCATGGAGCACATCTATAGGAACCGGAAACATTTCCAGTCCCTGAATGTGCAAGTGGTGTGCCTGGCGGACATGATCATTACACACGTGTGTGCGAAGTTTCCCGGTTCCACCCATGACTCGCACATCATGCGCCACAGCATCCTCCCACGAATGATGTCCAATCTTCAACCGGACCGTGCATGGATTGTTGGTGAGTATGCATACTCGTGTAGCGTGCTGGGTGTGACATGCTGTCTTGTATCCTGTTGGAATTGCAACGATTCTCTGTGTTTCTCACACCCAGGTGACTCGGCATATCCTAACGGGCCTTGGCTGCTGAGCACACTACGTAATCCCAGGACACCAGCTGATGTTAGATACAATGAGGCACATGGGAGGACCAGACGTGTGGTGGAGCGGACTTTTGGACTCCTGAAGTCCAGATTCAGATGCCTGGACCGCACCGGGGGTGCACTGGCATACTCCCCACAGAAGGTGTGCCAGATAGTTGTGGCATGCTGCATGCTGCACAATCTCGCTATTCGCAGGCAGATCCCCCTGATAGTGGATGACGGTGATCAGCCAGGGCCCCCGCCTGCAGACCAGGCCGTGTCCAGTGGCGAGGACAGTGGAGAGGAGGAAGCAGTGAATGAGCGTCAGCAGCTCATCGCCCGCTACTTCACTTGACGGTGAGTGACCATGTACGTCGGCTGATGTTGCTGTAGTTGTGTAGGTGTATGTGTGCATTGTCATGGCGGCCTATTGTTCACTGAGTGCTGTGTGGCAATGGTCCATGTCCAGGGTAGTATGCCACTGACAGTGGCTGTGGCATTGTGCCCTGTTGCTCTGTGAGATGTGTGTACATTGCTTGAACTTGATGACAAGTACTGTGTGATGAGTGTGTGACACACACATTCAATGGACTCTTGTTCTGTTTTTCACCCCTAGGTCCCTACAGCCTCTCCTGGCCTATCGACATACCACACTCCTGATGCATTTCTGATCATGGTGGCGGTTGCACATCCTTGGTTAAACACAGAGCAGATACAACAGAATGTGATCCAGGTGTATTTATTTTGAACAGTGACATGTGATTGTGGGCAAGGTGATGACAAAAGTGGTGCATGCTGGAACAATGAGTTGACGGACATGTCCGCGTGATGGTCAAGGTGTACCCATGTTGTTCTGGGTCCACAGTCCGACAGACACATGCCATTCACATGGCAGTGTGGGGTAGGATAGTAGTCCAAGTGAATGCAGTAGATGGCCACCGTGGCTGGCTGTCTCACTGGCGTTTGGAGCGTGCAAAGTCATCTCTGGACACCTGTTTCCTCTTCGGACGACCCCTTCCACGTTTGAGAGGGGGGGTTGTGTTTGTGGGCTGCTGGTGGTGGTTGAGGATTGCCCACTCGCTGTGGACGCAGGGGAACTGGATGTTGCACGGACCTGCGCCCCAGCAGGTGGTGGCGGAGGTGGTGTGGTTGGCCTTGATTGGGCCCTCACCGCCGCCACTAGCTGGCCCATGAGGTCGACAAGTTTGCCCATACGGGTCACGAATTGGCCCATATGGGTGTCCATGGACCTCAACACCCCAAGGACTTCCCGCGTATCGGCAGATGACCGGGCCCATTGTCCCTGGGCCTCTTCATAGGCGCCAAGGACTCTGCCGATTTGCGGCAGGGCTTGGCTCCCAGGCTCTGATGGCGTTGGCCTGACCCTGCTCCTCCCACCTGAACTGCTGCCACCGACCTGCCCAGTCACCACAGTGGTCACCCGGGGCCTCGTTGTGGCTCCCAGGGTCGATGTCGACGTGCGTGCAGCCCCTTGCGCAGGGTGAGTGGTCAGGGAGGCCCTGGTGGTAGTGGTGGTGGTGGTTGCGGCGGTGGTGGTGGCCGCAATGACCCTGGCAGCAGGGGCCTGGGACTGGTCACCAGCCCTGGGGGATGGGTTGGTGGGTAGGAGGGGTCCTGGGGAGCAGTTGAGCCCTGCCACACCAGATGTGCCTGGTCGGGAGTCCTCGTCCGATGAGGTGTCCAGGTCTTCCACATCTGTGAGTCCGGGTGGAGGGCTTGTGGACTGGCTGTGATGGCTGCTGTCTCCCTCTCCAGCATCATGCTGTTCGTCACCTGTGGGGCGGAGACGAAAGGTTATTGTGTTTGCACCTTGCAAGGTTTGTGTTAGATGTCTGACATTCACAGTTGGTGCACAGTTGTGCACTGATTTCCCAGATGCGTGTATATGGCTCTACAATGTGTGTGCGTGATCAAGGCAATGGAATAGTGTGATGGGTGCACATGGCATGGGACGGATTTGGATAGCCAATCGGTATGTGTTGCAGTACCCCTACATTTTGTGGCTTTGGTGGAAACTGGGTACAGCCCCATCAACGCTTTTGAGGTGAAATATGGTTTTGGGGTTCAAATGAAACGCTTAGAAACGCAGATGTCATAAGGGGTACAGCCCCATCAACGCTTTTGAGGTGAAATATGGTTTTGGGGTTCAAATGAAACGCTTAGGAACGCAGATGGCAAAGGGGTACAGCCCCATCAACGCTTTTGAGGTGAAATATGGTTTTGGGGTTCAAATAAAACGCTTAGAAACGCAGATGGCATAAGGGGTACAGCCCCATCAACGCTTTTGAGGTGAAATATGGTTTTGGGGTTCAAATGAAACGCTTAGGAACGCAGATGGCAAAGGGGTACAGCCCCATCAACGCTTTTGAGGTGAAATATGGTTTTGGGGTTCAAATGAAATGCTTAGAAACGCAGATGGCAAAAGGGGTACAGCCCCATCAACACTTTTGAGGTGAAATATGGTTTTGGGGTTCAAATGAAACGCTTAGAAACGCAGATGGCATAAGAGGTACAGCCCCATCAACGCTTTTGAGGTGAAATATGGTTTTGGGGTTCAAATGAAACGCTTAGGAACGCAGATGGCAAAGGGGTACAGCCCCATCGACGCTTTTGAGGTGAAATATGGTTTTGGGGTACATACTGTGACATATGGGTGCAGGAGGGGACATGTGTTTTGGCCACACGACACTGCAGAGACAAAGGTGTGTGTATGTCTGACATACCAAGCATATCTGCTCACTGTTATCATTTAGGGACATTACACTGCAAGCATTGTAGTGAGTGAGTAATGGTTGTGTGCCACACACCGTATTGCAGATGGGACAATTCCTTGGTGTGTGTGCTACCCTCAGCCATGTGCAGCAATGCAGTGCTCTTGGGGTGTTGACTATATTAGGTATGTTGTAAATCACAGTGTGACATGCGCTTCGGACACTACAGACACATTATTGGTCATCGGCAGGAATCTTTGCTGAACTACTGTATATGGGACAACTGATTAGATGATATACCTTTCATGACACTGGGGCTAAAAAGATGTGATGGATGAGATATTGAATGTGCATTGTGTAGCTGTGTGGTTCATGGGTCCAGTGGTGTATGTGACATTACTGTGGTTCCACTCTGTTACATTGAGACAAGATAGACTTACATGGGTGATGTTGTACGATGTCAACGGAACAAGCAGACACGACTACATGGACAAGACTTCGATGGTGTTGCTGATGTGTGTGATGACTGGCACAGTGCACGGCATGTGGGTCAGTACTCCAGTGAGACTTGTGCATGCAGACGTGACTCCTTACGTGTTAGTGTATTTGAGATGGCTCATGTGGGCTATGACTCTGTAATTCATGTCCGTGTGCACATTAGTCACATGATTATGACAGGGAGCAGTGCTACCTGTTCCTCTGCTACGTGACATGTCCCAAATGTTAGTCGTAGTACAGTCCTCATGCCTACAGACGCCCCGCCCTGTACAGTAGTCTACCTACTTGTTGGTTTGGAGGGAGCAATGCAATGGCTGTCACATGGTTATGAGAGGGAGGGGTGCTCCATCTTGCTGGTCTGTGGGAGTGGGGGCCGTGTTGTGAGTTGTGGTGAAGGCTTACCACCCACAGACACCCCTCCATGTAGGGAAACATATCTGGCTGTCGGGTGGAGTTGTGCACTGCAATGGCTGACACATGGGTGTGGGGTGTGCTCCATCTTGCTGCGCTGTAGGACTATGGGCCTGGTGGGGGTTGTACTTCTGCAGTCCCCCCTCCCCTTGGTTAGTGCAGCTATGGCTGACACATGAGTGTGGGTGTGAGGAGTGCTCCTTCCGGCGCATCTGGGGTACAAGGGGACCTGGTGGGAGTTGTGGTGCTGGCTGACTGTACACATGCCCCCATGGTTTTGTTTGTTGGTACCTTTGGGCTGAGTGTGTGGGAGTGTCTGTTGCATGTGTGAGAGATGTCTTGTGTATTGTGTACTGGACATGGGGGTGTTTGGCCCTCGGTGCTATGGCATTCTGGTAGTGCATGACAGTACATAGCGGTGTGCTGGTATATATTTGTTTGTACTTACCAGCCTCCACTCCCCCTGGTATTCCGGTGAGACTCTCCGGATGCAGAATGCCTCGCACCTTCTCCTCCCACACCTTGAAGGTCTTGAATAGCGCGGGATTTCCGCCGCCAGTCCTGTCAGCCAGCTCACGATTCTTGGCCTCCTTCTTCCTGACCATGCTTTTCAGGTCGTGCCACCTCTTTGTGATTTCACCCCGGTTGCGTGGCACGTTCCCAACTGCATTCACCTGGTCTACGATCCTGCTCCACATTCTGTTTCTGGTGGCTACTGGTGTCTGTTGGACCTGGTTCCCATAGATTTGTGGGTGCACCTTGATGATCTCATCAACCATGACCGTCAACTCAGTGGCAGTGTACTTTGGCATTCTTTGTGTTGCCATGGTGTGTGGTTTGCTATTTGTGGAGCTGGTGTGGTGGTTGTGTGGTGTGTGGTGTGTGATGTGCAGGGGGTTCGTGGTGCCGTTGTTTCAGTGGTGATGGTAGTGGTGGTGATGTGTGTGATGTGTGCGTGCGTGTGGTGTGCTGCTTTCCTTTGTGTCTCTCTGGGTTCTCTGATGGCATCTTCGCTTTGTCGTAGTGCAAGGGATTGTGGTCTGTGAAGAGGCTGCTTTTGTACTGACCTATGTGGGTGTGTCATGATGGTCTGTCGTTTTCAGGTGTGTTGTGTCTGTTGTCCTGGGATTTGTAGTTTTTTAGTTTTGGCAGGGGGCATGTGTCTTTGGGATGTGTTCTGTGTTTGGGTATTTTGGCGTAGTTTGCTGTGTGGACTTGTTGGCCATGTTGTGTGTATTTCTTTGTTCCGCAAATGATTTCTGTGCACGGACGTGGCCGCCAGGCCTTCCGCCGTGTCAGTTATTCATCGCTGTTGTTAACCGTGGCGGGCGGGGAATATGTGGATTTTCTGCGCTCATGTCGGGAAGATCATAATTTCACGGTCGTTGTCTCGGTTGTCAGAGCGGGCGGATTTGGGTTTTCGGGCGGCATTGCATCCGTGGCGGACGGTTAATCTTCTACTCGGACATGGACGGGCGGAATTTTGTGTGTTTTTACCGCCGCGGGCAGAGGTTGCTTCGCGACTTCATAATTGCTCGGTCGGTATTCCCATGGTGCAGGCGGGCGGTTTTCTCATGCTATCGTAGATGGCGGATTTTTTAACGCCGGTTATCGTAATGGGCCTCTTGTTTTGGAAATAGCCCCTGTGTGGGCCAGTTCCCGGGGGCATGTGCAGAGAAACATTAAAGGAGGGGGCGCACAGGAGGTGCGTTTGCCAAGTGGTTGAGAAAGGAGGCGGGGCCTCCGACAAGGTCTCTGCAATCCCACTGTGGGGGACTTAGTGGTGGCAACAATAGGAGTCCTTTGCCCCCAAGGACCCTCAGCAGCCAAGGGAACTTCATCCCCTAAACAGTATTGCACCAGGAGGCGTGTTTGCAGAGTGGTTGAGAAAGGGGGCGGGGCCTCCATCAAGGTCTCAGCAATCCTGCTGTTGGGGACTTACTGGTGGCAACAATAGGGGTTCTTGGCCCCCAAAGGCCCCCAAAGGCCCTCAAAAGCCATGGGGATACACTCACTAACACACCCACTGAGACACTCATGCACTCACTCACACACTCACTCATAAAGGTTGCAGGTTACACTTAGGAAATAAAATTTAAAAAAATTTAGAAATTCACTTAAAAAACAAATTTTACAGGGATGTTATATTTAGGAAATAGAATTTTAAAAACGATAGTAATTCACAGAAAAAAACAAAGGTTACAGGGTCACTATAGTTAGGAAATTGAATTTAAAAAAACCTTAGAAATTCACTGAAAAAACAAAAGCTACAGGGATGTTATAGTTAGGCTCAGACTACACTCATACAAAACCATAGAAATTCAGCAGTTATAGTTCCCTGAGCTAACTATATCTTACACCCTCACAATTAACTGTTTATGACCTTACATATTACATCACTGATGACATGGTCAGTGACATCAGTGGTGACATCAGTGATGACATCACTGATGACATCTCAAATGACATCAGTGATGACATCATCCACCGAACCACTCACACACCCACTCACGCCCCTATACACCCTCACATACTCCCACTCCCACACAACCACTCACAAACCCATTCACAGACCCATTTAAGTAGTCATACATCCACTCACTGATTCATAGAGCCACTCACACATCCAGTCACTCATATAGCCACTCACACAACCACTTACTCACCGATATAGCCACTCATGCACCCACTCACTCACCAATACAGCCAGTCACAAATCCAGACATAAAGACACTAACATACCCAGTCATACACCCATACAGTCACTTACACACTGAGTCAGTTAGTCATACAGCTACTTACAAACCTACTCACACACCCATGCAGTCAATCATACAGCCACTCACTTAGGCATAAAGTTACTCACACATCCACTCACTTACTCATACAGATACTAACACATGTAGTCACATCACTTTTATTCATTTCAGGTTGGCTTGAATGGTATTTTACCAATCCAAAGCTGTAATACTGTGCCTGGAGTGGTAAAAGGCTTTGGCCATTTTACAGCTCGGCAGGGATAGCACTGTGCTAATCCTATGCTTAAAGACTATGCTGTAAAAATGGCAAAAGACTTTGTCCCTTTTTATCTCGGCGTAGATAGCACTGTGTTAATCCTATGCTTAAAAACTTTGATAGAAAAGCAGACATTTGAGGTGAGCAAATTTAGAGTGTCGCTGGTGTTGAGAGTGCTCTTACTGGAGCTGCTTTCCACCTAAACTTGAGAACTACCCAGAGTTCTCTGCTTCTGTTTTTGCATAATTTATTCATCACTCTATGCCTGAAAGGGTTTTGTTTTGACTTATACTGGGTGCTCCCTTGTGTCTGGACAAAGCTATACCTCTCTGAAGAGCTATAACGAGAGCGAAGCACGTGTCAGGGGTTGCGTTTATTCATTTCAGGTTGGCTTGAATGGTATTTTACCAATCCAAAGCTGTAATACTGTGCCTGCAGTGGTAAAAGGATTTGCCTATTTTACAGCTCGGCAGGGATAGAACTGTGCTAATCCTATGCTTAAAGACTATGCTGTAAAAATGGCAAAAGACTTTGTTTCTTTCTATCTCGGCGTGGATAGCACTGCGCTAATCCTATGCTTAAAAACTTTGATAGAAAAGCAGACATGTGAGGTGAGCAAATTTAGAGTGTTGCTGGTGTTGAGAGTGCTCTTACTGGAGCTGCTTTCCACCTAAACTTGAGAACTACCCAGAGTTCTCTGCTTCTGTTTTTGCATAATTTATTCGTCACTCTATGCCTGAAAGGGTTTTGTTTTGACTTATACTGGGTGCTCCCTTGTGTCTGGACAAAGCTATACCTCTCTGAAGAGCTCGAACGAGAGCGAAGCACGTGTCAGGGGTTGCTTTTATTCATTTCAGGTTGGCTTGAATGGTATTTTACCAATCCAAAGCTGTAATACTGTGCCTGGAGTGGTAAAAGGCTTTGGCCATTTTACAGCTCGGCAGGAAAGCACTGTGCTAATCTTATGCTTAAAGACTATGCTGTAAAAATGGCAAAAAACTTTGGGGCCGATTCCGATCTGGGTTGGAAAGCTCTCCGACCGATCTGGATCCGGATTGTTTTCCGACCGAGCCAGATCCCTGCAGTCCGACCAAACGAGTACGATGCGGCCATATGCTGCAGGACTCGGTTCGGTCGGACTCCCATTGAAGTCAATGGGAGCTGGTCGTACAACGTGTACATGGGCTCCCATTGACTCAAAGGCTACGTTGCGCACAAGGGGGCCCCTGTAGTGGGTACAGCGTTGGTGCCATCCGCACCGTACATGCATGTATAGGGGGACCCATGGGTCCCCCTGTGTCCGACTCGTACGGCTACGGGTAAAGAGGGGGTCCGGCACGGACCCCCGAAGTCCGCGTCCGGGAGCTTTTTTGTGTCGGAGGCTCCGACTCGATCCGGCTGTCCGGATCGTGCATCTTACTGGCTCAGTCGTAAGCGTCTCCATTGCGCGCCACGAATCGAGTGCGAACGAGTCGGACGGAGCCGGTTCGGACCCGGAAACGAGTCGATCGGCGATTTCGCGTTCACTCGCATCGTACTTGCTCGCTCGGACGACTGTACGAATCGGTCGGAAACAAAGCCTCCGACTCGGATCCGGTAAAGCCGAATCCGATTCGGAGCCCTACCGACCGAGATCGGAATCGACCCCTAAGTCCCTTTCTAAGTCGGCGTGGATAGCACTGCGCTAATCCTATGCTTAAAAACTTTGATAGAAAAGCATACATTTGAGGTGAGCAAATTTAGAGTGTCGCTGGTGTTGAGAGTGCTCTTACTGGAGCTGCTTTCCACCTAAACTTGAGAACTACCCAGAGTTCTCTGCTTCTGTTTTTGCATAATTTATTCGTCACTCTATGCCTGAAAGGGTTTTGTTTTGACTTATACTGTGTGCTCCCTTGTGTCTGGACAAAGCTATACCTCTCTGAAGAGCTCTAACGAGAGCGAAGCACGTGTCAGGGGTTGCTTTTATTCATTTCAGGTTGGCTTGAATGGTATTGTACCAATCCAAAGCTGTAATACTGTGCCTGGAGTGGTAAAAGGCTTTGGTCATTTTACAGCTTGGCAAGGATAGCACTGTGCTAATCCTATGCTTAAAGACTATGGGGCCGATTCCGATCTCGGCCGGTAGGGCTCCGAATCGGATTTGGCATAACCGGATCCGATTCGGAGCCCTATTTCCCGACTGATTCAGATGCAGCGCGTCCGCACGCGGCGAGTACGATGCGAGTCGCCGACCGACTCGTTCCCGGGTCTAACCGCACCGACCGACTCGCTCGGACACGACTCGCACCGCGCAATGGAGACGTTCCCCGGCCGGGTAAGTACGATGCGCGCCGCGAGCAGTCCGACTGACACGCACCGTCCGGCTCGAAAGAGCAGTCAGAGCCATACTTCGGGGGTCCGTGTCGGACCCCCCTCTACGTGTAGCCACGCGAGTTGCACACAGGGGGGACCCATGGGTCCTCCCTACCTGTGCGTGTACAGCGCGAGTCGCTTCGCCGCGTACCCGCTGTAGGGGGCGCCCTTGTTCGCCTCGCACCCATTGCGGCAATGCGAGCCCGCGTACGCGTTGTACGACTGGCTCCCATTGACTTCAATGGGAGTCCGACCGACTCGAGTACGATAGCATACGGACGCATCGTACTCGTTCAGTCGGGCTGCACGGGTCCGATTCGGTCGGAAATCTCTCCGGGTCCGGCTCGGTCGGAGAGATTTCCGGCCCGAATCGGAATCGGCCCCTATGCTGTAAAAATGGCAAAAGACTTTGTCCCTTTCTATCTCAGCGTGGATAGCACTGCGCTAATCCTATGCTTAAAAACTTTGATAGAAAAGCAGACATTTGAGGAGAGCAAATTTAGAGTGTCGCTGGTGTTGAGAGTGCTCTTACTGGAGCTGCTTTCCACCTAAACTTGAGAACTACCCAGAGTTCTCTGCTTCTGTTTTTGCATAATTTATTCGTCACTCTGTGCCTGAAAGGGTTTTGTTTTGACTTATACTGGGTGCTCCCTTGTGTCTGGACAAAGCTATACCTCTCTGAAGAGCTCTAACGAGAGCGAAGCACGTGTCAGGGGTTGCTTTTATTCATTTCAGGTTGGCTTGAATGGTATTTTACCAATCCAAAGCTGTAATACTGTGCCTGGAGTGGTAAAAGGCTTTGGCCATTTTACAGCTCGGCAGGGATAGCACTGTGCTAATCTTATGCTTAAAGACTATGCTGTAAAAATGGCAAAAGACTTTGGGGCCGATTCCGATCTGGGTTGGAAAGCTCTCCGACCGATCTGGATCCGGATTGTTTTCCGACCAAGCCAGATCCCTGCAGTCCGACCGAACGAGTACGATGCGGCCATATGCTGCCGGACTCGGTTCGGTTGGACTCCCATTGAAGTCAATGGGAGCTGGTCGTACGACGTGTACATGGGCTCCCATTGACTCAAAGGGTACGTTGCGCACAAGGGGGCCCCCTGTAGTGGGTACGCGTTGGTGCCATCCGCACCGTACACGCATGTATAGGGGGGACCCATGGGTCCCCCCGGTGTCCGACTCGTACGGCTACGGGTAAAGAGGGGGTCCGGCACGGACCCCCGAAGTCCGCGTCCGGGAGCTTTTTTGTGTCGGAGGCTCCGACTCGATCCGGCTGTCCGGATCGTGCATCGTACTGGCTCAGTCGTAAAACGTCTCCATTGCGCGCCACGAATCGAGTGCGAACGAGTCGGACGGAGCGGTTCGGACCCGGAAACGAGTCGATCGGCGATTTCGCGTTCACTCGCATCGTACTTGCTCGCTCGGACGACTGTACGAATCGGTCGGAAACAAAGCCTCCGACTCGGATCCGGTAAAGCCGAATCCGATTCGGAGCCCTACCGACCGAGATCGGAATCGACCCCTAAGTCCCTTTCTAAGTCGGCGTGGATAGCACTGCGCTAATCCTATGCTTAAAAACTTTGATAGAAAAGCCTACATTTGAGGTGAGCAAATTTAGAGTGTCGCTGGTGTTGAGAGTGCTCTTACTGGAGCTGCTTTCCACCTAAACTTGAGAACTACCCAGAGTTCTCTGCTTCTGTTTTTGCATAATTTATTTGTCACTCTATGCCTGAAAGGGTTTTGTTTTGACTTATACTGTGTGCTCCCTTGTGTCTGGACAAAGCTATACCTCTCTGAAGAGCTCTAACGAGAGCGAAGCACGTGTCAGGGGTTGCTTTTATTCATTTCAGGTTGGCTTGAATGGTATTGTACCAATCCAATGCTGTAATACTGTGCCTGGAGTGGTAAAAGGCTTTGGCCATTTTACAGCTTGGCAAGGATAGCACTGTGCTAATCCTATGCTTAAAGACTATGGGGCCGATTCCGATCTCGGCCGGTAGGGCTCCGAATCGGATTTGGCATAACCGGATCCGATTCGGAGCCCTATTTCCCGACCGATTCGTACGCGCGTCCGGACGAGCGAGTACGATGCGAATTCGCCGACCGACTCGCTCGGACACGACTCGCACCGCGCAATGGAGACGTTCCCCGGCCGGGTAAGTACGATGCGCGCCGCGAGCAGTCCGACTGACACGTGCCGTCCGGCTCGAAAGAGCAGTCAGAGCCGTGCCTCGGGGTCCGCGTCGGACCCCTCTATACGCCGTAGCCGCGCGAGTCGCACACAGGGGGACCCATGGGTCCCCCTACCTGTGCGTGTACGGCGCGAGTCGCTTCGCCGCGTACCCGCTGTAGGGGGCGCCCTTGTTCGCCTCGCACCCATTGAGGCAATGGGAGCCCGCGTACGCGTTGTACGACCGGCTCCCATTGACTTCAATGGGAGTCCGACCGACTCGAGTACGATAGCATACGGACGCATCGTACTCGTTCAGTCGGGCTGCACGGGTCCGATTCGGTCGGAAATCTCTCCGGGTCCGGCTCGGTCGGAGAGATTTCCGGCCCGAATCGGAATCGGCCCCTATGCTGTAAAAATGGCAAAAGACTTTGTCCCTTTCTATCTCAGCGTGGATAGCACTGCGCTAATCCTATGCTTAAAAACTTTGATAGAAAAGCAGACATTTGAGGTGAGCAAATTTAGAGTGTCGCTGGTGTTGAGAGTGCTCTTTCTGGAGCTGCTTTCCAGCTAAACTTGAGAACTACCCAGAGTTCTCTGCTTCTGTTTTTGCATAATTTATTCGTCACTCTGTGCCTGAAAGGGTTTTGTTTTGACTTATACTGGGTGCTCCCTTGTGTCTGGACAAAGCTATACCTCTCTGAAGAGCTCTAACGAGAGCGAAGCACGTGTCAGGGGTTGCTTTTATTCATTTCAGTTGGCTTGAATGGTATTTTACCAATCCAAAGCTGTAATACTGTGCCTGGAGTGGTAAAAGACTTTGGCCATTTTACAGCTCGGCAGAGATAGCACTGTGCTAATCCTATGCTTAAAGACTATGCTTAAAGACTATGCTGTAAAAATGGCAAAAGACTTTGGGGCATATTAGCAAGACCCACGTTAAAATTATCGCCGTTTCAGCGGCAGGAAACTGCCGCTAAAATGGGCTTGCTAATATGCGTTATAGAATTCCAATAGAAGCCCAGGTTAGATGTGCAGGACATCTAACCTGGGCTTCTATTGGAATTCCATAACGCATATTAGCAAGCCCATTATCGCCGTTTTAGCGGCAGTTTCCTGCAGCTAAAACAGCGATAATTTTAACGTGGGTCTTGCTAATATGCCCCTTTGTCCCTTTCTATCTCAGCGTGGATAGCACTGCGCTAATCCTATGCTTAAAAACTTTGATAGAAAAGCAGACATTTGAGGTGAGCAAATTTAGAGGGTGGCTGGTGCTTTCGACCTAAACTTGAGAACTACCCAGAGTTCTCTGCTTCTGTTTTTGCATAATTTATTCATCACTCTAGGCCTGAAAGGGTTTTGTTTTGATATGTATATATATATATATATATATATATATATAAATATATGATCTACTGGCGGTCGCCAGTAGTTAGTTATAGTTAGGACCTAGTTTCCATAGGAAAAGCGTTTTTTTTCCCCCAATAACTTTGGCGCTGGTTGACGAATCTTCACGAAATTGTCAAAACTAGTGGCCCGCTCCGGTCAGCTCCTGTCTTGAAAGTTTCGGTGTGATTCATCAAGCGGGGGCCGAGAAAAGAGGGGGGTCCCAAAACGCGTTTTCCCCATGATATTTTCCATAGGAAACACGGCTATAGCCCAAACTGCTGAACGGAATTACACCAAATTTGGCAAAAAGGTAGCCTTTGGTTCAGAAAGAGTCCTTTTTTTTAAATGGTGTAAATCCATTCAGTAGTTGCTGAGAAATTAAAAAAATAAAAGTTTTGATATCTAGGGACGCGGTGGATTCAGGAACCCTCCCGACCACGAGCTTCACTGTGATTGGCTGCCAACACTCCAAACCAGGAAGTGTTGGCAGCCATCTTGTGACTCGGTAGAACCGAGTCACAAGAAAAAGTAAAACTAAGTGAAAAATGAAGAAAAGGGGGCAGGGTAGAAACACCCTGACCCCCTAGGCCTGCTCAGGGGGTCCCCAAAGGCCCAAAAAAGCATTTTTTTAAAAAAAGAATTCGCGTTGGGGCCGCGAATCCCGCCGAAATTTTGAAAAAAATGAAGCGCGGGCTCTTGCGCTTCATTTAAATGAGTCCCCCGGGTGGGCCAGGTCCCGGGGCTTTGCCCAAAAAATAATAGCGGGGGCCCGGGGCTGTAAAAAAAAAGTGTGAGGGCGTCCCAATCCCCCCCACGCTGCCCCAGGGACCGCCACCTCCCCGGGGCTTTGATAATAAACCGTGGGGACACGCGGCCTCCCGCAGCCCTGGGGATCGCCACCTCCCCGGAGCTCTATTTTTTATTTTTAAAAGATGTATGGGGGGGGCTCGAGCCCCCCCACACGCCCCGGGGACCACCACCTCCCCGGGGCACTCTATATTTAAATTCGGGGGTCGTTACGGACTCCCAGGCCCCGGGGACCACCACCTCCCCGGGGCTTTTAAAATGAAGGGAGGGGGGCCACGCGGCCCCCCTCCTGGAGCCCTCGATGGCCCTGGGGACTGCCACTCCCCAGGGCCGGCTCCTGCAGTGTCCCGGGGTGCCCACCCCTGGGACACTGCTGTTTGCAATGACAGGGCGGGAGCCGTGCGGCTCCCCCCTGTCATTGCAAACTCTGCTTTGCTTCATTGAAGCGAGAGCAGGGAAACAGCTCCCCATGTGGAAAAGCAATGCCGGCTCCCGCAGGAGGCGGGGAGCCGGCGGGACCGTGGGGGCATTGGGGCTCCCCCCACGGTCCCCAACGGAGAGGCCAGGCCCCGGGGATGGGGTCCCCGGGGCCATGAGTGGCCCGGGAGGGGGGCCACGCGGCCCCCCTCCTCAATAAGTACATTTTTTTCTCCAAAAAAAACACGCAAAGGCCGGCCCTGGGGGATGGGGTCCCCAGGGCCATAATTGGCCTTAGGAGGGGGGCCACGCGGACCCCCTCCAAACATTAATAGAATAAAATTCTGGCCATGCCCCGGGGGATGGGGTCCCCGGGGCCGAAATTGGCCTCGGGAGGGGGGCCACGCGGCCCCCTTCCCGATTAAATTTTTTTTTTGTATGAAAAAGGGGTCAGGCCCTGGGGGATAGGGTCCCCAGGGCCCCAAAAATGAGAAAAGAAGGGGGGCCACAGAGCCCCCCTACTGAAAAAAACAAAAAGAAAAAAAAGTTGGCATCGCGCCGAGGCCCTGCCCCCTCCCTGCAGCACTCTGCAAACGCGCCCCCTGGCGCGTTGTAAGTTGGGGAATTAATTCCCCTTGAATACTGGGGGTCCCTGGGGGCCAACTAGCCCACCAGGTACCTCCAGTATGCTCCACAGGGCTGCATTGCAGAGAGGTGGTTTGCGGCCACGCCCCTTTTTACACCTCTCGGCAACGCAGCTCTGTGGCGCTTACTGGAGGTACCTGGTGGGCTAGTTGGCCCCCAGGGACCCTCAGGATTGAAGGGGACTTAATCTTCCAAGTTACAACGCGCCAGGGGTGGCGTTTGCACAGTGGTGCAGGGAGGGGGGGCCTAACAAAACAAGTGTGCAAATGTGCCCCCTGGCACATTGTAAATTGGGGGATTAAGTCGCGTTCAATCCTGAGGGTCTCTAAGGGCCAACTAGTCCACCAGGTACCTCCAGTAAGTGCCACAGAGCTGCGTTGCAGAGATGTCATTTGAGATGTCATCAGTGATGTCATCAGTGATGTCACTGACCATGTCATGAATGATGTAATATGTGACGTCATCAGCAGTGCATTGCGGGGGCGCGAGTTATAGTTAGCTGAACTAACTATAACGATGGAATTTCTCTGGTTTTCTACGAGTGAAATCTCCAACTAACTATAACGTCCCTGAAACCTATGGTTTTTCAGTGAATATATATATATATATATATATATATATATCCAATACTCCTTTTCGCTCGATTCTCCACAACCAGGAATCAAAAAGGCACGGACTCCTCTTATTCAGTGCAATTCTTTATTTTTCGTGCTGTGCCGCCATGACGCGTTTCAACCCACCAGGGGCCTTGATCACATGACATGCTACATTTTTTCTCCCCATTTTTAAAGTGATAGGTGCATAATTAATTCATGAATATGGACAAAAGACTACCCGTCTACATTCCATCATTACATTGAATAATTCCACAATAGCTTATTAACTCTGTGACCGATTCATACATATTTAAAATGTTTATAAATATCCATGAATATTTAAAAAGAAAGAAACAAGACCTCTGTATGGCCCTACATAATTTCACTGTCTTAATACATTTAATTGAAAAAGGCACAGAGGTCATAGTTTTCCTTTTGATTTTACTCTTGGGTCTGATGCTTATTATTTAAAACCATGTGCATAATTACTTTTATTTCTGTATAAATACTTATCTAAAACAACTTTTTTGATATATATACATATATAAAACAATTTTTTTGTTAGGATCATGACATTTAAATTATGTGCAAAATTCGCAGTACTTTCATGGCTGTATAAATACATTTCATTTATTAGCACCTAAACAAAGCATTTCTTATTATCATGTCTCAGTTGTTACCTCACTTGGTTTTATCATTCGCATCATTTTAACCCAACCTAATCAGCCTTTGAAAATGCTCTCAGTAGATGTCAACATGTCCATTATTCATTACGAAGTGCAATTTACAGTGCAATTTGTAAACAATATTCCATTTGTCTCATACTGTCAGAGTATGAGTCACACCTATAAAGTGCTAGTGCAAAATATTTTTATTGTGACATGAGCCCATGTCACCAAAATCAATAAAACAAGAAAAAAGGTTTTGATAGGGATAAGAGCTTCAGCTTATTAAAACCATGTGATACTAGTTCTCTTTTTATTTTGTATATTTACCACTAGAATAATTATAAATCTATCATTAGAGCCATGTATGCAAGTCCTCTGTAGTATTTAACCCATGTGGGCTTTTGCTGTCTATTTCTAGGATATGCCTTGTTTCTAGTCGCCTTAGTATAGCCTCTCTGTTCCCTCCTCGTCTCAGTGGGGGAACGCCATTTATCACATAATATTTCAGGTGGTCTAGATTGTTTGCATGGACCTCTCTGAAATGGCGGGCCACTGGATACGTAGTATCATTGTTAGTAATGGCCCGTATGTGCTGGAGTATTCTCTTGTGGACCTGCAATTTTGTGCTTCCCACATATCGCAGTCCACAAGAGCACTCCAACACATATACGGCGAACTCAGTCTTACATGTTAGAAACTTTTCTATTGTAGTGGGACTATCCTTGAATGCTGTTTGATAAGAGGTTTTGCTTTCCCCATATTTACATGCTTTACATGACAGGCATCTCACGAAACCTTTGCGGTTAGACAGCCAATTGGTATTCTTTTTATTTCCGGACTGCTACTTACTAAGCAATCTCCTGTGCTTAACGCTCTTCTATATGTTATAGAGGGAGTTGATGGCATTTTCATCCCTATAATAGGATCACTTTGTACTAAATGCCAATTCTTTTTTACCATCTTTCTTATGCTGTCTCTTTGCTTATTGTAGGTGAGAATTAGTCTGGGGCTACTTACAGTAGTTATTGAACTTGATGTTTGCCTGCTTTTACCTGCCGATGGTTTGGATAATAAGTCCTCACGTGGTTGGGCTCTAGTTTTACGAATGGCCTCATCCACAATACGTTCTGAGTAACCTCTGGCTAGGAAACGAGATTTACATTCTTCCTGTGCTTTTACTAGATCTACTTCCCTACTGCAGATACGCCGTATTCTCAACATTTCGCCGTATGGTATACTATGGATTGTATGTTTGGGGTGAAAGCTGTTAGAATGCAAGATGGTATTGCCAGCCGTAATTTTTCGGTGCAGTTTTGTTTCCACCTTGTTTTCAAATACATATACCTCTACATCTAGGAAGCAAATAGATGTGTCACTGATTTCATATGTAAGTTGAACATTTATGTCATTGTTGTTTAACATATTAATAAATTCCTCTGCACTTCGTTTATCACCTTGCCATATCACAAATAGGTCGTCTATAAAACGAACCCACTTTACCACATTTTTGCCAATACATCTGCATATTTTGATTTTACGACCATCTCCTCCCACCATCCCATGTGAAGACAGGCGTAGCTAGGTGAAAAACTCGCACCCATAGCTACGCCTCTCACTTGATGGTAAATCTGTTGCTGGAATAAAAAATAATTATTGTTCAAAACAAATTTTGTTAGATCTATTAACATTTTGTTATGGGAGTGGAATTCTATCGGTCTCATGCCTAAGAAATGTTCAAGTGCTCTTATACCATCTTGATGATGTATCGATGTATATAAGTTACACACATCCATTGATATTAATAAATAATCCTTTTGCCACTCGACACCTTTCATCTGTTTTAAAAAATCTGTGGTGTCCTGTAAATATGATGGTAAACCCTTTACAAGTTCTTGTAAAAACGAATCAATGTACACAGCAACATTCTCATTTAGGCTTTGTATTGCCGAAATAATAGGTCTTCCTGGGAGTCGTAGTTTGTCCTTATGAATTTTGGGATAAAATAAATCACAGGTAATACTGGATAATCATTTTTCAAAAACTTCAGTTCATCTTGATTAATTAATCCCATACTTTTCCAAGCTAGTAGTTTAGTAAATAATTCGCTTTGTGCTGTTTTCGTGACCTGTCTTGAGCTTAATTTATAGCAGTTTCGGTCTCCCAACTGCCTCAAAGCCTCCTCCATATATTGATCCTTCGGCCAGATGACCACGTTACCCCCTTTGTCTGAGTTTTGCACTACCACTGAGTCGTTATCACGCAATTTTTTTATCATTTGCTGATATTTGATCTGATTAATGCTACGATTCCTCTGATTAGTATGTATTTTAAAATTTAATTTTCTTATTTCTGCAGAAATTATCTCATTGAATGTATCTATGGAGTCTCTAGTCATTACCGGCACAAATTTTGACTTGGGTTTAAAGTTGGTATGTGGTGCAACATTCGTATTGATTCCTTGCTGTTGCATGAGAGATTGTGTAGATTCTATATTCGATAGCCCATATTCATCATTTCTCTCGAGTGCATGAAGATCTTGCAACAGGCTGACATCAGAGGCTACCAATGAAGTCATAATATCCTGCTGTACCCTTGGTTGTACTGTAGTAGTAGCCTTATCCTGTTTCAATTGGTGATATTTCTGCAGTTTTAACTTACGGATGAATTTATAGATGTCTGCTCGTGTTTGGGGGTAATCAAAATTACTTTCCGGACAAAACGTTAGTCCTAACTCCAATAATTGTTTTTCCGCTTCATCTAGATTGATATCTGACAAATTAATGATAGTATTTACATTTGATGTTGCTTGGGCTACTTGCGGCGCCACCCTCTGTTGTTCGATTTTTTGTTTGTTTTGTGTTTTCGCGCCTTCTTCTCCTTCTCTCGCGTCGTTTTGCATTTCTCCTTTGTTTGTGTTGAACTTTACGTTCCTGGGGCGAAGGGTCTGTCGTCTTTCTTCCCTTAAAAATTCAGCTCTTCACCTATTGTACGTTTTCTTCGCTGCTGATTTGTGCCTCCTGTCGCATTCGTGCTAAACTCCGATTCCGACTCTGTTTCTACAGAGGAACTTAATTCAGAGTATGAGGACGCCATATGTAATTCCCTACTCGGACCAGCTGCTGAACCTGCATCTATTCTTGTTACACCTCCCTTCTGTGCTGATTTCGCCGCGTTATATTTGCGAGAGAAGGTAAAGATTTGTCCTTGCTCATAGTCATTTTTGTCACGTTGAAATTTGTATGTTTTTCGTTTTTTAATAGTTTCTTCCTCTTTTTTCAATCGTGACAACATCTCTTCTCTCATTTTAGACATCGTATCACTTCCTTCCTGCTGTTCAATTTGTTGGTTGTAAGTTGGGGAATTAATTCCCCTTGAATACTGGGGGTCCCTGGGGGCCAACTAGCCCACCAGGTACCTCCAGTATGCTCCACAGGGCTGCATTGCAGAGAGGTGGTTTGCGGCCACGCCCCTTTTACACCTCTCGGCAACGCAGCTCTGTGGCGCTTACTGGAGGTACCTGGTGGGCTGAGTTGGCCCCAAGGACCCTCAGGATTGAAGGGGACTTAATCTTCCAGTTACAACGCGCCAGGAGGTGGCGTTTGCACAGTGGTGCAGGGAGGGGGGCCTAACAAAACAAGTGTGCAAATGTGCCCCCTGGCACATTGTAAATTGGGGATTAAGTCGCGTTCAATCCTGAGGGTCTCTAAGGGCCAACTAGTCCACCAGGTACCTCCAGTAAGTGCCACAGAGCTGCGTTGCAGAGATGTCATTTGAGATGTCATCAGTGATGTCATCAGTGATGTCACTGACCATGTCATGAATGATGTAATATGTGACGTCATCAGCAGTGCATTGCGGGGGCGCGAGTTATAGTTAGCTGAACTAACTATAACGATGGAATTTCTCTGGTTTTCTACGAGTGAAATCTCCAACTAACTATAACGTCCCTGAAACCTATGGTTTTTTCAGTGAATATATATATATATATATATATATATATATATATATATGTACATGTATAGATAGATAGAGAGATAGATAGAGAGATAGATAGATAGATAGATAGATAGATAGATAGATAGATATGTAATGTATACATATATCAAGAATCCTTGGTTCTAGGAAAAACAAAGTTGCACTCGCGGGTTAGGTTTTGGCTGCTGTATTCTTTTGCCAATTGAGGACTGTAGCAGTTTCAATATCTCTCAAATGTTCCCAACACGTTTCAGTACCCCTACACCTAGATCACAGATGAGCTTTGGTCAGTCCTACACCTATGTTTATATACATGTTTTTCACAGTTTTTTTTCCTTTTTGTGATTTCTTTTTTTACACGAGTATAACACAAAAATGCAAACATGCCTTTAAACATAAATTTATGTGCTCTGAGTGCTAGTTGTGTATTTACAGACCAAAGTGATTAAAAGCATTACCGTTCAGAAATAGAAGCTGTGATGGGTTGTGGTTCGTGCACTACTTTATAAGTAGTGCACGCACACAAAGCACTCCACAACTCCGGACCAGCCTACCTCAACAGACGACTCAGCTTCTACACCCCCACCCGCCAGCTCCGCTCGACCAGCCTCGCCCTCGCCACAGTCCCCCGCATCCGGAAAACGACCGCCGGCGGCAGATCCTTCTCCCACCTCGCCGCCAAGACCTGGAACACCCTCCCCACCAACCTCCGACAGACCCAAGACCTACTGGCCTTCAGAAGACTCCTCAAGACCTGGCTCTTCGATCAGTAGCAGCACCACCCCCCTCTTCCCCCAGCGCCTTGAGACCCTCGCGGGTATGTAGTGCGCTTTATAAGTGACATGATTGATTGATTGATTGATTGATTGATTGATAAGAGAAGGGGGCATATTATCAAGGATCTGCGATAATTATCGCAAAGCGCGCTTAGCGCTGTTTTTTTTATCGACGGCCATCGCTGGATTTCCTCGCCGTGATAGCGCTGTTTTATCAACGCGTATCGCAAAGGCGATAGGAAATCCAGCGATAGCGAGTAAAACCAGCAATAGCGTGAGAATTCCAGCGCTAAATCAACTGCGCTAAAGAAAAGCTTGCTAATAGGCAAGTGTGTACTTAACCTAACAATCCACCCCCCATTGACAAGATGGTTAAGGCAAGTTTTTTTCAGGCGTTAAATTCCAGCGATAAGCGCGGTTAGCGTGACTTTTCTTATCGCTTCGTGGGCATTGATAATAGAGGGAAGTTGTGTTTGCGACTGTTTCAATGGAGTTTAAGTCAGGAACGCCTACTTTGCATGTCATTAGCGATATATATCGCTGACATGCTTAGAGATAAAAACACGGCCGCTATTGCCAAGAAACTCACGCTAAGGCCCGTTAGCTGCAGCTTGTTAATAGTGTGATAAAAATATCGCCGCATTAGCGGCAGAAAAGTGCAGCTAACACGGCGATAAAGGGCTTGATAATATGCCCCGAAGTCTTTCTTAAGTTCTCTATTGCCTGTCCATGTTTTTGTTGCCTTTGAGTGTCCCGATTTTTTAACTTAAAAATATTGTTTTGGGTCCCATGCTGGGGTTTGCTGTTGTATTTTGACTGCTTTTTCCTTTAATCCACCTATTAATGCATTCTGGTTAATGTGGTTGACATACACCCTTAGTGGGTCATTATGTACAATTCCCAGGATGCTTGTTTCCGGTTCAGGGAGGGCCTGGCCTGGCAGTTCAGGCTGAACTGTTCCCATGGGTAGCAGAATCAACACTGATTTGCATATGGCTGGGTCCAAGCTGGGGTGGCGTGGTGAGCAAAAAAGTTATGGATTAAACCCAGCACTGTGACTGGGGGTGAATGTTTGATTTGTTCAGCATTCCGTCCATCATTTGTTCTTTTTGCTGTTGTCATCCTAAGTGGGAAGGGTCTGCCCAGACATGGGTCCCGTGCTCATTGTGCCACTGGATTCAAGCTAGCCTGGCTGATATGGGGTGATATCCTGAAGCTGGTCCAGGGAGGACCTGGCCTGGCAGATTGGGCTGGACTGTTCCTGTGGGGAGCAGGGTCATGAATGATTCGGTCCAAACTGGCGTGGCGTGGTGAGCAAAAGAACAAAGGATTAAACCAAAATCTGTGACTGGGGGGTAAATGTTTAATTTGTACAACATTTCATCCATCATTTGTTCTTTCTGCTCAAATCTCATTCTCAGTGCACTGCAACCTCATAGATTTGAATCCTCAAACACTAGCATTATGCATCACTTCCAGCACAGATCCACATCAATGATGCAGCCTTAAATACAAGAATTGCTCAAGCACATAAAATGAGGCCTCAAATTCAGCACAGTTCCAGCCCAAGCCAAATGTTTTCCTCCACAGAAAATCTCCAGTCGCTAGCATATGGCCTCAGCCCCAACGAAACTCCAGTCCATGGCATGAAGCTTCAAATCCAGGACAGCTCCACTTTACAGCACAATACATCAATGCCAGCTCATCACCAGTCTACCTGAGGGCACGAGGTTCAGTTGCAAAAAAAACTCCCAGCATTTGCTCTTGTGCACGCCTCTCCGCACACCACGCCTGCTGGTGGCAGAAGCCAAACAATCGCTATAACAAACAATGGCAAAGCCAATAGGCTTGGAGTTGGCCACCAACTTGTGGCTTTGCCAATATTTGTGAATGGTTTTTATAAAACTGTAAAAGAGGAGTAGGTTTTGTGTAAGTGTGCATTGTGCAAGAACAGAATGTTGTTACCCACAGAAAGGTAAGTCAATGGCTGAAGTGGGTATTAGCTGGGGTGGGCGGAACAAAATATGAATGACACACTGACAAACTAATGGATGAAGAGGGTTGGCAGAGAGCCTCTATAAGTACATATAAGTTGTCTTGGCTAATACCACTAACTAGTTCCCAAAACAACCCTCTCCCCCCACCCCACAACTGCCCATGGCTCGCTTGAAATGCCTGGGGCAGAATTTGAAGGAAAAGATCAGCAGCTGGAAACAAACACAAGGCCAAACAGAGGAGTGTTTTTTCAGTTGTTCCTTCACATAAAATAAATATTTTCTCTCCTCGCACAGTCATTTATTAAATGTCGGTTTATTTGGAATGGCTTCTTAGAGTGTTGGCCTGAAGGACTGCCAAGGGCCTGGATGGAGGGGGTCAAAGAGCAGATTAGTCATGGTAAAAGACTGCAGGTTGTTTAGGAAGTCCCCAAGAGCTCTCTGCAGTGACATACAGCACGTCAAGGGAGACTTGTTGAATACAAACTGTTTCTAATGGAACTGAAGTAAACCCCCCAAGCTACCCGTCTACCGATCCATATCTGACGTGATTGTTGTGCCAGTGGAAAACACAAGTCAGGTACCGGACAGAGATGGTCCCTAAATTTAGAAAGCGGCAGAAGGCGAATGTAAGACAATATTGCACACAAGGAATCCGGTCAAGAAAGGCCAAAATATGCCTACAAGGTCTTCTAGCAGTCGCGAAGATGGTCTTCCCAAAGAGACACCCAAGTCTGAGCAAAGAGCGGGATTACAAAGTCCATGAGTTCATGGCACCCCCAGAAAACACACTACTGAGAATGAATGCATTAGCATTAATTTCCCCTCTGCAGAAACGTTACCGAATCCCACACATAATATTGGACAAGGCAACTGTTTAATCCATGACACACACACACATATCCTACTGTTAATTAATTATAAAAAAATCAATAAACGTGCTTCAGTCTGGCTATCTGTGGCACAGATGGTCACTGGAAAAGGAGCCATAATTATCAATATGAGAGCCATACACGCACAAGTTCTAGTTGAAGCAAGAAGTGGCACACAAGGGGCACATATTGCACAAACATTGTTTTGAAGGTCACAGGGCTACTCTGATGTTAGACTTTTGTATCACATTACTATTTTTCTTGAGCAAGCATTCATACAGTTTTTTAGGTCTCGCCTAGGCAGCGCGCATGCGCTATCTCTCCGAGACATCTAGTAATCTATATGCGTGGTGAAACTTCGCCTATTGCCGGGTATTTTCTCCCCGCTTGCCATTAGTTAACTTTTCCATTTTTTTTGTTAGCGTGCTTACTATTGGGTCTTGATCCGATACGTAACTTCCGTTTAAAACGGAAGCAGCACCGCCTAACTACAATCTCGTTACGCTAATTTTTTTTATTTTTTTTAAATAGTGCGCATTAACATGCGCGCGCTAACTTACGTTATACGCATGCGCCAAAAGTATCCCACTATGAAAAACAGGAAGTGATGTGCACACACCACTCTTCCGTTTGTCTGTCTGTCTCTGGGCCTGCTGGCGCGCACTCACGCCATGGGGAAGAAGGTCGCTGTTATCCTGGGCGCTGCGGCGTGTTCGGCGGCACCAAAGTTCACAAGGTTTCGCCGGTTGTGGTCCATCTCAGCAGAGCCGGGGCTCAGGTAAGGCCTTCCACTCTTAACATACTTGTTCCCATTGAAGTTGGAGCTATACAATACGATTATGGCAGTATATGAGCACATTTCTAGCGCAATCAAGAGCTATAACGTATGAAAGTTATCCGTTTTAGAATGATGCCAGAAGTTAACCCCCCGGTTCCGTGTAAATCGTGGGTGGCAGGAGTGCATAAAAAACAAGCATGTGCAATGCAATAGGTCTCGCATTTACGAGAGTTTGAGCTATTGGCATTGCAACAGCTTAAATTCTCGCAAATGCGAGACCTATTGCATTGCAAATGTTTTTGTTTTTTTGTCATTGCCTCTGTCTCTCTGACTGTATTGATGTGCTGACAGCAGGGTCGGACTGGCCTATAGGGCAATCAGGCAGTGCCCGAAGGGCTGATCTGAGAGGTCAGTGTGCAGGCTGTTTTGGCGCTTTGACAAAAAACAAATCTGTTTGTCAAGTTGACAAACAGATGTTTTTTTTGTAAAAGCGCCCATGCCGCGCTTTCACTTTAATAGCGGCCTCACACCATTCTTTAGACGTGGCTTGTCTAAAGAAAGAGGAGCGGCCTCCATGAATGTGAAAGCGCCGCATGGGCGCTAGTAAACAAACAAAACAAAAAATAATAAGTAAGTGCGGCCGCTATATTTAAAGCGGACTGCGCTGCTAAAATAAAGAAATAAAGAAACGCGGCCGCTATAGTTAAAGCGGACCACCATTAGTAAATAAAATAAAAGCGGGCGGCTTGCTGCGACGTAGTGGGTGGCATAGGGACAAATCATTAAACAAAATAGTGCTCACAGCCAAGATAAAGCAGACAGTGTAACAAGACAAGTAAAAGGTCCAGTCATTATGGGAAATAACAAATGCAGACAAGGTGGTACCAAGGAGGGACTAAAAAGCCTAATAACGACTCGGAAGCCAGCGTTTACGAAGGACAATGACACAAACCAATTAAAAATATGGGCGGAGAGTGGGCGGGGCTTTATAGCTATACTCTAATACTGCATGCCTCGCAGCAGCGCATGCGCTGCCCAGGCTCAACCTACAAATGGTGTGGATAATTGTACAGGCAAGGTATCTCTGACTGGGCCTATGTTCACTTAAAAAACACAAGTTCCTGTTTGTGATACCCTGTTGTAAATTCCAGTTGTAAATGGTATTTACTGGATCCAATTGTGACCGATGGGTTTTTGGATATGGGACTATAGGTCCATCATCACATGCAAGTTTGATAGACTGTAAAATGTCTCTGAGTGGTACATGACAGTAGAAGGGGATTAAAGAAGGAATTTGGCTCTTCCCACTCGCCTGAGCAACAAGAGGGGCCCTATAGTCTATTCAACTGGACGTGACGTAATTTCTTGCCGGTGCTCGAGTGGCGTGCCCCAAAGGAATTTCTCACCTCCCCTACTCTGAGGATGGGGTGGTGGTTTGTTCCAGGACCCATCAAACCCTCGTAATTTTGGGATTATCCAATGGGAACCTGTGAACACTACCTATAATTCAACCAATATACAGTCTAATTCGTAATGTTGTGCATCATTCCACCACTGTCTCCCTAGCACCAATTTTGCATTCAACACTGGCCATGCAAGGGAGCCGGATTAATTTGCATGGATACGCCCTGTATTCAAATAAGCAACAGTGCTTAATTTGTAAAAGAAGTGCCAGGGCCCTTCTCGGGAGGCCACTGCGGCCTGCACCACCCATAGCCCCTGCCAGTGTTGCCAATGACACTACCAACATGAGTACTAACCATCGCACTCCTACCAGTGTGACAATTCAGACTATTCCAGGCCACCCAAAGCTATATTAATGGTGTGAGCTGCAGGTATTATTCTTTTTAATTTATATTGACTTATTAAACTCACTTGTTGTGCTGATCTCAATTTTAGACATTCAGCGACACCATGTGGGGGGCTATCACTAGAGCCGGTGCTGACAATTAAGCGCCAGTGCCAGCACCGGAAACCACAGCCTCAAATTAAGCACTGAATAAGCCACCTCAACACTGTAGTCCAGCGACAGTGACTGGTGGTTTGCATGGCTGGGAGGGAATTTCCTGGTCAATACCGTGAAGTTTTCCACTTCGGGGTTCCCAGGCACCAGCAGGCCAACAGGAGGAAAGGTCACACTTTGCTACCGCTGTCCATGACATCACTTGGGATTTGGTGGGAGGGGGGGAACAACACCCTTTATCAACACATGACCTACCCATCTAACATTCTATACTGCTCGATTGCGTTTTGTTCACAAAAATACTTTTGTTTGGCTAAGACGGGTATTTCTTCCACTTATTTTATGAAAAAACACCTGAGACCAACTATATCAGCCAAATGGTTGTGACATTTGCCTTTTGGTGTGTCAGCCATCAGGCAAGGTCGCCATCACGTATTGGTTTCTCAATATTCCCCCAAAAATTACACCCACAAATGCAAAACCATCTCACCTTTCAGCTTTAAGCTGATGCCCGATGGCTAACATTGCTGGGTCTGCACTAAGCTCAGTCATTCCCTCCACCATTAGCGCAGTCATTCTCAAGGTCAGTCTCACACCCGCTCCGGAAGTCATTCCTCAATGTATTCCCACACCTGGTCAGAAATTCATTCACACAGACTTTTCGAAAATCATTTCACTGGTCACGCCATCAGTCATCCACACTGTCATTCCACGTCCATCCCCATAGTCACTCAAACAGTAATTCCGTAAGTCTTTCCACAATACAATCTCACAATCGCTCGCACCCTCACTTCGGCAGTCTCTCCCACAGAGAATCCCGGGATTGTTCCCACAGGCACTCAGATAGCCCCACAGTCCATCCTTCTGTCACTCCCACGGTCATTCCCTAAGACAGTTTCACTGTCACTTCTACAGTCGCTGCCGGAGACATTCATTTAAAGAGGTCGCCCCCTGAAAGATGTCACAGTAGAGTGCTTAACTTGAGCCGGTGGTTCCTGTTGTGGCCCACCAGCACTCATTTTTCGGAAACAACACTCATTTTATCTTAACAGACTTTAATTCAGAGCAAGAAAGAATAAAACACAAAAGAGAGAAAACAGGGGAATGGAAAGACGAATAATGGTGATAAAGGGAGAAAGCAGGGAGAACTAGGTGCTTCTTTAGCATCCACTACACCACTGTCAGCATGCATTCACAGAGGCGAAGGCTTTGGGGCCAAACGTTTATACAATTTTAAGATGGTCCGGGTCATCTGCATAGCTGTAGTAAGTAACCTTAAGGAGATGTCAAAGTACTACATTGGAACAGTGTACATGTGACAGTTCGGCATATTTAGTGAGCTAGCTTTGTACCCAATTGAAGACCGAGCCCAGTCTGTCAAAAAGACCTCTGTCACAGACAGAGTCAGTGTCTTCTAGTGTTAGACACTCACCAGCCTCTGTCAGGGGGTTAACCCGTTCATGTTCCACCTCGACCTTCCCGTCATTCAGTGTTTCCATGCAACTGATGCTTCACTTACTGACACTGGCCCTGCTCACCAAAGAATGCTCTCTTTGCATCACTCTCAGTGCGAGTTCTGGCCTCTCACTATCCTCACGCTCCCGAGGCCAGACCCCTACATCACTGCCATGGTTACCTTGCACCTGCACCTTTACATGTTGTTGTTATTGTCAGTGTTCTGGCCTCTTTGTCAGTGTCAATGCCCCACCGTGTAGGGCTCTGACCTCTTGCTGTCACTGTCTTGTCCATCCTGCCTGCTATGTCTTCATGTGCTTACATCCGGAAGGCCCTGTCACTGCCGGTATCTCCATTCACTTGCACCCTGAACTCCCTCTCTCCGTCAGTGTGCTCTTTCATCGGGGGCCAGACCGCTGTCTGTCAGTGTCACTTCTCACCTCACTCTCCACTTCCCTCTTCCAGTGTCAGTCGCCCTGTCCCCAGGCACCAGCACTCCGCTTTCTCCCTAGCTGCCATGTCAGACATCTTCTGCCAGCTCTGATATTTGGCTATCAGCAGGTTGCATTCCAGGACTTGTCGTTTCTTTTCTAACACCGTAGATATTGCCTTTACCATCTCATTACACAAAGTGATGTAATGTTGGCTAAAAAGAGAGGAGTGGCTGAAGGCGTCACACGCTTCAAGGGGCCAACTCGGCAGCTGTCAGACACGACTTACACCCAAAGGTGACATCTTTCTGTCAGTGCCAAGGGCCTCCCGAGCGCGAGGGGTGAGGGGTGGGTGGGAGTGGTCCTTGCACCTCGCCGGACTGCTCGAAGCCGGGACAGAGCCTCCTTGTGCTCTCTTATGATTACAGAGAGGCCTGGCCTATCTAATCGAGCAGAGCAGCTGTACTTCCTCGAAAGAGGAGGTGTGAGCTGCTGAGGTGCCAGTCAGGGACAGCGGTCTGTTTACCGAACCCAGAAGCTTTCCCACCTTCCCTGGCTGCGCCCCGGCCTTTTCTCCATTGACTTTTCGAAACGCCTGTTTTTCATTTGCTCTTGTGGGCAGCAGACTCTGACCTCAACTCAAACTGGCATTAAACCAGTGGTGCGCGCACACCACAGAGGAGCGGGGGGGGGGCGAGGGAGCCTGTCGACTGTGCCGCGTGCTGATGCACGGATGGGAATGGGCGGAGCAAAGGCGGGACATGCGCCCGCCTTTGCCCTATTGCGTGCCGTTTTTTTTTTTTTAAAAGCACGCTACAGCCAATGTGGGCTTCCGAAAGCAAAACCACATGCACAAGCGTGTGGTTAGCTTTCTGAGGCCCATACAGGAGGTCTCGCGCTGCGCGAGCAGAGTTGCACAGTGCAACGCTAGGCGCGAGACCTAAAAACCTTCGCAGGACTGGGGAATATGGTAGGCTGTCCGCTCTCTCTCTTGGCGCCAGCACCACGCTGCAGTTCCCACCCCTTGGCAGAAGAGTTGGTGCCTCACAGTATTACTAGTCCTGCCTCTCTTTGTTCCTCTGGGCATTAAATCATGTGCAAGACGAGCAGCTCTCGGCAGCTCTCTCAGCAGCCCTGGGGCTCAAAGAGAGAGTGTGCCGCCTGTCCCCGGGGAGCAGCACGAGAAGCGAGCAAGTGCAGCGTGTGTTTCTGAGCAGATACACCGTTTTCAAGACGTGTGCCTCCAGAATTGAATTACATGTTGTGTTCCTGGCAGAGGCTCGAGAAGGTGATTGCGTCATCCGAGGGTGTTTCAGAGAAAAAAGAAGTATGTTGTTCTACCCAGAACTCAATGAGGGGTAAATGTGGGGTGCCGTAAGACGTATTGCTGTGTTTGTTCCTTAGGTTAGTGCCAGAGAAGTGAATGCTTTGAAGGACAAAGGACGTGTGCACCCAGGGTGCAGTTGAATTGTGTGTCTGTGGGTCGGTAAGACACTGAGAACATTCGCGTACATACCTGAAGCACAGGGAGTGTGGACAATCCTGGGCTGTACGGATGGTGCTTGTCGTGTGGTTTCCTACGTCCCCAAACAGGACACAACGTTTGTGTGACACTGGAGCACAGTTTGTGCTCATGTTGAGACACAATGTGTTCTTTGTGTCCCGTGGTACTTTATATGAATGTATTGAGTGACATCAGTACATTCTCGGGATACATTGTGTTCATGTAGTGTGAGTGGCTTCGGGAGTGGGACCTTCAGATTGCCAGAGTCCTGCGTAGCTTTCAGGCTCATTTGGAGTTTACATGCTTTTTCAGGCACCTCAATATATAGATTTCTGTATGCAGCGCCTTAAAAGTAGTGTACCTCCAAAAGCAAAGCTTGATAGTGTCTTTATGCCAATGGTCCCAGTGAGTATATTTATACCCCTATGGTACAGTGAACACATGTTTGTGGTGGCAAAACATATGAAAGCTTGTTTGTTGCGCTACAACACAGAGAGAGCACAAGTGCCTCGCCAGTGCACAGTCAGTGAATATATTTGTATAGCATAGGCTTCTCCAACGAGTAGCTCGGGAGCTGCTGGTAGCTCTTCTGTGTCCAGTCCAGCCTACTAAACTAGAAGCTTTTGCTTGGCTGAATATATGTATACTAAAATTAAAAAGTGTTTGAGGGACGGAAATGTGAGTCTCTCCAGAACTGATAAGCTGGTGTTTGAATTTCCAAAATCTATTTAAAGCTGTTATTTAAGTGAGGAATCAAGTGGCATTTGGGAGGTTTCTTACAGGAAGAGGTGTGGCGCTGCGGCCAGGGCGACTGACGCTGGACGCTGGGAATCACGGTTCGATCCCCGGCTCCGGCGGCAGGGGTCTGCCCAGCACCATGCGACTCTGGGCAATAGCTCGCTTAATCTTCCCAACGGCCTCCAGCATCGAGAGACCCCTTCGGGGGTGATTCGTGCGCTATACAAATACTGGACTTTACTGGACTTACTAAAATTTGTTTGTGCTTGGCTTGGCTGAATATATGTATACTAAAATTAAAAAGTGTTTGAGGGACGGAAATGTGAGTCTCTCCAGACCTGATAAGCTGGTGTTTGAATTTCCAAAATCTATTTAAAGCTGTTATTTAAGTGAGGAATCAAGTGGCATTTGGGAGGTTTCTTACGGGAAGAAGTGTGGCGCTGCGGCCAGGGTGACTGATGCTGGATGCTGGGAATCACGGTTCAATCCCCGGCTCCGGCGGCAGGGGTCTGCCCAGCACCATGCGACTCTGGGCAATAGCTCGCTTAATCTTCCCAACGGCCCCCAGCGCCGAGAGACCCCTTCGGGGGTGATTCGTGCACTATTCAAATACTGGACTTTACTGGACTTACTAAAATTATTACCTTGGTGCCAGGGGCATTCAAGCTATGGCTATTGTGTATTATTACCCACCTATAGGCATTCCAAATTGACAAAGCCTATTTTTTCGTTACTGCTGGCAATCCTTCCTGATGTACTGATCTAATCACTGCAGGTAATTTTACATGGAATGGCCACTAACATAATCTTGCCTGATGTGGTCACTTTTACAACAATAATGATATAAGTAGATCGTGATGATTTTTATAGATGATAAATAGCTCTTAATACAGAACAGGTTGGAGATCCCTGGCATAGCATAGGTAAGCAAACTGAATCACTTCAAGATGCTTTCTTATATGAGTGAGTACGTTGATGCTTCATAAAAGGTGAGTTTTTTTTCCTGAAAGAAAGGCAGTTGGCCTCGGTGTGAAAGGGCGTGGGTCTATGGGCAGCAAAGGGTCTGCCTTCTTTTAAGTTGCAACTTATTCAGTGCCTCTGTAGAATGTTTTTGTTCTGTAAGCACAGGTGCATGGGGGCGCAAGAAGTGTGGTGCCATATTTTGTTTCGAAGTTTGAGGCTTACCCAGGAACACATTTTTTTCATGCGAGCTAGAGGGTCTTGAAGGTATTTCTGGGATTGACAGGAAGCCAGCATTACCAGTTTGAGACCCTTGAGCTGCGGATCCCAGCATTCGGTTTTGCTATTGGCATTGTAAATGACAATGCCTTTTATTTATGTATTAATTATCGAAACAGATAAATAAAAGACATTGCAATTTACAATACCAATAGCTAAAACTCTTGGAAATGCGAGACCTATTGCATTGCAAATGCTTGTCTATTTTCCTCCTTTCACCTCTGTACCCCACCGCTAGAGGGCCATACATTGACATTGTTGTGACTTGATCAAACAACCTTGGATGCACAGGCATGTATAGCCACAAGAGCACCTAAAATTTTAAAAAGCGCTTTAGAAGTCCAAATTTAAAGACACTTCAAACAAATTATTTTTGTAATATATTCATAAATGGATGTTGGCATATGCCAAATTACTCCCTTCGTCACTAAAAGACCATGCAATTCAGTGCATCATATTGTTCCACAATACTTTCTAATTTCTATACTCAACTACCTACCAATCACCAACGTCCCCTTTGGACTGCAGGGTGACAGCGTTCAAAGAACTGCAACCATATTTCAAAGCTGCAGACCCCAACCACATCGTTTGAGAGAAGTACTATGCTAAGGAAAGTTAAAACAACATTCCACTCTGTTCTAACATGCAACTTTTCCATCTTCAAAAATCAATACATGAAGTGCAGTACACACGCAAAAACACTGTCAACATCACTATCATTCTGCAAACTAGTCAAGCACAGACCCGCAGCAGCAATTCATGCCCATATCACGCAGGCAAAACAGAGAAACTGGGGGGCTTATTTACAAGTCCCTTGCGTTGCCGGTGCGTCACTTTTAACATGGGAAAAAGTGACGTATGGGCGGCGCAAGAGACTTGTAAATAAGCCCCCGGGAGTATAGCTCATGGACGTCAATTCACCGAAATGCCAGGGGTACTGGAACTGACATCACACGCCTTTTTACCTCCACTTTCATTCACACACACACACACACACACACACACATACTTACACAGTGGCTGCTCCTCCAGTAGGGCTGAGGAGCGTTGCCCCTCTGCTTTCTCGCAGTGCGAAAAGCAGAAACATAAAATGGTAATAACTTCAAGTTATTACCTTTTTATGTTTGGTTGCGGGCGGGAGGGTGGTCGGGGCTGCTCTGCAACTAGGACAGGGGAGGAGTGGTATGTCTGGCCACTCCAGAGTGCGCAAAGGCTGTTTGGTCGGCACCCTGGGGCCGCCCAAACAAGTCATGCGCACTCTGCCCTTCTCCATGTAGGCTGCGTTGCAGCCTGCATGGAGAAGATGGCCTACCTACCAATCACTAACGTCCCCTTTGGACTGCAGGGTGACAGCGTTCAAAGAACTGCAACCATATTTTAAAACTGCAGGACCCAACCACATGGTTTGAGAGAAATACTATGCTAAGGAAAGTTAAAACAACATTCCACTTTGTTCTAACACGCAACTTTTCCATCTTCAAAAATCAATACATGAAGTGCAGTACACATGCAAAAACACTGTCAACATCACTATCATTCTGCAAACTAGTCAAGCACAGACCCGCAGCAGTAATTCATGCCCTTATTACACCGGCAAAACATAGAAACTGGGAGTATAACTCATGGACGTCAATTCACCGAAATGCCAGGGGTAGCGGAGTTGACATCACACACCTTTTTACCTCCACTTTCATTCACACACACACACACATACTTACACGGTGGCTGCTCCTCCACTAGGGCTGAGGAGCGTTGCCCCACTGCTTTCTCGCAGTGCGAAAAGCAGAAACATAGAATTGTAATAACTTCCAGTTATTACCACTTTATGTTTGGTTGCGGGCGGGAGGGTGGGCGTGGCTGCTCTGCAACCAGGACAGGGGAGGAGTGGTGTGTCTGCCCACTCCAGAGTGTGCAAAGACTGTTTGGTCGGCCGCCTGGGGCCGCCCAAACCAGTCATGCACACTCTGCCCTTCTCCATGCAGGCTGCATTGCAGCCTGCATGGAGAAGATGGCCTCCCCATAAGCCGCTGGCTGGGTGGCTTCCCAACCAATCACAACGCTGCTTGCAGCATTGTGATTGGCCTAAGGGAGGGAGCCTGGCTGCCTGCTTCCTATTCCTGCCTGAGGCAGGAAAGCAGGATTGCAGGAGCAGTGAAGACGCGGGACCCCGCCGGCGGAATTTACGTTTCATTTTTTTTATAATTATTTTTACATTAAACCCCCTTGCGCAACCTCCCCGCGCCTGTGAAGCCAGGGGTCACAAAGGCAGTGAATGGGGTAGCAAAGGGCAAACCAGGTGTCGCAGCTGCGACCCCCGGTGAACCCTAAATGACGTCCATTCTATAGCTGTAGACAAGATACTCTTGCACCAGGCATATGAACTAAAATTCAGGAACACCTGCCTGTCTGAGCCAGTGCTGCTCACCTTCCGAGCTGGGCAGTTGCTGCAGCCTGGCACAATCAAGTGTTACAGAATATCTGCCAAGTCACCCTCAAAAGTACAGTACTCGAGAAACTCAAAGCGATATTCCATCTGAACCCACCTTTGCTATGGACAGCTGTGAGAAGCTGTCTAAGAAACACAAACACCAAAGTAACTACAAAATTCCAGTACTTACTATGGTTCAAGCAGTCAGCATCCACCTCTGAGATCACTGGTCCATACTAACCACTAGCTGCCTTCTAGAGACTTGTTATGCAGGGCAATCCAATTGCTATCTGCAAAATAGGCTCCGGAGAAGCAGCAGCTGACCATGACTGTCACAAAGACCACAACCAGTGACATCAGCTCCATAAACAGCGAGCGCCATTCGCCTGCTCCCTCGAAGGGCATGAGGCCCAGACTCTTGGCAGCTGACAAGATGCCTGGCTTCAACAAAAAAAAAATGCTGATCCTTTGCACAGGAGATGCGGTTTAATCTCAATCTTCTCTACCATACAGTCCAAAAGAAGTGGGAAGTCTTTAAAAATGTGTCTAAGACGGGAAAATGAAGTGTCCCACCTAATGGTGTTTTCTAACTACCATGCGCTAAATTGATGACACGATGGGGCATCTCGCTTCCCAGTGAAATCTGTGTTGTGGATACATACTGGTGAGCTAATATGAGAAGCCCCTCAGGGCACCAAAGTGGGGAGATCGTTTTTATGCTCTGCCTGTTCCATCACCATGTATCTTTTATACAGGTCTCATGATCCCACAGCATTCAGTAAATCCACCCTATGCCTTGCAGTGCGCCCCCAGCTCTGGTCACATAAGGATTCCAAGGCCAATGCCTGCACTAGATCTTCACTCATTCCTCCATGGTGGAAGGGAGGAGAGAGACCTGGATATCAGATCAGACACCTGGAGGAGAATAACCTATGCTCCTCTGCTTCTCCCAATCACTCATGGAGGATGGGGCCTATCCCCCAAGCTGAAGCAGGGTAAACCCAGAGGAGGTTGCAATATACCTGAGGTCCTATCTTGGGGAAGACTTCGACATTAAGCCTCACTAAAAAGAACTTTGGACAGGGGACTGCATGAAATTAAAGCATAGGATAGATTTTTTTGACCAGTTATGTCAAAGTGGCAAAGTCACTCTCATGTCAGACTTTGCCTATATGAAAACTCTGACCAAATTACAACTCGCTTTGTCTATGCCCTGCTATTTTTTCAAAACCATTGTCTTGTTGTGAAATCTCACAGTTACTGTGTAGGCGAATCTCCTAGTGGTAGGACGTGGGACTGTCAGGAACATTAGAAGATAGAAGAATGTTCAACATAGGTACAGCAGGGAAAAATACAATGACGTCAAATGAACTAATATTTAAAGTGGTTATCCTCAAAATCTATCACGGATCCAGCTATCTTGAACCTACGATGGGCATCCCCCAGCTAGAAGCAAGCCCAAGACTAAGTAATTAGAAGATGAAAATGGAAAGCACTCACAGTGATGAATGTGGACACTAGTGGGGTGAAGGTAGTCATTCAAACATGAAGTGGCGACTGTCAACCTATTGCCTAAGTTATTACATATTTAGGAGTACATATCTAAGACTTCAACTGTTATTAGTCGTATGTGTAATTGATTTCAAAACCAACACGTGATTGTTTCCCTACATTGGAGTATAGCACGAGGTACTAGACCCAATTTATATGGTACCCAGTGCTTAATATGTAAGAAAATAAGTGCCAGAGCTCTCGTCAGGAGACCACTGCAGCTTACACCACACATTGCGCCTGCCATGTTGCCAATGATAGTAAAATCACAACTACTAACCATCACACTCCTACAAGTGCGACAGTTCAAACTATTTCAGGCCCAAAGCTATAAAGATGGCTTAGGCATCAGGAAATAGTCATTTTAATGTATATTGAATTAATAATTGGCTGCTGTTGTGGTCATCTCTGAATTAGCCAGACTGCGCCACCTTGTGGCGCAGTGCCTTCTGTGAATACCGAAATGAGTAAGTGCCTTCTGTGAATACCAAAATGGTAGTAAGTTTAGGATTTTGTCTTAAGTTAGTTCTGTGAATCGGGCCCCCAATTTGGAAATCGATATTGCCATTGTTAGTACAAATTGGCTCTAACTGCTTGCCAACATTTCTTTCTCCCCCTGTTGTAGTTCTCGGGCCGTTCTATAGAAAGTGCCACTGGGCGCCATGGGCATGTGCTCCCACTTTGTGTGCCCCCAGGGCATTTTGGTATTACAGAAGGGGCCACAGACACTTGTGTGCCTCTTCTGTAATACTGATAGCGCTGGCGCATATGTAGCGTCAGCGCTGACTCAAGAGGGCATTCCCTCATTTGCACGGATGCATGGCCCCATGCAAATGAGGGAATCACTTTTCCTCTGCACCCGTGCTGTATTATAGATGTGGGTGCAGAGGCAATTATGCCTTTGGGAAGCACACTGAAAGTGTGCCACAAAAAGGTGGCTCACTGTCAGTGCACCTCCTAAAGGCAGCCCTCTGGTGGGGATTTAGGGGGTCCCATGGAGCCCCACCAGACATACCCTTGCAGGCAGATGAAGCCACTTACTTCATCCGGCCACAAGAGGATCTCTCTTCCCTCTTAAAAGTACAGGCGGCATGCTGCCTGCAATGTCAAACATGTAGCAGCTTTAAAGAAGCTGCTCCGCATTTCACTTGAAAGTGCTGCTCCCAGGGCAGCACGAGTTTGTGATTGCCCTGGGGGCAGCGTATTCACCATAATAGAGTGCACTTTCCCTGTTTGTTCTCGGGACACTTGTTTTAAGGTGCACCGTGGCGCAACCAGGGAAAGTGCACCCTGATCGTAATATCTACTAGGATATGGTGCTGCTGCTCTCTTACGTAGCACAGGTGCTCCTTCGGGCTGTCTTAAGCCTCACGCACATCTTTGCACCCTATTGCAAAGGTGTATGTGTGATGTCTGGAACAGATTTTGTGCTGGAAGAGAAGCTTCCAGACCAAAATTCCATGTTTAGACTAATTCAAAAAATTCTTACACATTGAGGGGCAAATTTACTAAAAGTTCATGCAATGCAACACAAGTTGCAGCAATTTGTTGTGTGAATGGGAGAGAGCTGAACGGCTCCATATTTATAAAGAAATGACACTGTTCAGCCCTCTTTATGTGCTTGAGCTATCTAGTACCAACTAAGCCACCCTTGCGCAATGATGCAGGGTGGCCTGCGTTATGGGTTCAGTATTGTTTTTGTGCAGGAAGGATAGAGCAAACCTTAGAGGCATATTCTTCTTTCTGTGTGTCCTGCATAATGCAGCACACATGGAAAGCGGAGGTAACAAGGAGAAATGAAGATATTTCTCCTTGTTACAACTCTCTCAAATAGGTGGACCATTTTGGTTTACTGGCTTTACTAAATCTGGGTTGGCGTCAAAATACATGGGTGGGGGGCGTGGCCGAACGGTCCAACTTGGCGGACGCGCTCTAGACGAGCTCCGGAGGCCCGCCAATAAATCCTTCCATTATCCTACCCCAGTGGCGGCTGGTGGATTTTGAAAGTGGTGTGGCGAAAAATTGTATCGTAGTATAACGAGCGAGCGAAACGAGCCCGACCTGCAAAAGGAGGGTGCGGGGGGGTTTTCCCCCGCAAGAAAATTTTGGAAAAAATGGATTAAAATGGTGGCTTTTTACACCACATATTTACTGCAAATTGTTGCAAAAAGGGGATCTAAATATAGCATTTTAAAGCACAAGTGTGAAAAAAACATTAAAAACAAATCAAAAATGTGCCCCATCCTCGAACTGGTCTGCTTGCAAAATGACCCCCAAGCCAAGCACACACAACCAATGGAAACAGGGCCTCTAAGTGTTTTCTACCTGTAACAAATCTCTGCCTCTTTACTGTAATGGTTGATGAAGTCATAAAGGCTCACACCATTGGTAACACTGTACATTGCAAATACTTTAAAAATTAGATGGCGAAAGAGATCCATCCCAGGATTGAAGTTCATCCTTGATTTTTTTAGTATTAGCCAGGCAAACAGAAATTATATTTCAGCAAACTGTGGGATTTTTAGATTATAACTCTCTCCACATGTACCTCAGCACAATAGCACAGGCACAGCGAGCGCATGTTCTCACATGGGTCAGAGCAAAGAAATGACGATCCCGCCAGGGCCTCTTGACTCGAGGCAGTCCAGTTCAGCCCTGGTTACGTCCGCGTCACTGTCTGTACAAGTCCCCAGCACAGTCAGAGACTAGTATTCCTGTCTGTGTGGTTACACGGATCAATTTCTATGCACTTATTGATTAGCATTCCTTTTTTTAAATGTTCTATTTACCTCTTAGTACTGAATGAATATAGTGCTTCAAAGCAATCTTCTAGGAGCAGATACAGGACATGAGTGTGGGACCAGAACTGCACTATTATCATTTCCAACATCCCTGCTTCTCAGACACTCAAACATATACCAATAAAAGCTTTGTTAATCAAAGCTGTTTCAGTCTGTGCCTTAGAGTTCACAGCCCGAGAGTGAACTCTAGTGCCTCTCTGATATTCGAAAACACTGTGAAAGTATAGATATGACATCAATTAAGAGATTTCATATGATAATGACATAGGTAGCTGCTTATTCAATATAACCAGAGAACTTCACAACCCCCAAACACACAACGCACCAACTCACCTGTAAGCATTGTATTTTTATTTACTTTTGCCTTCTCAATATTTTTGAAAGCGTGTACCTCCTTCACACACAGTTGCACAGAATCACAATTGCATCTGGAATAAGTGACCATTGCTCAGTATGTTCAGCAGAGAGGCCAAGGATTGGATGACCAAGTATTCTGAGCACCTTTTTGACCCACTGACAGGCACTGGGAGAAATTTGCGCTGCCTTCAGCCTCTAAAGCTCTCAATGGTCTCCCATTAAAAATGCCTGAAGGTGACTCCGTTCAAAGTATGAACTGTACAAGAGAAATATGCTACACAAAAAAATGCACAACTACAACATCCTGGAATTGGATGCTCATTTTATAACAATTCAGCAGTCAGTTGCTGTTTTATGTAGACTCTTTCAGATCAGGGCTGGGTTTCCTTTGAAAGAGCCTTCGATCCTGTAAAGTGGATTGCTCTGGAGGATACGGCATTTAAAACACAGCTTTATGGTGCGTACATAATGACACACTGAGCCCTACTAATTGCAGCTCACAGTAGCATGAAATGGTTGGTGCCTTTGGGCAGTTAAATAGAAAGCTTTTGACTCTAAGCCCCTCTCCTCTATCCTCTGCCCCCTGTGCTTAATTTGTAAAAAAAAATAAGTGCCAGGGCCCTCATCAGGAGGTCACTGCAGCCTACACCACCCATTGCCTTTGCTAACGCTACCAGTGACAGTACCAAACCAGCTGCTAACCATCACACTCCTACAAGTGCGACAGTTCAGACTATTCCAGGTCCCCAAAGCTTTGAGATTAGCAAGGGTGGCAGGTATTAGTCATTTTTAACTGTATAATGAATGAGTAAACAACTGTTGTTTTGCTCACTCTAAATCAGGCAAACAGCCCACTATGTGGCGGACTGTCATAAGTGCCTGTGCTGCCAATTAAGTGCCGGTGCTGAGCACCAGAAACCATCGGCTCAAATTAAGCACTGTCTGCCCCTAAGCAGCACACGCATTCAACCAGTGCAAAGATAACATGTCACTTGTTTCTAGAAACAGTCATTACTGTATCCAGCTGTGCAGTGTAGCCCTCATTTGTCAGTACTGCAGCGGCTTCTGTGATCCTGTACAATTGTATCACCATTATTAGGCAGTTTCACTTAAGTAAACCTTATTTTCAGAAACACATGAAGAACATCAAGGTCAGCCTCAGACTGTCGAACACAAAATATGCTCCAGCACGGGCACCAAAATAAAAGCAGACCCTAGATAGTTACAAACCGGCCCACGTGATGACATTTGCAAATCAGGGCAAATTTAAACTTGTGAAGACATGGTGATGGTGTATAGTTATCTTACAGTACCTTAGACAGCATGCATTTGTGTTTTTGCTGTAGTGAATGTCTGCGGTAATATGATCAGAGAAAGCAACAGTAAACATGAACCCAGGCAGCAGCAGAACACAAAACAGGCCAACATACAGCCACAAAAAACAGGCCCACACACTGAGCTGTCGGACCAGCCCAACGAGCACTGGCAGATTGCTGCTAGTCGGACCCTGCAGAAAGAACACTGAGCAGGCCCAGTCTCATCCAGAAATCAAACTCACACACGCACACACACTCTAAGACATCTGAGCACTTTGACGTCTGGACAGGCCCAGTCTCACCCAGAAATCAAATTCACACACACACATTGTAAGACATCTAAGCACTTCGACGCCTCGTCAGGGGTAATAAGTGCTATATAAATAAAACTACAATTACAATCTAAAATGTTGCTGTGCCTCACCTCCGCTCCTTTAAAAGAGTTTGGCGAGCAGCTTCTAACATGCCTGGCCATCGAAAACATATATGTAACCTGGAAACATTTCCTGCAGCGGCAAAGCACTTTAACGTTCACAGAGCCTAACTGGACGAAAGACACCTGTTTTCTTAACAGGGCAAAGGTTAATTTTAAAGCAATCTCTTGTTATAACAGCGGAATTGGTCTGCGAGATTTGTTCTGGACCGGGCTCTGGCCTCGTTTATTTGTGAATAACTTGCTAGCGTCGCTAAAGCAAGGGACTCGTGACATTACTTTGAAGGGCAACTTAAAAAGCATTTCACAAAATGATCTTTCAAAACCGTCCCTTTCTGCATGAGCTCTTTCTACCGGTGTCTGTTTCCTCCTGTGGTAAAAATTAATCCACACCTGGGTACTCAGACCGTCATCAATCATCGCCAGTGACTGAGAGGCAAGGGTCACTGCTCTGTGTAGCTTTACATAAACAAATGTATAGATGTGCACAGCATCTTGTCTAGACCTAAGAGCAGCCTTCAAACTGCTGCTAGCGTGCTGCACTCAACAACAGAGGTGAATGAATGTGCGTCCAACAGCACAGTGCTGCAACCTGACGCCCCTAGCGAGTGAGCAGAGTGCCTTTCCACTGTATGGTTCACTGAGAATGACCAACCGGGGCATTTGTGTATAAATGAGTGAATGTCTGAATGAATCTATGACTGACAGAAACCTGTGAGTGATCGAGTGTGGCAAAACTGCTATAGTGCACTAAACAGCTGCCTTTGGACATGCACTTCTAAACCTGCTACCTAGCAGGCCTAAGTTTTTAAGTTTGTGAAAGATGGTGACGTGAGGCTTTCTGTAATTAAAAGTTCATGGTGTGGGGGTGCTGCATTGGAAAAGAAACATGTCTCCTCTAAAACAAGCTTTGACATGCGATTTTCAAAATGATTTTGTTCCGAGGAGCATGGCTTCTACCAGGTGTGCATCAGGGTACTTTCTCTAGAGGATAAATTGTGCTTGACTTTTATGACGCATAAAGTAATGCAAGCTACGTAATATCAAGCAGGGAGACCTGACGCGCCATCTGCTTTCAGGCATGCTCATCCTGAACACGCGTTGTGCATCACGTACAGGCATGCTTATATAAATGTTGCAACTGCTCCGCTGTATGTCCCAGTGAGTACGGGGCAGTGAATCATTGCAGGACAAATTTGTATGGTATGTCCCCTCCCGGATGCTCCGTTCCTCCTCTGCCAACCTGGTGAAGGTGCCTAGAATCAGGAAAACTAAATCAGGAGGCAGGGCCTTTAGTACGGCAGCTTCTCGCCTCTGGAACAGACTTCCGCCTGATATTAGGCAAATAGATGATCTCCTGCAATTTAGAAAAAGGGTAAAAACCTGGCTTTACCCTCAAGCTGGCCTATCTACATCCTGCTAATTTCTCTTTTAGTAAAGTGCTTTCCACTGATATTTACACTTAGTTAGGCACCTCCATCACAGCGCCAGGGTACCCGTAGGGTGTTAGTTGCGCTTTATAAATGCTGATAATAATAATAATAATAATAATAATAGAGGCGCAATGAAGTGTGTGTGGTTTAAGAAAGCTGCTGTAAGTAAAATAATGAATGGAGCTGTGCATGTATGGTGCACAGCTGTACTGAGTTATTACACGCATGATTCACATATGTGCAAATTAGTGCATGGAGTAGTGCGTTAATACTGTATATAAGAATGTATGTAGCAATGCACACGTGGTACACGGAACTGTACTTACCACAAATAGAGCAGAGCACATATGTGGCTTGGGTGTGGTGCTGTCCATTGTAGTGCATTTGGAGTGCAAAAATTGTGCATGTTAAAATGTATGGCGTATCGGGCATAGGAGTGCCGTACATGTCAATCCGTAGTACACACATGCTGTACATAACTAATAGCATATCTGCTGTATATAATGTAGAGCACAGTAGTGTGTAGGTGCACATAACAGCATGAAGCGTTGCATGCTTGGAACAAAAATATGTGCAGAATACACAACATGGAGCGGTGCAGACTTAGTACACGTTGTTGTACTGCACCACAACATGGAGCAGTGCCTATGTCGTGCCCTGATCCTGTAAATAACACGCACCACCGGACGTCTATAATGCACACTCGACCCTCAGGTAACGGAGCGCTTTACACTAGCAGCAGTTACATTAAACAAGGCGCATTCATATTTTTGTTCGGCAGAATAAATGATTTGCCCAGAAACACAGCATTTTGAGCCGACGACGACACTCAAACTTGCTTCCCCAGGTCCGAGTCCAAAGTCTTCACCTCTGTCCGTTACCTGTGCTTCAGTGGCTCAGACAAACGCAGCCTCCTGCCCGATGCTCTTTCAGTGGGCTCAGACCCCCCCCCCTCTCCCCTTGTTGTGCCCGATGCTCTTCAGTGGGCATATCCCCCTCCCTGTGAACCCTCCGCCCCCACACAATCCGTTCGAAGCTCTTCAGTGAGCTCAGCCCCGTACCAGCACTTTGCCTCAGTCAGGTCGGTTGTACTTGCAAAGCTTAGTACCTGCACTTCCCCGCAGAGCTGGTGTTCTTGTAACCAGCGGTAACAACACTTAACGGGGCGACAGCACTTGTGATAGTGAGACTTACTGAGTGTCTAGATTACCCAATGCGTGCTCACTCACTGGAGTCTCACAGAGTGTCTGGGGTTCCCAAAACCGAGCGTCCTACTGGTGATATTACTGAAAGTTAATAAAAATGCCCGCCTGGGCCTTACCTGGGCTTCTGAACTGACCCGAGTTAGTTCTGACGACGTCACGTCAGTAGGCTCATGCGCGGGACGCCTGAGGTGGTCGAGTCTGCGCAGACTCGATTCCTGCTTCCCACCTGCCACACCCTTTCCCAACTCGTCACAGGGAGGGGTCCCACCCACGCCCTGTAACGAGTTGGGAAAGGGTGTGGTGACAAGCTCCACTCTCTCTGATTGACGTGGAGGGTTAGCGATCCCGGGCTTGTATTCAAAACGCCCGGGGCTAACTTAACCTCCACACCATCAGGGGGTGGAGACTACGCCTTGCAGCTAGGTCTTTGCCGAGCTGCTGACATCACAGCCTTCAGGGCTGTGAGGTTCTCAGCCGGCAAACACGTAGCCTTAGGCTAGGCTGCTTGAGCAAACCGGGCAGGCAGGGTGAGTCACGTGACATGGTCAATTAACAATGAATTAACACTACAGTGGTGATATCGGTGAGTGAGTGTGGGGCATTCAAGGCATTTTGGGAGCTCGTAAATGGGTATTTTATTTTCATAAATGACTGGTGAGCATATCCAGCAATGTAACGGGGCGGAGCCCCGACGCCCTCATAGGGAAACCGCCACTGTCCTGCCCCATCAGCGCTGATTTCACTCCAGTCCTGTCCGCACTGCGCCTACCTGTGCCCGGCGTGCTGCGGGGGTGCCTGGCGGTCGAATTGCCGAAGGTGGGACCGATTTGCGGAGCTGCTCCCAGACCGGGGCCTGCTGCTTGAGCCCTTGCCGCACTACACCCCGCCTCCTCCGGCCTCTGACGGCTAGGCTGTGTGTGCGACCGCCGCCAGGCGGGTGGGGGCTCCGGAGGAGGACTCGTGTGAAGCGGGCGGCGCGCCACTGCACCAACGCCGCAGGGAGAGCTCTGTGTGGTAATACCGTTGCCCGGCAGGTGCGTGCGGTGTATGGGCGTGGGCTCGGGGCCCGCGTTTGGATACTCCTTGCTGCTGGTCATAGCTGCCTCACCTGTCTGGTGGATTAGGAGGTGGCAAAGGCTCATACCCGCTCCCCCCTGGCCGCTAACGGACTCCTGCGGTGCTCGCGCTAAGCCGAGTCGTGGTCGCGAGGCCACGCTGGGTGGCCGCTGGAGGACGCCGCTGCCAATGGGCGTGGCTGCCGCCGAGTCTGGGCCTAGATGTCGAGGATCACCGTAGCCTGAGCCTACGCGGCATGCTTCATCGGCGTGGACCCTCCCAAGGTTAGTGTTGGGCCCCCCCTCATCCTGGCTCTGTCTCCGGGGCTCCGGGCTGCATATCAGCAGGACTGTGCTACTCCTCACCTCGCTCTCAACGAGATTCCCGGGGCTTCTCGGAGGTCCTCCTTTGCTTCCTGGCGGCTGAGGTGGCATTGGTGTGTCCCGGCCCAGACGGGCTGGATCGGCTGAGGGGTCCGTCGCGTTGCTGCTTTTTGCCTTTGAGTCCCCCCTGCCTGCCCTGTCACTGAGGCCGGCGTTTTCATCCGGGACCTGAGGCCCCCCCCCATAGTGCCCGGGGGCGGTGGAGGCGGAGAGACTGTCTATCGGCTTGCGCTGGGCCCAGTGCAAGACTATTGCCCTGAGAGGATCCGGTGAGAGATCGCCCCCAGCTCCCTTGTGCATCAGGTGGGACATGTGTGTGGATCGCTGTTGGGACAAATTAGAGAACATTGCACCCTCGTCGTGGCCTCTGCAGACTATCCCCGGCCTCCTCTCTGCGCTGCACAGGGGAGGCATAATCCGACAGGGGCACCCATTTGGGGGTGGGGAGTCGCCTGTGTGTGGAGGCGGTCAGGCTAGGTCCCGGTGCGGCTTGTGTGCGGGCTGCTTCTCCACCTGCCTCTCTGCCTGTCTCAGAATGACCGCCTGTAGTGGGAGAGCCCTCTCTGCTTCTCGGCCCCCCCGGGTGGGCTCGCTGGCACAACTGTGGCGCCACTCATTGCCTCCTACAGACCTTCACTGGCTTGTGACGACATACCTATTGCCACTCAACATGACTTGCGACAAGCTCCATGGTGCCAAACAAAGCACGCTCGATCGCTATGCCGCAACTGGGACGCAATCGACGGATCCAACGAGTCAGGTCTCTGCTGGCCCCGACAACGCCGCATTGATGGTGGCAATTACACAATCCCAAGATGCGCTTGAAGCTAAGATTGGGGCAGTAGGGTCAGATGTGATGTTGATCCATCAGGGCCTCCATAAGGCGGTCGACAGGATAACGGAAGCCGAAACCCGGAACTCGACCACGGAAGATACAGAGGCCTCGTTGCATAAGAAAGTGTCCTCCCTGGAATCTATCACTAAGGGGCTTGCGCTCAGGGCCGAGGATGCCGAGGGCAGGGCCCGGAGGAACAACCTTCGCTTTGTAGGTTTTCCGGAGGGGTGCGAGGATAATAATGTGGAACGATTCCTTATCACGTGGATACAGAGTTGGAACCCTCAGTCGTCTCTATCTCAATGCTTTCTTATTGAACGTGCACACCGCGCCCTGATGCAAAAGCCTCCACCGGGGGCTAAGCCTCGACCCATCATAGCTAGATTCCTTAACTTCCATGACCGCAATGCGGTCCTCACGCAGGCCAGATTGGCGGGCAAACTCCAGCATGACTCCCACCAAATTCTCATCTTTCCGGATTATACGAGACTGGTACAACAGCACCGGCAGTCATTCACGGCGGCTAAAGCCCGTCTGCGAGAACTCAAGCTCCAGTATGCATTGCTGTTCCCGGCCCGGCTGCGGGTCATCTATGAGTCACGTACTCTCTTCTTCGACACTCCTGAGGCGGTCTTCGCCTGGACAGATGAACGGCGGAAGCTCAAGCCGCATACCCCGCCACGCTTTGACTCGGAGTTGTCCTCCGGTGAGGCCACGCAGCGGCTTCCTAAGGCTAAGGGTAAACCGAACAGAAGATCACGCTCGAAGCGTCGCTCGAAGTCCCAAGGTGCCTCTAGCTTCCGGGGCGATGGGGGCTCACGTAACTCCTCGCCGGCGCATGGTGGAGAATGAGGTCTGCAGAACATGTCATTGTGCAGGCCGGACAGGCTGGTGAACTCGAACTCATTTTCCCTAGTTTGTATCGCTCGCTTTTTCTCTGCAATGTTAATATTGGGGTCTGAGAGCTCTAATTTGTCTGTTTCATATGCTGATGGTATCAAGTACAGGCCTAAGTGAGGCCTTCTCCCCTTCCCTTTCCTCTCAGTATCTGAGAACTTAACATCTTCTTGGGGTCTGTTCTATGGGGAACCGTTGGTTTGGGACCGTGCCTTGCCCCCGTTGGGGTAGCGGCACGATGCTCACCACGACAGATACTTCTATTGTTTTTGAGGTATTGGGTGGGGTGGGTGGGGGAGGGGATAGGGGGGGTCTTTTGTTTTGGTTGAGGGTTTTTGTTATTGCCATCAAGTCTTTCGCTCTATGTACTTCGAATTGCCAATGTCATCCACCTTATCAGATTCTTCCCTATATGTCACCATCGTCTATGTCGCAGGATTTAGCAGGGGGCGGGAGTAGAGAGCTCCGACTCCTTAGTTGGAATGTTAATGGTCTATTGGATAAAATCAAACGGGGTGCAGTGTTGAGCCAGGCAAAGCGGCACAGGGCGGGTGTTCTCTTGCTGCAGGAAACCCACTTAGCGGGCACCAAGGCACCTTGTTTGGGGTGGTTTGGCTTCGCACACACCTACCATGCTGGTTTCACTAGGGGCTCCCGGGGAGTCGCAATACTTATACATCGCAGTGTCCCATTCGTTCATAGCCGCACGTGGTTGGACCCACAGGGGAGGTTCATTGTGATTTATGGGACGCTCTATGGTGAGCCCATCGTTTTAGGTAGCGTATATGCCCCTCCCCCTCTCTCGTGGTCCTTAGTAGAAAAACTGACGACGCTCTGGACCGACCTGCCATCGGTGTTAACCATAGTTGGGGGGAACTGGAATGATGTTATGTCCCCGATGCAGGAAAGATGGCGTGCTACAGCCCAAGTTGCAGAGGCCCCAGACACTAAACTACTCCCCCTGGTCCAAGGCTTGGGGTGGGTCGATACATGGAGGACCTTACATCCTGACACACATGTCTACACCTATTTCTCTAGGCCACGTGATTCCTTCTCCCGCTTAGATTACATTTTTCTCACCGCGGCACACTCCCATAGACTGGCCGAGGCTGTGATCCTTCCCAGGGGGCTCTCTGACCATTCTCCGGTGTCCATTCTCCTGTCCCTAGACCCCAGGAGTTCCAGATTTCGGTGGCGTCTGTCGCCATGGTTATTAAGGGATGAGAAATATAGGGCCATATGCATACAACTTTAGAGGACTATCTACTACTTAACACGGGATCAGTGGAGTCACCGGCCACCCTGTGGGAGGCTATGAAACCCACTCTTAGGGGAGCAGATATTGCCTTCTGTACTGCTCTACGCAGACAGCGACGTGAAAAGTTGCTCAGAATTGAGGCTCAGCTCCTTGATTTGGAGCGCGATTGTAGAGACGCAGCGGGACAGGCTGCACGTCGACAACTGGTGACAATGCAGCAGACATACGCTAGCGAGCTCCTCAATGAAGCCCGCCTTTATTGGCTTGCCACTCGTAGTCAGATCTACCAGTGGGGGGACAAGTCCAGCGCTTTGTTGCACCGCCTGTGCCAGCAGACGCTACGGCCTCAGATGCTCCCGAGTATAAGCGGCCCTGATGGGACTGCACTTACGGACCCGATTGCCATCTCCGATAGCTTTGCCTCATTTTTCGTGGACCTCTATGCCCCCCGAGAGGTATTACCTGCGGCCCTTATACAGAAATTTATCGATGACTTTCCTCCCCGCGCTCTGTCAGACACAGCGCGTGAGGTGCTGGACGCTCCCCTGTCAGTGGATGAACTTCTGCCTGCACTATTGGATATGCGAGTGGGTAAGGCCCCCGGCCCGAACGGCTACCCCTGTGAGTTCTTTCAAAAATATCACCCGTAACTCTTGAAACCCTACTTAGCCGCCCTGGAGGCTTCCTGGGAGCATGGTAGCCTTCCACCAGACTGGCGACATGCTGAGATAGTTGTGTTTTTGAAGCCGGGCCGATCGCCGGAACAGTTCTCGTCCTATCGCCCGATTTCCTTACTTAATGTGAAAGCTAAGCTTTTGGCCTAGGTGATTGCCAACCTTCTAGTTCCATATATCACGGAGTTGGTACATTCAGACCAGGCAGGATTTATGCCGAATCGTGCTACACGACACAATATTAGACGTGCCAATAATGCTATCGCTGTGGTTGATAAACTTGGCACTCCTGCTGCACTCCTTCTGGCAGACATGAACAAGGCCTTCGATTCCCTTAGTTGGACCTACCTATTTGCTCTGCTATCCCGCCTGAACATCGGCCCCCGGCTGCTTAGCCTTATTCACCTGCTATACACGGATATAACTGCCTCAGTCCGTGTGGCTGATTCGGTCTCCAAACGCTTTGTTGTCGGGCGGGGGACGCGCCAGGGATGCCCGCTCTCCCCCTACCTTTTTGCTCTAGCTATGGAACCGCTTGCGGCTTGGGTATGGATAGATGCGCAACTGCGTGATTTTGAGTGGGCGTCAGGCATCTCCGACCGCATAGCACTCTATGCGGACGATGTGCTGTTCTTTCTCACCGATCTCGACCGGACTGGCCCGCATTATGCAGATTTTTGGCGAAACCTCTGGCCTTTATATGAACCGGGGGAAATCCTTTTTGTGGCCTCTGTGGGGTGGAGATCGGCTGGGTGACTGGTCATGGGAGGTGGTCGTGGCCCCAGACGGCTTTAAGTATTTGGGTGTGCATCTCTCTTCGTCTCAGGCCCTGGCTTGGAGTAAGAACCATGCCCCCTTATGGACGCAGGTGGGGGACCAGACACGTGTGTGGTCCCACCTACCCCTATCTCTTTTTGGTAGATCCGCTATTTTTAAAATGATTTCTCTTCCTTGCCTCCTTTATCAGCTACAGAACCATCCCTATTGAACGCTATTCTTGCCCGGTTCTTATGGAGGGGTGGTGCGTCACGGGTGGCTTTGAGGACTTGTTTCCAATCTACATACACCGGTGGAATAGCCGCCCCGGATGTTCAGGCGTATTATATGGCCTCCCATTTACTTGTTCTCAATGATTGGTGGTATGGCGATCGCGGGGACCCGGCATATGCGGTGGAGCGCTGGCTCCAGGGAGACAATGCTCTCCATAGGGTTCTTTATTCCATAGCACTGCGTCGTGAGCTACCACCTGCCACAGCCACGATCTTTATGATCTGGAAGGCGGCGCTCCGTCAGATGGGTTGGTGGGGAAGACTCACTAGGGAAACTCCGCTGTGGAACAACGGGCAATTGCCGCAGCTATTACACCTGCCTGGCTTCTGGGGCTGGGAGGCCATTGGGATAGATACGGTGGGGGCAGTTGTACGTGGATGTACTCTCAAGTCATTCTCAGATATCCAAGCAGACTACGATATGCCCCGCTCACAATTTTACCGCTATCTCCTGTTCCTGCACGCCTTTACTCCATATATATCTCCCTTAACAGAGATTCCTGAATTTAACCCCACCGAGGCAAAGGTTTTTATGGGAGACTTAGGGGATCGGAAAATTACCAAAATATACCGCACACTTATTAACAACACCCTCACCACACTCCATAAAACCAGGGAGGCGTGGCAGCAAGATCTCGGTCCCTTGGATGAGGATGACTGGATGGAGGATCTGGAGTCCACACGCAGCGCAGCAATTGCGGCTCGCTTGCGCCTCATCCAGTTTAAATACTTACACAGAGCGTACTACACCAGACACAGGCTATGGCGCGCGGGTCTCATCGCATCCCCACACTGCTTGCACTGCAAATCTATGGAGGGCACATTCCTACATACCGTGTGGGCATGCCTAGCACTGTCAAAATTCTGGAAGGGGGTGTTCACATGTCTATCTGAGGTCCTTGGATGGGTTCTTGCTTCCTCACCGAGACTGGCTATCTTACACATTGCAGAGGACATTGGCGGGAATAGATATAAGCGCCATCTCCTCTTCCTGGGCCTAACACTGGCCAAGAGGGATATCGCCCGGGCCTGGAAGGATGAATCTTCGCCGTCGCTTGGCGTATGGAAGGGGGGCCTAGATTTTTGTATGGGCCTAGAACTCCCGGTTTTCGAGGCCAGGGGATGTCCCCGTAAACATTACAAAATTTGGAAGCGGTGGGCTGATTACAGGGGACTGTATCTGGAGCCTCCTCCCCCCCTACCCGATGTTGGGGATCCTGTATCATGATCTTGGTTAGTAGGCGTACTTGTCGATTTTACAATCGCTTTGATTATGGATGGCAGAATCTTTCTCTTCCCTTAGAATCAATATGTTTGCTGAGGGGAAACAAAGTGGCACAGTTGGTTTTTTTCTTTTCTTTTCTTTTCAGGTTTTCTTGTAATGTATCACTTGTGGAATCCATCCTTTATTATTATCGGAAATGTTGATGAATATATTTGCTAACATGTATGTTTGCATTGGGTGCCCTATGGGACACCTGTATTATATTGGATGTCAACAATAAAAATATGTTTGGAAAAAAAATACATGGGTGGATGCATTGGAACACCCATGCTCCTCTCATGTAACGCCTACCCGATGCAGATTAAGCAATGCGCTGCGTTATGTGACTTTCTTTTACAAAGCCTAGCAAGGCGACATAAATTGGCCTTGTGTGGCTTTGGAAATCTTGACTAGCATTTTGCATCTTGGCTGTGCCAAAAATGTAGCCCAATGACAATGCAACATGTTAGTAAAATCTGGGCCTGGATGTGTGCTGCACAGTGTATCATCTATACAAGGTGTGAAAACGTAGGAGAAATGCTAGCATATTTCTCCTAGGTTAGCACCTGTCTCAAGGAGGCATTATTTTTTGGTGCAAAGCTGAGTCAGCCAATTTTAATATATAGGGCTTTGCCCATGGAAACACCCATGTACAATCCAAGGGATGCCCCCTTGGTGCAAAGTAGCGCAAAGTGATATTTACCTTACTTTGATGCTACTGTCCAGAGCAAAAATGTTTTGTGCTGGAAAGTAAGCAATTTATCAATACTTTGTGCTGCTTTGCGTGGCTTTGCAGTGGTGTAAAATGTTGATAAATCCACTCTTTAGTTTCAATATCTGTCCTTGGCTAGGCCGATTGCCATCACGTCCTAAGATTTCTCAAATGTTATTGCTCCTTGGACCAGTTGGAAGCTAAAGACAACAGTGTACACAGGCCACGTCCACTGAATGACATTTATTGTCAAATCCCACCAGTTCATTGTCCAAGCGGATGTTGCAGAACAACAAATAAACATCTAATCGCCGTTCCATATTAAACAAGCTTCTGGAAATCATTCAATGGCAAAATAAATGGTAGGTCATAGTAGCAGATTACAAAAAAAATGTTTTAAATTAGAATCATTTCATGCACGCTTTATCTCAATTAATTTAAGACGGTTGTTAACAAAATTGACAAATGTCCTGTGATGACCTCATTCTAAGAATTTTCGACTTCTTCTTAAAATGCTCTTTGCAACTAGACGAGTCTGCAAATCCTCGATGTCAGATCTGGCGAGAAATTCCCAGCGTCAGTCCACTGAACCCACTACTTCAAGTGCGCCAAGTTTACAAGACAATCTCCTGAGGTGCTTGACAAAAGACAGCTTGGTCGAGAATGGTGCCTGAATTTTTGGTTCTTCTATGTAATGAGCATTTTTCTTGTTCCTGTTAACCCACAACACTGGAATGTTTTAGTTAATTGGGTACTTTTTAGAAGAGCAAAATCAAAGAGCGTTTTGGTAGAGTGCTTCAGTTATAAACACATAAATGCATTCGCAGAAACAATGCCAAAGAGTGTGGTTTTGGGTTTTCCAAAACATTACTCATTCTTATGAAGAAAGGGAACAGCTACATTCTCATATTCTGTTGGTATGCTGGGTTCCTTTGTAAGTTGGTGCGAAGATTTTGGAGGCTAACAGAACTTTTAAAACTATATTTTATCTTTTTAATTAAAAAAATGTATATATACTTTTCCAGAAATTGATCTCAAGTAGATTGGAGCACGAGTCATATCACTACAATTTAACTGGAGGTATTCCTGAATGAAGCATAATTCTTCCATCTAGCATTTGGTCTCCTTCTTCAATTCCTTTCTAAGGAGGGTGTTCCCCTCCTCATCTGGATGGCCTAGTGGTTGAACCCAGACCCTGCCTGAGCTTCGAAGATTAACCTGCGGCTGTACCCAGCTCCTTCCTGACTCCAGGGAGTGCCTACCTCGTCACTTGCAGATGCAACTCACACCTGGGACTGCCTGCTCTTTGTCTCTCTAAACAGAATGGCCTCAAACCCAGAGGGAGGGGAGCAACTGACCAGAAATGGTTTAGGTGGTAGACAAAGGGTTTGCCCTCCACCACAGGCTGTCACTGGGAATAAGAATGGCAGCCTCATACCTCTTTCAGAACACTTATGGACCTGTGAAGACTCAGAAGGACTGCCCTGCTTTCTGAGACGTGCAGGAAGACTGGACCTGTTTGCCTTGAACCCAGGACCCCAGTCGTGACTCCAAGGGACAATTGGCTGACCTCGTGTGTGAACTACAGGGAAACAACAAGTTCCAGAGGCAGTTCCTACTTCTCAGCTGACCAGAGCCAACTGGATCAGACATGCCCCCCTTTGCTGGCTTCTGTAGGAGTAAGTTCTGATCCCCAAGTGGTCCCCATCATGGTCCTCGATCCTTGGTTGGGATAAGAGTGCACTTCTTCCAGCCTAACTGCAGGTTTCACTGGATCCAACAAAAAGTGATGCAGAGTCCCACAGACCCATGCAACTCCTCAATGAAAGTGTCAACGGATCCAACGCTTAGCGTAGCAGAGCCAAACAGAGCTGCACATCTAGTGAATGAAAGCCTCACTGGATCCAACGTACAGTGACACAGAGCACCACGGTATTTGGACAAAGTATTGAGTTGTAAATTTCAAGAGGCAGAAATATTGGAAAAACAAATTTGTGATAAAAAATATCCTGGTGCAGAAATATCATTGCCAAGAATATAGGGGGTGCTTAGGATGGCGGGCGGATCGCAACCCGATTTACCCCCGCCATATTATAATGGAGGGGGTATCGCGGCGGACGCAAAGTGCATCCGCCGCTTTTCCGCCAGTCAGCAATCGTTCCGATTGCCGGCTGGGCGGACTTGGGCCACAATATGGTGGCGGTGCCTAGCAGGCACCTCCATCCATATTAGGATGTGTGGCATTCAAGGTCTTTCCATGGCGGCGATGCCGCCATGGAAAGGCTGGCGGAGATTCACTATGGGGGCCTGTTGCGGACCCCCGGAGGGGTGGGGGGCTGCACTTGGGGGGTACCTATGGTACCCCCCTACATTGCCATGCACAAGGTGGCAGGCACCGCGCGGTGCCTGCCACATTGTGCATGGCAATGCACAACATGGCATTTCACCATTGCGGCTGGTGCTGCAGCCAGCAGCACCTGCCGCAATGTTAAAATGCCTGATGCGACCGCCGCGGTGGCGGTCGCATCATGATTGGGGTGGCGGGACCGCCGCATGGCTGGCAGCCGGTCCCGTTACTGCTAGGGTGGCGGGCGGACTTAAGTCCGCCCGCCATCCTAATCACCCCCATAGTTTTTTTCAGGTAAGTAATATCGTTGTTAAGAATATAGCTAATTTTGTTTTTCAATTATATAGTCATAAAAAATATTGTTTTTTGACTATCCTAATGTGTTTTAGTTGATATATTGATTTTTTGTGTCATTATTGTTTATATAATTGTTATTTATATTTTTAAAAATAGTTTGCAATTTCAAGTGAAATGTAAATTTGTATTTAATTGCTGATAGTAATGTTAGGTGTTGTGGCGGGTTGCTAGGTTTGTAGGGGTGTAAGGTGGGAAGTTAATTAGGGAATACTTAATTAATAAATAATTATGAATTTATTATAAATACTTTTATTGATCATTAATTGTGTAAATTGCGAAATAATTACATTTTTTGTTACAATTTAGGTGCGGGCTGCTGGGTTTGTAGGGGTATAGTATGGGAAGTTAATTAAGTAATAATTAATGACCAATTACATAATATTCATTATTTATTATTTAATTGATTAGTAATTATGTAAATTGTGAAATGATTATAAATGTTTTGTTATATTTTAGGTGTGGGCTTCAGGGTTGAATGGGTATAGGGTGAGAAGTTAATTAGATAATAATTAATTACCAATTATGTATTTGTTTATTATTCATTATTTAATTGATTATTAATTATGTAAATTGTGAAAGAACTTTTAATTTTAGGTATGATTTAGGTGGGGGCTGTTCGTTTTGTAGGGATATAGGATGTGAAGTTAAGTAAAAATTAATTAACAATTAATTATTTATTTATTATTAGTTATTATATTGATACTTAATTATGTACATGATGTAATATTGATTTATTGTAGTTATATTTTAATTGTGGGTTGCTAGGTTTGTAGGGGTGTTGAGTGGGACCTAAATAAAGTAAGAATGAATTAACTAATAATTATTAATTGTTAAATAATTAGTTAATTGATTATCAATTATGCAAATTGGGTTATACTTATGTGGCTGCTAGGTTTTTTAGCGGTATAGTGTGGGAAAAAAATTAAGTAATACATAAATAACAATGTTTTTAATTAATAATTAATCATTAAATTGTTTAATAATCAAGGGGCTCATTACGATGGCGGGCGGAAGCACAACCGCCGTGCTGGCGGATGCAAAAACCACCAGTTACCGCCGGCACGCAGCAGTCCACACGCCCGTCCAATTACGATGCGAAAAGTAGGCCAAACACCGCCGGCAAGCCAGCAACACCGTCCGCCATCAAAGTGCGCCCGTACACGTTGCGGCGCAGCCCAACTGACACACACCGTCCGACGAAACACGTCCCGCCCGGCGTATAAATTACGATGCCGCAAACAAACAGCTCCCACGGCTAAGAGACACCGCACGTGAAAGAGAGGCGGTAACACGGACGCAGAGCACGGACAACGAAGAAGCGGCACCCCGAGCATGAATCCAGCACTGCAGGCCCTTCCCATGCTTCTGCTGATGCACCACCAAGGACGCAACGTACCGCGGAGACGCAGGTAGGCACACACACAACAAGTGCACGCAAACAGCGCACACAGTGCAAGGGCGGAAAAAGCGGACAATCCCCCACCAGCGCGTGTACACTACACATCCACCATTGCATCCACATATGACACACAGGCCAAATCCTAACATCGCGGAACACATGTGTACACACCACCTGGGACTAGGAACCAACCACCCCGTCACGGCCCCAAAGCGGCGATGACGCCGCCACACATGCGCACAACGCAGAGGCCAACCGCAGCGCCATGCATGCGTCGCACACAGACACAGGGACACAACCAAGCAGCACACACATCAGCCCCACCCCGAACGCACATGACACGTGACAGGCCTGCCACAGACATGTCCCCAACGCCCAAATCACGGACAACAACCAACGCCACACAACCGACGCACACATGTCAGTGAAGTCACGCAACAGCAGGACACACCCCAGTGTACCAAACATGGCGTAGCACACAGCGGCGGCAACACCAACTAGGAGAAGCAGGGCTCCCTTCGGGAAGAGGAACGCCAGTACCACACTGAAAAACCCATACCACCCTGCACATATGAACAAGACATATAAAACGGAACACCAAAGAGCACGGGGACCGACAACAGGTGGCCCAAGAATAACATTCACACACAAGGCCCAACGCAGAGCGGAAAGGCAGCCTGCCGCCCACACAAGGGAGAGCAGACAGCACTGAATGACCTTCCATTCCAACTCCGAAACCACAGCCCTACGACAGAAGCCGGTGAATACAGCCATTGTCCAAGAATAGACCAACACAGGCATGCCGAGGAGACCGACCACAGGGCAGATAGCGCATATCACAGAAGCACACAACGGACGGGGAAGAAAGAAGAAAACACTCCCCCATGTCGGCCACATGCAAGTTAATTGGAAGGAGTCACACATCACTGACCTTGAACTGTCTGAGAAGCATGTGGGAAGAGGGCCCGTGTCCTCCAAACAAGCAAACAGAACACAAGTCCTGTCTCCCTACGACTACACAGAGCTCACAGCAACCTCGGAGCGTGCACATTGCAGACTGCACACACAGCCGGAGCACGCCACCACAACGCACCGCTGCGAAATGGCAACCGCAACACACCTACCCAACTACGCCGAACAGCTCAAGCTGTACAAAACCAACCTGTTACATACATTGGGATGCGATCTCCTGTCCCTGCTGAACGTAAGTTACCGACTGACTTACCGCATCACATTGTTCAGCTGCGTCATGCCCGTCTTCTACTGTCGGAGGTGTCCCTACCAGCATCCCGTCGAGATATGCCTCTCCAACCCGGCATGTCTGAAGGCGGACCTGCTACCACTACTCCTCCCTCTGGACGCACACGACAGGGCCTGCTCTGCCTATGGGGGCATGGCGTATGTGGCCAACATCGCACCCACACTGAAATGGGACCACTGTGCCTCCACACGACGGATCATCGAGAACAGCTACATCGAATGTCACCCAGCATGCCCCATCATTGTCCTCCAAGGGACAACTTACGAACAACACCTTGACAGCCACCATCCGCTACATTGGCTGGCAAACATGTACACCACCAATGACATGGAAGCCCTGCTGGACGGCATCGCATACCTGACAACCTGTAAATACGTCGGACCACAACGCAGGTTCCCCGAGTGACCTATGATGTCCAACCCCGCACCCATGCTTAGCTTCCGCACGGACTGGCCAGTCACCACCACAACAGCCATACCAAACGACCGGCAACTGTAACCACACCATCAACGACATCGCCATGACATCGGATATGACCGGGACATGCACACTGTTCCCCATCACATCCAGGAACACCGCATGCATCGTGGGAGGCAGTGGCATGGGCTCTGTGTATCGCACCCACATGGACGGAACTGCACGAACAACCAGGACACGACATGGATCCAGCGCACATGGACACACACACCGCTCAGTGGACATGAATAGGTCGCCTGGAGTCTGTGGGTGCTGCACCCCTCCCACCCCCGCCCCGGGAATCCCATACCAGGACCTATGCATGGACGACAAGTGCATACAACAACAACACGACCCCAGTGACTGTGACATGTCCAGTAACCACCACAGTGCAACAACAAGTGGCACGCCGCTGCATGCACGCAAGCACATGCCCTGATGTCATCTCACATGCACGCGTGCATGAGGAACAACCGCAGCAAACCTGTCACATGGAACTGAGATGGACTGTGCCCATGATGCCAAGCGGTCTGGTAGGCTACATGTATACCGTCTGTGTCAAAGTCCGCAGCTCCGCAGCTATACGTAAATGTACATTAGCACAGCCTTGGCCAAGCAGATGTCACTCTGAAGCCCACATCCCACATGCAACAGCCAATCACATGTAACCCCACACCCTATCCCATTTGCAATCATGCTCAGTATATCCTCAACATGTATTCCGCTGCCAGTAGTGTCCACTATACTGCATCACAGAGGACAGAAGACTCAATATAATGTTTGAAACCAAAACTGTCTCCGCTGACTCATTTCACATGTACGAATGAGAGAGGATGAGAGTATGTGAAGTACACGGCAGTCGTGACATGACCATGTAGTCCACTGGTATTGGATGTCAACGCAAATGAGTAGCACAACTGTGGAAGACACACATGTGTCGTGTGAAGTCGTATGGACGCAGTGCACAGGTGGGTGGGTGTGACGGGTAGATGCGCACATGCCAAGTTGGAGCACGCCGTGTTGGGAGGGGTCATGAACAGTACACCACCGCTTCCCTGGGCATTGTGAGAGGACACCTGTCGGGGGGGAGTGAACACGTGTGTGCACAGCAGCCGGGCACACGTACATAGCGGTACCAGGCGCACCTCAGCCCACCCTCTGTGGACAAGCTGGATCCTGTTGTGCGCCCGCCATGCCCCTTGACAAGGCACACACAGCCCCAGTCGACCAGGTGTAACCCCAACATAGTCAATCCGCACAGGCGATACAGGGCACGGGATGGCAGTGGAGCATGGTGTGTGAGAGGTCTCCTCGCGCTCCTCCTGGTCATATCACGCAGGCAATAGAACCTCAACGTCTAGCATGGCAAAAAGTCAAATGGAAGTGTAGGGGGGACGCACCACAGCACGAGCAGCACTGACGTCACGGGAGGTGGCTCGCACCATCCCATCCATTGCCCATCATACCAACCACGCCACATGCCATTGCGACTAAGTGCAAGCGCGTGCGCCACCACCCCCGAGCCCTCTCCAGAGAGGCCAAAGAGTGAATGTGTGGGCCATCAGCCACAGACGGACGCGGCATGGCCGCAAGGGCAGCCACAGCCACTGGGTGTCGCAGGTGGCGGATCCGGAAGGCGAAGACTGTGATGCATAGTCCATGCAGGCCGGGTCTCCATTTGGGGCACCACGCAGGTGGACGGCGTCCCGCCACACATCATACCCTGAGACAGCCCACTCGTGCAACTGGACCCACACATACACTCCTTGCCCTCTCTGGTGCGAGCTTGGGGCTGCCTGTGCAAGCGCTAGCCTCGCAGGTGAGCATGCATATTGGGGGGCGAGGGGAGGACATGAGGGCTGGGGCGAAGATGACTATATCACTGTCAGTTAGTACAAGGGATGACCCAGATGTGGAAAGGAAGAGACGTGTTCCGTGTGTACTGCAACTAGTCGCCAATCCAACTACCCCCCATGTCCGGAATGTAAGCCCGCACCTAGGCTCGCCCATCCGCCACATCGAACATACCACCAGCACGACAACCTTCCCATTCGAAACACTGACTGGGGGTGGCGACCAGTGAACAATCATGTGTAGCCTACCCACGCGTACATGTGGGCCCTCCATGATCCATGTCACCTGCGGCAAAGACATGACATGCGCAATGAGGGAAGTGAGGAGAGCTGTCCGCCCCACGCACAGACGGTGCATCAGCTCCACAGACCCAGCAGCGAGTCCAGCAGGGGTCACATGTGCAGGGGCAGCTGTGCCTGGTGTGAAGGCACATGCATATAGACAGCACATCGACCAATGTGTAGTCTGCCCACATCCACAGTCCATCATCATGCGGACATAGGAATTGAACACAGGGCAACACATCTTAGTTGGTGCACCCACCGTGACCAACAATGCGCAATCATCGACGTACCCGCCCTGTGCATGGCCCCCCACCCAACGGAGGCACATCCAGTGCCACCATCCCACACACACAAGCCTTCCACGGAACATGCTGTGTCCAATGCTCAGTACAGAGTCAGCGCCCATCTGGTGGATCCTGAACAGGAGACACATGCACACACATGCCAGCTCCCACTATGTACGTCTGCCACCTGGCACGTGCAATGTAACCTCTCACCTGTGACGTGTGACTGCAAGCACACAGCCGTCTTGGCATGGGGCTGTCAATGTGGACACCTGTCAATGTTTCGGGAGGTGTGATCCGTACAGTGCTGTACATAGGGTGCAGTGCTGACACCTACTACTGTCTCATATCCACTCGTGCCACAGGTCCCACTTGTATTGACCGCTCAGCCTGTGCCCACATCGTCGTCGCCGTGTGCCATACTCATCCAGCCTCGGAAGCAGTTCCATGCTCAGCAGACACTCATGTTGCCGTGGCGTTGCCGCTTGACGAATATGCAGTCAGTCCCCATCAGCACGCCACGCAAGTCATTGGGGCCTAGATCCCCATGTGCATGCACATGGCAGTGGTATGTCTCACTTGCCATTGCCATTGTTGGGAGACCTGTGTAAGTGTATTGTGGCCGTGCCGTCCCAGCTTGACAGCTGGGCTGTGGCTCATGTGCTTGCTCAGTCATGTCAGTGATGTGTATGCGAAATTGCTATGTGTTGTGTTGCTTTGACATGTGTCCTCTGCCATTTTCCCCAGGCGGAGACCGAACATTGACCACCCATACCAATTGCTGGCGGACATGGACGATACAGAGGTTATTAGGAAGTTTCGGCTGGACAGGCCAACCCTGCATCGACTGTGTGCCATGTTAGAGCCCCATCTCCGTCCCCGCAGGGTGTATCCGACTGCTGTCACCCCCACGGCTAAGGTGATGGCCGCCATGCATTTCTTCGCCACTGGGTCATTCCAGCACACGGTGGGCAGTGGAGGAGGGATGTCCCAGCCCATGTTCAGCAAGGTGCTGAGGGATGTACTGGCAGCCATGATGCTGTACCGAAACAGGTACATCCGCTTCCCCAGGGCTCGTGAGTTGGCGGCAGTGAAGGGTGCATTCTATGCCCTTGGCAGAATCCCACACGTCGTTGGAGCCATTGACTGCACACATGTTGGCCTTGTTCCACCACAGGCCACTGAGCACCTGTACCGCAACAGGAAGCACACGCACTCCCTGAATGTGCAAGTGGTGTGCCTTGCGGACATGGTGATCACCCACGTGTGTGCCAAGTTTCCAGGCTCGGCACATGACGCACACATAATGCGCAACAGCATCTTGCCACGACTGATGGCCAATCTGCAACAGGATCGTGGCTGTATTGTCGGTGAGTATGTGGAGTGGTGTAGCGTGCTGGTTGTGCGATGCTGTCCCCTGTCCAGTTGGAATAGCAACGGTTCTCTGTGTCCCTCACACCCAGGTGACTCTGCGTATCCGAATGGGGCATGGCTGCTCAGTCCATTGAGGAATCCTCGCACCCCAGCAGACGATCGATACAATGAGGCACATGGGAGGACCAGACGTGTGGTCGAGCGTACCTTTGGCCTCCTCAAGTCCAGGTTCAGGTGCCTGGACCGCACCGGGGTGCACTGGCGTACTCCCCACAGAAGGTGTGCCAGATAGTGGTGGCGTGCTGCATGCTGCACAATCTGGCCATTCGTAAGCAGATCCCCCTCATTGTGGATGACGGAGATCAACCAGGGCCCCAGCCCGCAGACCAGGACAGCTCGAGTGAGGAGGACAGCGGAGAGGAGGAAGCTGGGAATGTGCGGCAGCAGCTCATCGCCCGCTACTTCACTTGACGGTGAGTGTCCATGTACGACGGCTGATGTGGCTGTATCTGTGCAGGTGTGTGTGTGCTGTGTCAGGGTGGCCGTTTGTTCACTACGTGCTGTGTGTCAATGCTCCATGGCCAGGGTAGTATGCCACTGTTGGTGACTGTGGCATTGTGCCCTATTGCTCTGTGCGATGTGTGTACATTGCTTGTAGTTGTTGACATGTACTGTGTGATGGGTGTGTGACACACTCATTGAATGTGCTCCTGTTCTGTCTCCCACCCCTAGGTCCCTACAGGCCCTCCGGATTCCATTGCCATGCCACGCATCAGGTGCCTTTCCGCCCAAGGTGGCCGTTGTATTCCGTACAAATAAAACACAGGGCACAAACAGCAGTTAGTGAAAAAGGTGCATTTATTCCAAACTGTGACATGTGATTGTGTGTAAGGTGATGACAAAAGTGGTGCGTGCAGTGACAATGAGCTGTCGGTCATGGCTGCGTGATGCTCAGGGTGTACCCACTGGTTCTATGTCCATAGTCCAACACACACATGCCATCCAGCTGGCTGTGTGGAGTGGGATCGTAGAGCAAGTCAATGCAGTGGCTGGTCAAGGAAGGCTGGCGGAAGGCTGGCTGGCTGCCTCACTTGCGACTGGAGCGTGCGAAGTCCTCCCGGGAGATCTGTTTCCTCTTCGGACGGCCCCTTCCACGTTTGCGAGGGGGGGTGCCTGCTTGCGACATGCTGGTGGTTGAGGTGTGCTCACTGGCTGTGGACGCAGGGGAACTGGACACTGCTGCTCGACCCTGCGCCCCGGCAGGTGGTGGCAGAGGGGGAGCTGCTATCCCTGGCCGTGTCCTCACCGCCACCACCAGCTGGCCCATGAGGTCCACGAGTTGACCTATACGGGCGTCCATGGACCTCAGCACCCCCAGCACCTCCCGCGTGTCTGAAGCAGACCTGACCCATTGTTCTTGAGCCTCATCATAGGCCCCAAGGACTCTGGCCATTTGAGGCAGGGCATGGCTCCCAGGGGAGGCTGGCGTTTCCCTGACCCTGCTCCTCCTACCAGTCCTGCTGCCACCGGCCTGCCCACTAGCCACATTGCTCACCACGGTCCTCGCTGTGGCTCCCAGGGTGGATCCAGTCGGCCGGGCCACCACCTGCGCTGGGGCTGGTGCCAGCGAAGATGTGGTGGTGGTGGCGGCGGTGGTGGTCGGTGCGGCGATGGTGGCGGTTGCGGCAGTGGTAGTGGCCGCAATGACCGTGGGTGTGGCCGCAATGACCGTGGGTGTGGCCGCAACGACAGTGGCAGCAGGGGGCTGGGACTGTTCAGCAGCCCTGGATGATGGGTTGGTGGGTAGGAGGGGTCCTGGGGAGCGGCTGGGCCCTGCCACACCAGATGGGCCTGCTTGGTGGTCCGTGTCCGAAGAGGAGGACAGATCCTCCACATCCGTGTGTCCTCGTTGGGGGCTTGTAGGCTGGCTGTGCTGGCTGCTGTCTCCATCCCCAGCATCCGGCAGTTCGTCACCTGTGGAGAGAATGAGATTTGTTATTGTGTTGCACCTGGCGAAGTATGTATTTGTCGTCTGACATTGGCAGTTCGTGCATTCTCGTACATGGGTTTCCCGGAGGCGAGTGTGTGGCTGTGGCATTTGTAGTTGTGTGTGCTTGGCAATGGGACTGTGTGCTGTGCACATGTGGCATGGGACGGATTGGCCATGCCGATGGGTGTGTTGCTGTGCCCCTACTCATTGTGACTCTGGTGTATGCGGGCTCCTGGCCCATCCTGGGTCTGGTTTGTACTTTGCTTTTGGGGTTCATATGGAACGCTTAGGAACGCATATGGCAACATGGGGGCCATGCCCCAGATTCGCATTTGGGAGGGAAGATGCTTTTGGGGTTCAAATGGAACGCTTAGGAACGCATATGGCAACATGGGGGCCATGCCCCAGATTCGCATTTGGGAGGGAAGATGCTTTTGGGGTTCAAATGGAACGCTTAGGAACGCATATGGCAACATGGGGGCCATGCCCCAGATTCGCATTTGGGAGGGAAGATGCTTTTGGGGTACATGCTGTGAGCCATGGGTGCCGAACGTGACATGTGTTGTGGCAGCATGACAGTGCATGGTTTGAGGTGTGTGCATGCTTGACATGGCCTGCATATTTGCTGTCTGTTGTGATTACTGGACATGGCATTGGACGCATCGTTATGAGTGAGTGATGGTTGTGTGTGAAAGCCAACGTATTGCAGTTGTCCCATCTCCTTGGTGTGCGTGCTGCCCTGTGCCATGTGCATCACTGCAGTGCTCGTGGGGGGTGTGGCCCATGTTGTGTGTTGTTGCTCACAGTGTGTCGTGCGCTTCATTGACTTCTGGCACATGGTTGGTCATGGGCATGTATCTTAGCGTGACTGCTGTATGTGTGGCAGCTGTGCGGATGACATGCCTTTCATGAGACTGGGGCTGACGGATGGGATGGATGGTATGTTGTATGTGCATGGTGTGTCTGTGTGTTTGATGGGTTCAGTGGTGTTTGTGTGCATTTCTGTTGTTCCGCTCTGTTGCGTCTAGTGTTGTTTGTCTTACATAGGCGTAGTTGTGGGGTGTGTGGTTGACAGGCAGTAGGGGCTACATGGACAGGACTTCAATGGTGTTTCGGTTGTGTGTGATGAGTTGCACAGTGGCTGCCGTGTGGTACTATTTTCAGTGTGGCTTGTGTATGCAGACGTGGCTCCTTGGGTGTTGCTATGTCTGTGATGGGTCATGTGGGGTGTGAGTCTGTTGTTCATGTCCGTGTGCACATTGTTCACTTGTTCGTGACGGTGGGCGGTGCTGCGTTTTCGTCTGCTACGTGACATGTCCCATGTGTTGGTCGTGTGCCGGTCCTCATACCTCCAGTAATCCAGCCCTGTCCAGTTTCCCACCTGCAGGTTGTTCGTGCGTGCACTGTACTGGATGCCACATGGCTCTAAGCGGGGGGTGCTCCATGTTGCAGGTCTGTGGGGGTGGGGGGTGTTGTGGGTCGTGGGGGTGGCTGGACACCCACTGACACCGATTGCTGTGGACCGTGATGTCTGCCTTTCGGCTGTCGTTGTGCACTGCGGTGGCTGACACGTGGCTGTGGGGTGTGGGGGATGCTCCTCCTTGCTGTGCTGTGGGACTAGGGGCCTGGTGTGTGTTGTACTTGGGCTGTCCACCGTCCCACCCACTGCACTTTGTGTTCCTGCCACTTACCTGTTACTTGTCGGTTTGTGCAGCTGTGGCGGACACATAGGTGTGGTGGGTGCTCGTTGTGGCGCTTCTGGCATATTTGGGGACCTGTTGGTGGTTACGTGGCTGGCTGAATGTACACATGTCCCCACGCATCTTACAGTTGTTCGGTTTGGGCTGTGTGTGGTGGTGTCTGTTGCATGTGTGTGTGATGTGTTGTGTATTGTGTGCTGGACATGGGGGTGTTTGTCCCTGGGAGCTGTGGCATGGTGGTAGTGCATGTGAGTACATAGCGGTGTGCTGGTATACATTAGTTTGTACTTACCAGCCTCCACTCCCCTGCTAATCCGGCGAGGATCTCGGGATGTATGATGACTCGCACCTTCTCCTCCCACGCTTTGAAGGTCTTGAAGAGCGCGGGATTCCCTCCGCCAGTGACGGCAGCCAGCTCTTTGTTTTTGCCCTCCTTCTTCTTGACCAGGCTCTTGACGTCATTCCACCGTTTGTTTATTTCGACTCTGTTCCTGGGCAGGGTCCCGACTGCATTGACCTGGTCTACGATCCGGTTCCACATTCTGTTTCTGGTGGCTAGTGGTGTGTGTTGGACCATATTCCCATAGATTTGTGGGTGCACCTTGATGATCTCGTCGACCATGACCGTCAGCTCCATGGGCGTGAACTTGGGCATTCTTTGTGGTGCCATGGTGTTTGTGGTGCTGGTGCGGTGTGTGTTGTGTAATGTGCAGGGGGTTTGTGGTGCCGGTGTTTGGTGGTGTTTGGTGGTGGTGGTGGTGGTGGTGGTGGTTGTGATGTGTGCGTTTCTGTGGTGTGCTGCTGTCCTTGCTGTGTCACTGTGTCCTCTCCTCTCCTCTCTGGTTTGCAATGTTGCAAGGGGTTGTGGTCTGTGGGAGTGCTGCTTTTGTACTTACCTATGTGGGTGTGTCCTCATGGTCTGTTGTTTTCAGGTGTGTTGTGTCTGGGGTTCTGGCCTTTGTAGTTTTTGTTTGTCCGGGGGGTGTTTTCGGGATGTGTACTGTGCTTGTCTATTTGTGCGTGCCTTGCTGTGTGGACTTATTGGCCATGTTGTGTGCTATTGGTTTTGTGAGCGGATGGTTTCTGTGCAGGGACGTGGGCGCCATGGTTTCTGCCGTGTCGATTGGCATCGGCGTTGTTTGCGCTGGCGGGCGGTATATTTGTGGTTTTCCCGCGCTCATGGCGGTGCGATCGTAATTTCACGTGCGGTGTGTCGGCCGTGAGGGCGGGCGGTTTTGTGTTGTCGGGCGTGTTTCCGTCCGTGGCGGGCGGTTTGACTCCGACTCGGACGATGGCGGGCGGTATTTTGTGGTGATTTTTCCGCCGATGGCGGTTTTCGGTTTGTGTAATCGTAATGGCGTGGTCGGTGTTCAGACGGTGTATGCGGGCGGATTTTTGCCGCTTCCATGCCTGGCGGATTTATTTACGCCGGGTATCGTAATGGGCCCCCAAGTAAATTATTTGATTGTTTTTTATTTTTTATATATACACTTTTTGGGATTATTTAATAATGTTCATATTAAGAGTTTTATATTTGTTCTAAATTAATAGGGTTATTAAAATTTGTAATGGGTTTGAAGTGAAGTACTTTCTTTACCATTGCTTAGACTTAGACTGGACTGGGATTAGTAAATTCAACCTCTCCGAAGTCCAACACTTTCCCTACTGTTGCACAGACTGGAGTGGGAATAGTACACCTTACTCCTCTGAAGTCCAACTCTTTCCCTACTGATGCACAGACTGGAGTGGGAATAGTAAATCATACACCTCCGAAGTCCAACGCTTTCCATACTGCTGAACAGACTGAAGTGGGAATAATTAATTTTACCCCACCGAAGTTCAGCGCTTTCACTACTGTTCACAGACTGGAGTGGGAATAGTAAATTTAATCTCTACGAAGTCCAACACTTTCCCTACTGTTGCACAGACTGGAGTGGGAACAGTAAATTTAACCCCCTCCGAAGTCCCGCATTTTCACTACTGTTGCAAAGACTGGAGTGGTAATAGTAAATTTAATTCCTCTGAAGTCCAATGCTTTCCCTACTGTTGCACAGAATGTAGTGTGAATAGTAAATCTAATCCCTCCGAAGCCCAACGCTTTCCCTACTGTTGCACAGACTGGAGTGGGAATAGTAAATCATACCCCTCCAAAGTCCAATGCTTTCCCTACTGTTGCACAGACTGGAGTGGGAATGGTAAATCTTATGATCTGAAGTCCAACACTTTCTCTACTGTTGCACAGATTGGAGTGAGAATAGTAAATCTTACTCCTTTGAAGTCCAACACTTTCCCTACTGTTGCACAGACTGGAGTAGGAACAGTACATTTTACCCCTCCGATGTACACCGCTTTCACTACTATTGCAAAGACTGAAGTGGGAATAGTAAATGTAATTCCTCCGATGTCCAACGCCTTCCCTACTGTTGCACAAACTGGAGTGGGAATAGTAAATCTTACCGCTCCAAAGTTCAATGCTTTCCCTATTGTTGCACAGACTGGAGTGGGGATAGTAAATTTAACCCCTCCGAAATCCAGCTCTTTCATTACTGTTGCATAGAATGTAGTGTGAATAGTAAATCTAATCCTTCCGAAGTCCAACGCTTTCCCTACTGTTGCACAGACTGGAGTGTGAATAGTAAATATTACCCCTTCGAAGACCAACCCTTTCCCTACTGTTGCAAAGACAGGAGGTGGAATAGTGAATCTTACTCCTCCTAACTCCAATATTTTTCCTACTGTTGACCTGTTTGGAGTGGCAATAGTAAATTTAACCCCTCTGAAAGCCTACTCTTTTACCACTGTTGCATAAACTAGAGTTGGAATAGTATATCCATTATTCCCAGACTCCAGTACTTTTCCTAATAGTGTTTAAGTATATCTATTGTTATTATTTGTTTATTTTTAATGTTATATTATTTGTGTGTGTATATATATATACCAAAAGGAATCCGACTCCAATAGGGAAGGAAAAGCGGCACACCAAAGAACAGCGCGTTTCAGCCGAAACGGCCTTTGTCAAGTCGAACTTGACAAAGGCCGTTTCGGCTGAAACGCCTTGTTCTTTGTTTTTTTTGCTCCGAATAAAAACCACTCGTGGTGGATTTGGTGTGCTGCTTTTCTTTCCCTATTGGAGTCGGATTCCTTTTGGCGTAATTCGTGGTTCCTGTTACCACGGCTGGCACCGGCATAGAATTGGCAGGCATACGGCGTATTGAACAGGCAACTAGCAGCATATATATATATATATATATATATATATATATATATTTATATTTTATTAATTTGGTAATTTATTTAATGTTTTGCAATAGAGTTGTTAATTATATATATGTGACCAAGGCCTGTGTGGGGCTGAAACGCGTTATGGCGGAGATGCAGGGCATGGAATAAACTTACCTTTGCACTAGGAACTTTGGGTCCGCGTTCGTCTTTTCCGAGGGGAATTGGATGCTTTGTGGCGAAGCCAGCAATATATATATATATATGTATATATATATATATGACAACAGACCTCTCTTCAACGAAAGGAGTGAGCCGCACACATTAGGTGAGATGAAAAGGATTTTAATTCAATTTGAAAGCGCTGGCGCTGGCATTCTTAGTCCTGATGCATTTCGGTCTACCTAGACCTTTTTCAAAGGAAGCCAGAAGCATCTGTGAAGGCAAAAAGCAAACTGTTACAATAGCTCGTTTTTAAATGTTTGCCCCCTGGTGGGCGTCACGATGGACTTGAGATAGAGCATGTTGGTCTTAGTAGTTTGCTTTCAGTCTCCCAATTCATTCCCTCCAGTGGGTGATGCTTGTAAAATTCAAACAGTTAGCGCAAACACCTAACCCCAATGCATACTGTCTTTGAAGTTGCAGGGGGCCAGTCCAAGGTCCAATCCCTGGCGGCTGCCACTGCCCTAATTGCTTTCACAAATATATTTATTTATTTTTAATATATTTATATATTATCTACTGGCGGTCGCCAGTAGATAGTTATAGTTACAACCTATTATCCATAGGAAATCCGCGACATTCTATTTGAAATAACTCTCTTGCCGGTTGACGTATCTTCGCAAAATTTTCAAACTTTATGGCCCGCTCCGGTCCGCTCCTACCCTGAAAGTCTCGGGGGATTCGTCAAGCGGGGGCCGAGAAAAAGGGGGGTCCCAAAACGCGTTTTCCCCATGCAATTTTCCATAGGAAACTTTAGACACGGCTACAGCCTGAACTGCTGAACGGAATTACACCAAATTTGGCAAAGAGGTAGTTCTTGGTTCAGAAAGAACCCTTTTTGTTAAATGGTGTAAATCCGTTCAGTAGTTGCTGAGAAAATCAAAAGTAAAAAGATAGTGATATCTAGGGCCGCGGATCCTCCTGAGCACGAGCTTTATGTTAATTGGCTGTCAACACTCCAAACCAGGAAGTGTTGGCAGCCATTTTGTCCCTCGGTCGAACCGAGGGACAGAAACAAGTGCGCAAAGCGCACAAAGGGGGCAGGGTAGAAACACCCTGACCCCTAGGTCTGCTCAGGGGTCCCACAAGGACCCCTTGGGCAAAAAAATATATATATTTTTTAAATCGGCAGGATGCGCTCAGGGAGCGCGAACCCTGCCGAAAAAAAAAATCGAAGCGCGGTCTCCCGCGCTTTGATGTCACTGGCCCCCGGGTGGGCCAAGTCCCGGGGGCATGCTGGGGGGTTAATTTTATGTGTGGGGGGCCTCTAAGGGCCCCCAAGCCCCGGGGACCACCACCCCCGGGGCTTTATGTATAATGGTGCGGGAGGGCTCTGAGCCCTCCCGCAGCCCCGGGGACCGCCACCTCCCCGGGGCTTCTTTTTATTTAAAAAACCTGTGTGGGGGGCTCCAGCCCCCACACGCCCCGGGACCACCGCCTCCCCGGGGCACTAAGAAAATTAAAATGGGGGTCCGTTTTGGACTCCCAGAGCCCCGGGGACCACCACCTCCCCGGGGCTTTCAAAATGTAGGGAGGGGGCCGCGCGGCCCCCTCCTGGAGCCCTTGATGGCCCTGGGGACCACCACCCCCCAGGGCCGGCTCCTGCAGTGTCCCGGGTGCCTACCCCCGGGACACTGCTGTTTGCAATGACAGGACGGAGCCTCGCGGCTCCCGTCCTGTCATTGCAAACTTGCTTTGGATATTGGAAGAGAGCAGGAAACCTGCTCTCTCTTCCAATATCCAAAGCTGATTGCTTTTCCACATGGGGAGCAGCATGTTAGCTGCTCCCCATGTGTAAAAGCAATGCCGGCTCCCGTAGGACACGGGGAGCCGGCGGGACTGTGAGGGGTTTGGGGACCCCCCCACAGTCCCCAACGAGAGGCCAGGCCCCGGGGGATGGGGTCCCCGGGGCCTTAAATGGCCTGAGGAGGGGGCCACGCAGCCCCCCTCCAAATAAAAAAAAGAGGCCATGCCCCGGGGATGGGGTCCCCGGGGCCAATACAGGCCCAGGGAAGGGGGGCCACGCGGCCCCCTTCCCGTTTTTTTATTTTTATTTTAATTTTAAAAAAAGGGAAAGGCCCTGGGGGATGGGGTCCCCAGGGCCTAAAAATAGGAAAAAGGAAGGGGGGCCACACAGCCCCCCTTCAGGGGGGAAAAAAAACAAAACAAAAAAAAAACGATCGGGCCCTTAGGCCCCGCCCCCTTCCTTCACCACTCTGCAAACGCGCCCCCTGGCACGTTTGCAGAGGGGGAACGAATTCCCCTTGAATACTGGGGGTCCCTGGGGGCCAACTAGCCCACCAGGAACCTCCAGTATGCACCAGGGGGCTGCCTTGCAGAGAGGTGTACAGAGGCCACGCCCCTTTACACCTCTCTGCAACGCAGCTCTATGGCGCTTTTTGGAGGTATATGGTGGGCTAGTTGCACCCCAGGGCCCCCCAGGATTCAAGGGGAGTTAATCCCCCGACTTAAAACGCGCCACGGGGCGCGTTTGCACAGTGGTGAAGGGAGGGGGTGGGGCTTCAGGTGACATGTGTGCAAACAGGCCCCGTGGCGCGTTTTAAGATGGGGAATTAAATCCTCTTCAATCCTGAGGGTCCTTGGGGGCCAACTAGCCCAACAGGTACGTCCAGAAAGCGCCACAGAGATGCGTTGCAGAGAGGTGTAAAAGGGGTGTGGCCTCTGTAAATGTCTCTGCAACGCAGCCCCTGGCGCATACTGGAGGTTCCTGGTGGGCTAGTTGGCCCGTAGGGACCCTCATGATTCAAGGGGACTTAATCCCCCAACTTAAAACGCGCCACGGGGCGCGTTTGCACAGATGTCACCTCAGGCCCCGCCCCTTCCCTTCACCATTGTGCAAATATTCCTCTAAAATCAGCCGAAATACGAATTCTGATTTACTCACCTGTTATCAGGAGAGACCTCAGTGCTGCATCTTTCAGCCCAGTACTAATCCTGAAAAGTAATTTTAACCGTACTTACCAGTAACTTGAATTTCCTTCCATAGGCTAACATTGACTGGTTTCACTTGGAAATTCTTCTAAGTGTGGAGTTTTGGAACTTTAAAATATTCCTCTAAAATCAGCCGAAATACGAATTCCGATTTACTCACCTGTTATCAGGAGAGACCTCAGAGCTGCATCTTTCAGCCCAGTACTGATCCTCAAAAGTAATTTTAACCGTACTTACCAGTAACTTGAATTTCCTTCCATAGGATATCATTGCCTGCTTTTTGCTGAAAAAGTTTCTAAGTGTTGATTTTTGAAACATACAAATATTCCTCTAAAATCAGCCGAAATCCGAATTCTGATTTACTCACCTGTTATCAGGAGAGACCTCAGTGCTGCATCTTTCAGCCCAGTACTGGTCCTGAAAAGTAATTTTAACCGTACTTACCAGTAACTTGAATTTCCTTCCATAGGCTAACATTGACTGGTTTCACTTGGAAATTCTTCTAAGTGTGGAGTTTTGGAACTTTAAAATATTCCTCTAAAATCAGCCGAAATACGAATTCCGATTTACTCACCTGTTATCAGGAGAGACCTCAGTGCTGCATCTTTCAGCCCAGTACTGATCCTCAAAAGTAATTTTAACCGTACTTACCAGTAACTTGAATTTCCTTCCATAGGATATCATTGCCTGCTTTTTGCTGAAAAAGTTTCTAAGTGTTGATTTTTGAAACATACAAATATTCCTCTAAAATCAGCCGAAATCCGAATTCTGATTTACTCACCTGTTATCAGGAGAGACCTCAGTGCTGCATCTTTCAGCCCAGTACTGGTCCTGAAAAGTAATTTTAACCGTACTTACCAGTAACTTGAATTTCCTTCCATAGGCTAACATTGACTGGTTTCACTTGGAAATTCTTCTGTGTGGAGTTTTGGAACGTTAAAATATTCCTCTAAAATCAGCCGAAATACGAATTCCGATTTACTCACCTGTTATCAGGAGAGACCTCAGTGCTGCATCTTTCAGCCCAGTACTGATCCTCAAAAGTAATTTTAACCGTACTTACCGGTAACTTGAATTTCCTTCATAGGCTAACATTGATTGGTTTCACTTGGAAATTCTTCTAAGTGTGGAGTTTTGAAACTTTAAAATATTCCTCTAAAATCAGCCGAAATACGAATTCCGATTTACTCACCTGTTATCAGGAGAGACCTCAGTGCTGCATCTTTCAGCCCAGTACTGATCCTGAAAAGTAATTTTAACCGTACTTACCGGTAACTTGAATTTCCTTCATAGGCTAACATTGACTGGTTTCACTTGGAAATTCTTCTAAGTGTGGAGTTTTGGAACTTTAAAATATTCCTCTAAAATCAGCCGAAATACGAATTCCGATTTACTCACCTGTTATCAGGAGAGACCTCAGTGCTGCATCTTTCAGCCCAGTACTGATCCTCAAAAGTAATTTTAACCGTACTTACCAGTAACTTGAATTTCCTTCCATAGGATATCATTGCCTGCTTTTTGCTGAAAAAGTTTCTAAGTGTTGATTTTTGAAACATACAAATATTCCTCTAAAATCAGCCGAAATCCGAATTCTGATTTACTCACCTGTTATCAGGAGAGACCTCAGTGCTGCATCTTTTCAGCCCAGTACTGGTCCTGAAAAGTAATTTTAACCGTACTTACCAGTAACTTGAATTTCCTTCCATAGGCTAACATTGACTGGTTTCACTTGGAAATTCTTCTAAGTGTGGAGTTTTGGAACTTTAAAATATTCCTCTAAAATCAGCCGAAATACGAATTCCGATTTACTCACCTGTTATCAGGAGAGACCTCAGTGCTGCATCTTTCAGCCCAGTACTGATCCTCAAAAGTAATTTTAACCGTACTTACTGGTAACTTGAATTTCCTTCATAGGCTAACATTGATTGGTTTCACTTGGAAATTCTTCTAAGTGTGGAGTTTTGAAACTTTAAAATATTCCTCTAAAATCAGCCGAAATACGAATTCCGATTTACTCACCTGTTATCAGGAGAGACCTCAGTGCTGCATCTTTCAGCCCAGTACTGATCCTGAAAAGTAATTTTAACCGTACTTACCCGTAACTTGAATTTCCTTCATAGGCTAACATTGACTGGTTTCACTTGGAAATTCTTCCAAGTGTGGAGTTTTGGAACTTTAAAATATTCCTCTAAAATCAGCCGAAATACGAATTCCGATTTACTCACCTGTTATCAGGAGAGACCTCAGTGCTGCATCTTTCAGCCCAGTACTGATCCTCAAAAGTAATTTTAACCGTACTTACCGGTAACTTGAATTTCCTTCATAGGCTAACATTGACTGGTTTCACTTGGAAATTCTTCTAAGTGAGGAGTTTTGAAACTTTAAAATATTCCTCTAAAATCAGCCGAAATACGAATTCCGATTTACTCACCTGTTATCAGGAGAGACCTCAGTGCTGCATCTTTCAGCCCAGTACTGATCCTCAAAAGTAATTTTAACCGTACTTACCAGTAACTTGAATTTCCTTCCATAGGATATCATTGCCTGCTTTTTGCTGAAAAAGTTTCTAAGTGTTGATTTTTGAAACATACAAATATTCCTCTAAAATCAGCCGAAATCCGAATTCTGATTTACTCACCTGTTATCAGGAGAGACCTCAGTGCTGCATCTTTCAGCCCAGTACTGGTCCTGAAAAGTAATTTTAACCGTACTTACCAGTAACTTGAATTTCCTTCCATAGGCTAACATTGACTGGTTTCACTTGGAAATTCTTCTGTGTGGAGTTTTGGAACGTTAAAATATTCCTCTAAAATCAGCCGAAATACGAATTCCGATTTACTCACCTGTTATCAGGAGAGACCTCAGTGCTGCATCTTTCAGCCCAGTACTGATCCTCAAAAGTAATTTTAACCGTACTTACCGGTAACTTGAATTTCCTTCATAGGCTAACATTGATTGGTTTCACTTGGAAATTCTTCTAAGTGTGGAGTTTTGAAACTTTAAAATATTCCTCTAAAATCAGCCGAAATACGAATTCCGATTTACTCACCTGTTATCAGGAGAGACCTCAGTGCTGCATCTTTCAGCCCAGTACTGATCCTGAAAAGTAATTTTAACCGTACTTACCCGTAACTTGAATTTCCTTCATAGGCTAACATTGACTGGTTTCACTTGGAAATTCTTCCAAGTGTGGAGTTTTGGAACTTTAAAATATTCCTCTAAAATCAGCCGAAATACGAATTCCGATTTACTCACCTGTTATCAGGAGAGACCTCAGTGCTGCATCTTTCAGCCCAGTACTGATCCTCAAAAGTAATTTTAACCGTACTTACCGGTAACTTGAATTTCCTTCATAGGCTAACATTGACTGGTTTCACTTGGAAATTCTTCTAAGTGAGGAGTTTTGGAACTTTAAAATATTCCTCTAAAATCAGCCGAAATACGAATTCCGATTTACTCACCTGTTATCAGGAGAGACCTCAGTGCTGCATCTTTCAGCCCAGTACTGATCCTGAAAAGTAATTTTAACCGTACTTACCGGTAACTTGAATTTCCTTCATAGGCTAACATTGACTGGTTTCACTTGGAAATTCTTCTACGTGTGGAGTTTTGGAACTTTAAAATATTCCTCTAAAATCAGCCGAAATACGAATTGCGATTTACTCACCTGTTATCAGGAGAGACCTCAGTGCTGCATCTTTCAGCCCAGTACTGATCCTCAAAAGTAATTTTAACCGTACTTACCGGTAACTTGAATTTCCTTCATAGGCTAACATTGACTGGTTTCACTTGGAAATTCTTCTAAGTGAGGAGTTTTGGAACTTTAAAATATTCCTCTAAAATCAGCCGAAATACGAATTACGATTTACTCACCTGTTATCAGGAGAGACCTCAGTGCTGCATCTTTCATCCCAGTACTGATCCTGAAAAGTAATTTTAACCGTACTTACCGGTAACTTGAATTTCCTTCATAGGCTAACATTGACTGGTTTCACTTGGAAATTCTTCTAAGTGAGGAGTTTTGTAACTTTAAAATATTCCTCTAAAATCAGCCGAAATACGAATTCCGATTTACTCACCTGTTATCAGGAGAGACCTCAGTGCTGCATCTTTCAGCCCAGTACTGATCCTCAAAAGTAATTTTAACCGTACTTACCAGTAACTTGAATTTCCTTCCATAGGATATCATTGCCTGCTTTTTGCTGAAAAAGTTTCTAAGTGTTGATTTTTGAAACATACAAATATTCCTCTAAAATCAGCCGAAATCCGAATTCTGATTTACTCACCTGTTATCAGGAGAGACCTCAGTGATGCATCTTTCAGCCCAGTACTGGTCCTGAAAAGTAATTTTAACCGTACTTACCAGTAACTTGAATTTCCTTCCATAGGCTAACATTGACTGGTTTCACTTGGAAATTCTTCTAAGTGTGGAGTTTTGGAACTTTAAAATATTCCTCTAAAATCAGCCGAAATACGAATTCCGATTTACTCACCTGTTATCAGGAGAGACCTCAGTGCTGCATCTTTCAGCCCAGTACTGATCCTCAAAAGTAATTTTAACCGTACTTACCGGTAACTTGAATTTCCTTCATAGGCTAACATTGACTGGTTTCACTTGGAAATTCTTCTAAGTGAGGAGTTTTGGAACTTTAAAATATTCCTCTAAAATCAGCCGAAATACGAATTCCGATTTACTCACCTGTTATCAGGAGAGACCTCAGTGCTGCATCTTTCAGCCCAGTACTGATCCTCAAAAGTAATTTTAACCGTACTTACTGGTAACTTGAATTTCCTTCATAGGCTAACATTGATTGGTTTCACTTGGAAATTCTTCTAAGTGTGGAGTTTTGAAACTTTAAAATATTCCTCTAAAATCAGCCGAAATACGAATTCCGATTTACTCACCTGTTATCAGGAGAGACCTCAGTGCTGCATCTTTCAGCCCAGTACTGATCCTGAAAAGTAATTTTAACCGTACTTACCCGTAACTTGAATTTCCTTCATAGGCTAACATTGACTGGTTTCACTTGGAAATTCTTCCAAGTGTGGAGTTTTGGAACTTTAAAATATTCCTCTAAAATCAGCCGAAATACGAATTCCGATTTACTCACCTGTTATCAGGAGAGACCTCAGTGCTGCATCTTTCAGCCCAGTACTGATCCTCAAAAGTAATTTTAACCGTACTTACCGGTAACTTGAATTTCCTTCATAGGCTAACATTGACTGGTTTCACTTGGAAATTCTTCTAAGTGAGGAGTTTTGAAACTTTAAAATATTCCTCTAAAATCAGCCGAAATACGAATTCCGATTTACTCACCTGTTATCAGGAGAGACCTCAGTGCTGCATCTTTCAGCCCAGTACTGATCCTCAAAAGTAATTTTAACCGTACTTACCAGTAACTTGAATTTCCTTCCATAGGATATCATTGCCTGCTTTTTGCTGAAAAGTTTCTAAGTGTTGATTTTTGAAACATACAAATATTCCTCTAAAATCAGCCGAAATCCGAATTCTGATTTACTCACCTGTTATCAGGAGAGACCTCAGTGCTGCATCTTTCAGCCCAGTACTGGTCCTGAAAAGTAATTTTAACCGTACTTACCAGTAACTTGAATTTCCTTCCATAGGCTAACATTGACTGGTTTCACTTGGAAATTCTTCTGTGTGGAGTTTTGGAACGTTAAAATATTCCTCTAAAATCAGCCGAAATACGAATTCCGATTTACTCACCTGTTATCAGGAGAGACCTCAGTGCTGCATCTTTCAGCCCAGTACTGATCCTCAAAAGTAATTTTAACCGTACTTACCGGTAACTTGAATTTCCTTCATAGGCTAACATTGATTGGTTTCACTTGGAAATTCTTCTAAGTGTGGAGTTTTGAAACTTTAAAATATTCCTCTAAAATCAGCCGAAATACGAATTCCGATTTACTCACCTGTTATCAGGAGAGACCTCAGTGCTGCATCTTTCAGCCCAGTACTGATCCTGAAAAGTAATTTTAACCGTACTTACCCGTAACTTGAATTTCCTTCATAGGCTAACATTGACTGGTTTCACTTGGAAATTCTTCCAAGTGTGGAGTTTTGGAACTTTAAAATATTCCTCTAAAATCAGCCGAAATACGAATTCCGATTTACTCACCTGTTATCAGGAGAGACCTCAGTGCTGCATCTTTCAGCCCAGTACTGATCCTCAAAAGTAATTTTAACCGTACTTACCGGTAACTTGAATTTCCTTCATAGGCTAACATTGACTGGTTTCACTTGGAAATTCTTCTAAGTGAGGAGTTTTGGAACTTTAAAATATTCCTCTAAAATCAGCCGAAATACGAATTCCGATTTACTCACCTGTTATCAGGAGAGACCTCAGTGCTGCATCTTTCAGCCCAGTACTGATCCTGAAAAGTAATTTTAACCGTACTTACCGGTAACTTGAATTTCCTTCATAGGCTAACATTGACTGGTTTCACTTGGAAATTCTTCTACGTGTGGAGTTTTGGAACTTTAAAATATTCCTCTAAAATCAGCCGAAATACGAATTGCGATTTACTCACCTGTTATCAGGAGAGACCTCAGTGCTGCATCTTTCAGCCCAGTACTGATCCTCAAAAGTAATTTTAACCGTACTTACCGGTAACTTGAATTTCCTTCATAGGCTAACATTGACTGGTTTCACTTGGAAATTCTTCTAAGTGAGGAGTTTTGGAACTTTAAAATATTCCTCTAAAATCAGCCGAAATACGAATTACGATTTACTCACCTGTTATCAGGAGAGACCTCAGTGCTGCATCTTTCATCCCAGTACTGATCCTGAAAAGTAATTTTAACCGTACTTACCGGTAACTTGAATTTCCTTCATAGGCTAACATTGACTGGTTTCACTTGGAAATTCTTCTAAGTGAGGAGTTTTGTAACTTTAAAATATTCCTCTAAAATCAGCCGAAATACGAATTCCGATTTACTCACCTGTTATCAGGAGAGACCTCAGTGCTGCATCTTTCAGCCCAGTACTGATCCTCAAAAGTAATTTTAACCGTACTTACCAGTAACTTGAATTTCCTTCCATAGGATATCATTGCCTGCTTTTTGCTGAAAAGTTTCTAAGTGTTGATTTTTGAAACATACAAATATTCCTCTAAAATCAGCCGAAATCCGAATTCTGATTTACTCACCTGTTATCAGGAGAGACCTCAGTGCTGCATCTTTCAGCCCAGTACTGGTCCTGAAAAGTAATTTTAACCGTACTTACCAGTAACTTGAATTTCCTTCCATAGGCTAACATTGACTGGTTTCACTTGGAAATTCTTCTAGTGTGGAGTTTTGGAACGTTAAAATATTCCTCTAAAATCAGCCGAAATACGAATTCCGATTTACTCACCTGTTATCAGGAGAGACCTCAGTGCTGCATCTTTCAGCCCAGTACTGATCCTCAAAAGTAATTTTAACCGTACTTACCGGTAACTTGAATTTCCTTCATAGGCTAACATTGATTGGTTTCACTTGGAAATTCTTCTAAGTGTGGAGTTTTGAAACTTTAAAATATTCCTCTAAAATCAGCCGAAATACGAATTCCGATTTACTCACCTGTTATCAGGAGAGACCTCAGTGCTGCATCTTTCAGCCCAGTACTGATCCTGAAAAGTAATTTTAACCGTACTTACCCGTAACTTGAATTTCCTTCATAGGCTAACATTGACTGGTTTCACTTGGAAATTCTTCCAAGTGTGGAGTTTTGGAACTTTAAAATATTCCTCTAAAATCAGCCGAAATACGAATTCCGATTTACTCACCTGTTATCAGGAGAGACCTCAGTGCTGCATCTTTCAGCCCAGTACTGATCCTCAAAAGTAATTTTAACCGTACTTACCGGTAACTTGAATTTCCTTCATAGGCTAACATTGACTGGTTTCACTTGGAAATTCTTCTAAGTGAGGAGTTTTGGAACTTTAAAATATTCCTCTAAAATCAGCCGAAATACGAATTCCGATTTACTCACCTGTTATCAGGAGAGACCTCAGTGCTGCATCTTTCAGCCCAGTACTGATCCTGAAAAGTAATTTTAACCGTACTTACCGGTAACTTGAATTTCCTTCATAGGCTAACATTGACTGGTTTCACTTGGAAATTCTTCTACGTGTGGAGTTTTGGAACTTTAAAATATTCCTCTAAAATCAGCCGAAATACGAATTCCGATTTACTCACCTGTTATCAGGAGAGACCTCAGTGCTGCATCTTTCAGCCCAGTACTGATCCTCAAAAGTAATTTTAACCGTACTTACCGGTAACTTGAATTTCCTTCATAGGCTAACATTGACTGGTTTCACTTGGAAATTCTTCTAAGTGAGGAGTTTTGGAACTTTAAAATATTCCTCTAAAATCAGCCGAAATACGAATTACGATTTACTCACCTGTTATCAGGAGAGACCTCAGTGCTGCATCTTTCATCCCAGTACTGATCCTGAAAAGTAATTTTAACCGTACTTACCGGTAACTTGAATTTCCTTCATAGGCTAACATTGACTGGTTTCACTTGGAAATTCTTCTAAGTGAGGAGTTTTGTAACTTTAAAATATTCCTCTAAAATCAGCCGAAATACGAATTCCGATTTACTCACCTGTTATCAGGAGAGACCTCAGTGCTGCATCTTTCAGCCCAGTACTGATCCTCAAAAGTAATTTTAACCGTACTTACCAGTAACTTGAATTTCCTTCCATAGGATATCATTGCCTGCTTTTTGCTGAAAAAGTTTCTAAGTGTTGATTTTTGAAACATACAAATATTCCTCTAAAATCAGCCGAAATCCGAATTCTGATTTACTCACCTGTTATCAGGAGAGACCTCAGTGATGCATCTTTCAGCCCAGTACTGGTCCTGAAAAGTAATTTTAACCGTACTTACCAGTAACTTGAATTTCCTTCCATAGGCTAACATTGACTGGTTTCACTTGGAAATTCTTCTAAGTGTGGAGTTTTGGAACTTTAAAATATTCCTCTAAAATCAGCCGAAATACGAATTCCGATTTACTCACCTGTTATCAGGAGAGACCTCAGTGCTGCATCTTTCAGCCCAGTACTGATCCTCAAAAGTAATTTTAACCGTACTTACCGGTAACTTGAATTTCCTTCATAGGCTAACATTGACTGGTTTCACTTGGAAATTCTTCTAAGTGAGGAGTTTTGGAACTTTAAAATATTCCTCTAAAATCAGCCGAAATACGAATTCCGATTTACTCACCTGTTATCAGGAGAGACCTCAGTGCTGCATCTTTCAGCCCAGTACTGATCCTCAAAAGTAATTTTAACCGTACTTACTGGTAACTTGAATTTCCTTCATAGGCTAACATTGATTGGTTTCACTTGGAAATTCTTCTAAGTGTGGAGTTTTGAAACTTTAAAATATTCCTCTAAAATCAGCCGAAATACGAATTCCGATTTACTCACCTGTTATCAGGAGAGACCTCAGTGCTGCATCTTTCAGCCCAGTACTGATCCTGAAAAGTAATTTTAACCGTACTTACCCGTAACTTGAATTTCCTTCATAGGCTAACATTGACTGGTTTCACTTGGAAATTCTTCCAAGTGTGGAGTTTTGGAACTTTAAAATATTCCTCTAAAATCAGCCGAAATACGAATTCCGATTTACTCACCTGTTATCAGGAGAGACCTCAGTGCTGCATCTTTCAGCCCAGTACTGATCCTCAAAAGTAATTTTAACCGTACTTACCGGTAACTTGAATTTCCTTCATAGGCTAACATTGACTGGTTTCACTTGGAAATTCTTCTAAGTGAGGAGTTTTGAAACTTTAAAATATTCCTCTAAAATCAGCCGAAATACGAATTCCGATTTACTCACCTGTTATCAGGAGAGACCTCAGTGCTGCATCTTTCAGCCCAGTACTGATCCTCAAAAGTAATTTTAACCGTACTTACCAGTAACTTGAATTTCCTTCCATAGGATATCATTGCCTGCTTTTTGCTGAAAAAGTTTCTAAGTGTTGATTTTTGAAACATACAAATATTCCTCTAAAATCAGCCGAAATCCGAATTCTGATTTACTCACCTGTTATCAGGAGAGACCTCAGTGCTGCATCTTTCAGCCCAGTACTGGTCCTGAAAAGTAATTTTAACCGTACTTACCAGTAACTTGAATTTCCTTCCATAGGCTAACATTGACTGGTTTCACTTGGAAATTCTTCTGTGTGGAGTTTTGGAACGTTAAAATATTCCTCTAAAATCAGCCGAAATACGAATTCCGATTTACTCACCTGTTATCAGGAGAGACCTCAGTGCTGCATCTTTCAGCCCAGTACTGATCCTCAAAAGTAATTTTAACCGTACTTACCGGTAACTTGAATTTCCTTCATAGGCTAACATTGATTGGTTTCACTTGGAAATTCTTCTAAGTGTGGAGTTTTGAAACTTTAAAATATTCCTCTAAAATCAGCCGAAATACGAATTCCGATTTACTCACCTGTTATCAGGAGAGACCTCAGTGCTGCATCTTTCAGCCCAGTACTGATCCTGAAAAGTAATTTTAACCGTACTTACCCGTAACTTGAATTTCCTTCATAGGCTAACATTGACTGGTTTCACTTGGAAATTCTTCCAAGTGTGGAGTTTTGGAACTTTAAAATATTCCTCTAAAATCAGCCGAAATACGAATTCCGATTTACTCACCTGTTATCAGGAGAGACCTCAGTGCTGCATCTTTCAGCCCAGTACTGATCCTCAAAAGTAATTTTAACCGTACTTACCGGTAACTTGAATTTCCTTCATAGGCTAACATTGACTGGTTTCACTTGGAAATTCTTCTAAGTGAGGAGTTTTGGAACTTTAAAATATTCCTCTAAAATCAGCCGAAATACGAATTCCGATTTACTCACCTGTTATCAGGAGAGACCTCAGTGCTGCATCTTTCAGCCCAGTACTGATCCTGAAAAGTAATTTTAACCGTACTTACCGGTAACTTGAATTTCCTTCATAGGCTAACATTGACTGGTTTCACTTGGAAATTCTTCTACGTGTGGAGTTTTGGAACTTTAAAATATTCCTCTAAAATCAGCCGAAATACGAATTGCGATTTACTCACCTGTTATCAGGAGAGACCTCAGTGCTGCATCTTTCAGCCCAGTACTGATCCTCAAAAGTAATTTTAACCGTACTTACCGGTAACTTGAATTTCCTTCATAGGCTAACATTGACTGGTTTCACTTGGAAATTCTTCTAAGTGAGGAGTTTTGGAACTTTAAAATATTCCTCTAAAATCAGCCGAAATACGAATTACGATTTACTCACCTGTTATCAGGAGAGACCTCAGTGCTGCATCTTTCATCCCAGTACTGATCCTGAAAAGTAATTTTAACCGTACTTACCGGTAACTTGAATTTCCTTCATAGGCTAACATTGACTGGTTTCACTTGGAAATTCTTCTAAGTGAGGAGTTTTGTAACTTTAAAATATTCCTCTAAAATCAGCCGAAATACGAATTCCGATTTACTCACCTGTTATCAGGAGAGACCTCAGTGCTGCATCTTTCAGCCCAGTACTGATCCTCAAAAGTAATTTTAACCGTACTTACCAGTAACTTGAATTTCCTTCCATAGGATATCATTGCCTGCTTTTTGCTGAAAAAGTTTCTAAGTGTTGATTTTTGAAACATACAAATATTCCTCTAAAATCAGCCGAAATCCGAATTCTGATTTACTCACCTGTTATCAGGAGAGACCTCAGTGATGCATCTTTCAGCCCAGTACTGGTCCTGAAAAGTAATTTTAACCGTACTTACCAGTAACTTGAATTTCCTTCCATAGGCTAACATTGACTGGTTTCACTTGGAAATTCTTCTAAGTGTGGAGTTTTGGAACTTTAAAATATTCCTCTAAAATCAGCCGAAATACGAATTCCGATTTACTCACCTGTTATCAGGAGAGACCTCAGTGCTGCATCTTTCAGCCCAGTACTGATCCTCAAAAGTAATTTTAACCGTACTTACCGGTAACTTGAATTTCCTTCATAGGCTAACATTGACTGGTTTCACTTGGAAATTCTTCTAAGTGAGGAGTTTTGGAACTTTAAAATATTCCTCTAAAATCAGCCGAAATACGAATTCCGATTTACTCACCTGTTATCAGGAGAGACCTCAGTGCTGCATCTTTCAGCCCAGTACTGATCCTCAAAAGTAATTTTAACCGTACTTACTGGTAACTTGAATTTCCTTCATAGGCTAACATTGATTGGTTTCACTTGGAAATTCTTCTAAGTGTGGAGTTTTGAAACTTTAAAATATTCCTCTAAAATCAGCCGAAATACGAATTCCGATTTACTCACCTGTTATCAGGAGAGACCTCAGTGCTGCATCTTTCAGCCCAGTACTGATCCTGAAAAGTAATTTTAACCGTACTTACCCGTAACTTGAATTTCCTTCATAGGCTAACATTGACTGGTTTCACTTGGAAATTCTTCCAAGTGTGGAGTTTTGGAACTTTAAAATATTCCTCTAAAATCAGCCGAAATACGAATTCCGATTTACTCACCTGTTATCAGGAGAGACCTCAGTGCTGCATCTTTCAGCCCAGTACTGATCCTCAAAAGTAATTTTAACCGTACTTACCGGTAACTTGAATTTCCTTCATAGGCTAACATTGACTGGTTTCACTTGGAAATTCTTCTAAGTGAGGAGTTTTGAAACTTTAAAATATTCCTCTAAAATCAGCCGAAATACGAATTCCGATTTACTCACCTGTTATCAGGAGAGACCTCAGTGCTGCATCTTTCAGCCCAGTACTGATCCTCAAAAGTAATTTTAACCGTACTTACCAGTAACTTGAATTTCCTTCCATAGGATATCATTGCCTGCTTTTTGCTGAAAAAGTTTCTAAGTGTTGATTTTTGAAACATACAAATATTCCTCTAAAATCAGCCGAAATCCGAATTCTGATTTACTCACCTGTTATCAGGAGAGACCTCAGTGCTGCATCTTTCAGCCCAGTACTGGTCCTGAAAAGTAATTTTAACCGTACTTACCAGTAACTTGAATTTCCTTCCATAGGCTAACATTGACTGGTTTCACTTGGAAATTCTTCTGTGTGGAGTTTTGGAACGTTAAAATATTCCTCTAAAATCAGCCGAAATACGAATTCCGATTTACTCACCTGTTATCAGGAGAGACCTCAGTGCTGCATCTTTCAGCCCAGTACTGATCCTCAAAAGTAATTTTAACCGTACTTACCGGTAACTTGAATTTCCTTCATAGGCTAACATTGATTGGTTTCACTTGGAAATTCTTCTAAGTGTGGAGTTTTGAAACTTTAAAATATTCCTCTAAAATCAGCCGAAATACGAATTCCGATTTACTCACCTGTTATCAGGAGAGACCTCAGTGCTGCATCTTTCAGCCCAGTACTGATCCTGAAAAGTAATTTTAACCGTACTTACCCGTAACTTGAATTTCCTTCATAGGCTAACATTGACTGGTTTCACTTGGAAATTCTTCCAAGTGTGGAGTTTTGGAACTTTAAAATATTCCTCTAAAATCAGCCGAAATACGAATTCCGATTTACTCACCTGTTATCAGGAGAGACCTCAGTGCTGCATCTTTCAGCCCAGTACTGATCCTCAAAAGTAATTTTAACCGTACTTACCGGTAACTTGAATTTCCTTCATAGGCTAACATTGACTGGTTTCACTTGGAAATTCTTCTAAGTGAGGAGTTTTGGAACTTTAAAATATTCCTCTAAAATCAGCCGAAATACGAATTCCGATTTACTCACCTGTTATCAGGAGAGACCTCAGTGCTGCATCTTTCAGCCCAGTACTGATCCTGAAAAGTAATTTTAACCGTACTTACCGGTAACTTGAATTTCCTTCATAGGCTAACATTGACTGGTTTCACTTGGAAATTCTTCTACGTGTGGAGTTTTGGAACTTTAAAATATTCCTCTAAAATCAGCCGAAATACGAATTGCGATTTACTCACCTGTTATCAGGAGAGACCTCAGTGCTGCATCTTTCAGCCCAGTACTGATCCTCAAAAGTAATTTTAACCGTACTTACCGGTAACTTGAATTTCCTTCATAGGCTAACATTGACTGGTTTCACTTGGAAATTCTTCTAAGTGAGGAGTTTTGGAACTTTAAAATATTCCTCTAAAATCAGCCGAAATACGAATTACGATTTACTCACCTGTTATCAGGAGAGACCTCAGTGCTGCATCTTTCATCCCAGTACTGATCCTGAAAAGTAATTTTAACCGTACTTACCGGTAACTTGAATTTCCTTCATAGGCTAACATTGACTGGTTTCACTTGGAAATTCTTCTAAGTGAGGAGTTTTGTAACTTTAAAATATTCCTCTAAAATCAGCCGAAATACGAATTCCGATTTACTCACCTGTTATCAGGAGAGACCTCAGTGCTGCATCTTTCAGCCCAGTACTGATCCTCAAAAGTAATTTTAACCGTACTTACCAGTAACTTGAATTTCCTTCCATAGGATATCATTGCCTGCTTTTTGCTGAAAAAGTTTCTAAGTGTTGATTTTTGAAACATACAAATATTCCTCTAAAATCAGCCGAAATCCGAATTCTGATTTACTCACCTGTTATCAGGAGAGACCTCAGTGATGCATCTTTCAGCCCAGTACTGGTCCTGAAAAGTAATTTTAACCGTACTTACCAGTAACTTGAATTTCCTTCCATAGGCTAACATTGACTGGTTTCACTTGGAAATTCTTCTAAGTGTGGAGTTTTGGAACTTTAAAATATTCCTCTAAAATCAGCCGAAATACGAATTCCGATTTACTCACCTGTTATCAGGAGAGACCTCAGTGCTGCATCTTTCAGCCCAGTACTGATCCTCAAAAGTAATTTTAACCGTACTTACCGGTAACTTGAATTTCCTTCATAGGCTAACATTGACTGGTTTCACTTGGAAATTCTTCTAAGTGAGGAGTTTTGGAACTTTAAAATATTCCTCTAAAATCAGCCGAAATACGAATTCCGATTTACTCACCTGTTATCAGGAGAGACCTCAGTGCTGCATCTTTCAGCCCAGTACTGATCCTGAAAAGTAATTTTAACCGTACTTACCGGTAACTTGAATTTCCTTCATAGGCTAACATTGACTGGTTTCACTTGGAAATTCTTCTACGTGTGGAGTTTTGGAACTTTAAAATATTCCTCTAAAACCAGCTGAAATACGAATTCCGATTTACTCACCTGTTATCAGGAGAGACCTCAGTGCTGCATCTTTCAGCCCAGTACTGATCCTCAAAAGTAATTTTAACCGTACTTACCGGTAACTTGAATTTCCTTCATAGGCTAACATTGACTGGTTTCACTTGGAAATTCTTCTAAGTGAGGAGTTTTGGAACTTTAAAATATTCCTCTAAAATCAGCCGAAATACGAATTCCGATTTACTCACCTGTTATCAGGAGAGACCTCAGTGCTGCATCTTTCAGCCCAGTACTGATCCTGAAAAGTAATTTTAACCGTACTTACCGGTAACTTGAATTTCCTTCATAGGCTAACATTGACTGGTTTCACTTGGAAATTCTTCTAAGTGTGGAGTTTTGGAACTTTAAAATATTCCTCTAAAATCAGCCGAAATACGAATTCCGATTTACTCACCTGTTATCAGGAGAGACCTCAGTGCTGCATCTTTCAGCCCAGTACTGATCCTCAAAAGTAATTTTAACCGTACTTACCAGTAACTTGAATTTCCTTCCATAGGATATCATTGCCTGCTTTTTGCTGAAAAAGTTTCTAAGTGTTGATTTTTGAAACATACAAATATTCCTCTAAAATCAGCCGAAATCCGAATTCTGATTTACTCACCTGTTATCAGGAGAGACCTCAGTGATGCATCTTTCAGCCCAGTACTGGTCCTGAAAAGTAATTTTAACCGTACTTACCAGTAACTTGAATTTCCTTCCATAGGCTAACATTGACTGGTTTCACTTGGAAATTCTTCTAAGTGTGGAGTTTTGGAACTTTAAAATATTCCTCTAAAATCAGCCGAAATACGAATTCCGATTTACTCACCTGTTATCAGGAGAGACCTCAGTGCTGCATCTTTCAGCCCAGTACTGATCCTGAAAAGTAATTTTAACCGTACTTACCAGTAACTTGAATTTCCTTCCATAGGAATCCATTGTCTGCTTTTCAGCAGAAAAGTTTCAAAGTGTCGATTTTCACAAACTACAAATATTCCTAAAAATCGCCTGTATGACTTAAACGCATTCTTTCAACTGTTTACAGGAGATGCACCAGTGCTGGATCCAGGATCCAACACTGAGTAAGAAAAAGTAACGATAACTGTTTTTACCTTCTAAGTGAATTTCCTTCCATAGGATAACATTGGTGATTCTATGAGAAAAAGTTTCTAAGTGTCAACTTTTAAAGTACAATAATATTCCTTAAAAATCACGACTGTAACCAAAACGCTTTTACTCAACTGTTTACAGGAGATGTGCCAGGACTGAATCTAGGATCCAGTCCTGTGGTTAGAAAAGTAATCCATAAAGTAACTAATTGCATTTAACTAGAAATTCACATTGAGCTGAATGTTGCATTGTGTTTGAAAATGTGTTGCCCATTGCAACAACTGTAACTACTGTACTTAAAAGTCTATTGCCTATGTGCAAAGTATTTAAACTAAAGTAATTCATTCTGAGAAAGTATTTTTGTAATGTAATGTATAATGTAATTACAATGTAATTTAAAAAATAAAATATGTAAAAAAAATTGTTTCTAAAAATGTAGTAAATTAGTATTAAAAAATGTATATAACAATTAATACATTTAAAAATTGTCATTTACAAAACCTTTGAAATTCACTGAAAAAACCGTAGGTTTCAGACATGTTATAGTTACAAATTAGCATTTAAAAACCTTTGAAATTCACTGAAAAAAACATAGGTTTCAGGGACGTTATAGTTACAAATTAGCATTTAAAAACCTTTGAAATTCACTGAAAAAACCATAGGTTTTAGGGACAGTTATAGTTAGTTGGACATTGCACTCGTACAAAACCCGTGAAATTCCCCCGTTATAGTTAGTCCAGCTAACTATAACTCGCGCCCCGCAATGCACTGCTGATGACGTCACATATTACATCACTCATGACATGGTCAGTGACATCACTGATGACATCACTGATGACATCTCAAATGACATCACTGATGACATCACTGGTGACATCATCCATGTGATAATTTCATGCATCTTCTCACACCCTAATATAACCTTTGATACACCCACTCTAAATTACAGACTGCCATTCGCAAAACCATAGACACTCCAACACCAATAACTACATACCCACTCACTGATTCTTAGGTCTACGCACACATCAACTCATTCACCCGTACAGTCACTCATACTTACGGTCACTCAGTACAGGACTATCATATGCACTCATACTCCTATATAGACACTCAAACACCGCCACTCATCCATAGAGGTACTCACACACCTAGTCAGTCATGCAAATAATTAAACACACTACCATTTACTCACCTATACAGTTATACACATACCAGCTCACTTACTCATACAAATACTAGCACATTCTTACGCTCTTATACAATCACTGATACAAGCACACACTCATCCATACAGCCACTATCACAATCACTCACTCTAGACTATAGCTATTTATATACTCCAACACACATATATACTGCCTTTCACATATGTAGTTACTCACACATGTACCACTGGGACATACATTCACTCACTAACACACTCTTACACACACTTACCCACCCATACAGTCTATCACAGATGCACTCTTGAAACCATCCACCCAGTGAATCACCCACTCACACATCTATGCACAGAGTCGCACACACCCCTCCCACACAAACACTCAGGCACCCATACAGATACTCAGACAAGCATTCAATAACTCATATAGACACTCATGTAGCTATTCACAAACACATGCAGCCACTTACACAGCAACAGACAGACGGATACAGACATTCACCCAGTTTAGTCACTAACCCATGCATTCAGTAAGATACGTTAAATCACTCACTTATAGAGTCAGTCACGCACCTACTAAATCATCCATACAGACACTTACACACCCACTCATTCTTCAATACGTCTTTTCCTATATATATTAAAAATATATAAACTTTACAGAAACACACAGTCACTGGATGATGTCATCAGTGATGTCATCAGTGATGTCATTTGAGATGTCATCAGTGATGTCATCAGTGATGTCACTGACCATGTCATGAGTGATGTAATATGTGACGTCATCAGCAGTGCATTGCGGAAGCGCGAGTTATAGTTAGCTGGACTAACTATAACGGGGAATTTCACGGGTTTTGTATGAGTGCAATGTCCAACTAACTATAACTGTCCCTAAAACCTATGGTTTTTTCAGTGAATTTCAAAGGTTTTTTAAATGCTAATTTGTAACTATAACGTCCCTGAAACCTATGGTTTTTTCAGTGAATTTCAAAGGTTTTTTAAATGCTAATTTGTAACTATAACATGTCTGAGACCTACGGTTTTTTCAGTGAATATATATATATATGTCTCCCTTTGGCGTCCTTCTCCCGAACACCGAATCCGGTGGCGCCCGGTCAACAAACTGCAACTTCACTGCTTTTCAGGTCAGTTTCTTTAAAAGTTCATTTTATTCTTCTTCTTCCATGGCAAGTACACACAGTCAATTCCGTCTACAAGATCGGACCGACGCCATTCGGCGAATTGCCTTTCTACTGGAATAGTATATCCATTATTCCCAGACCCCAGTACTTTTCGTAATATTGTTTAAGTACATCCATTGTTATTATTTGTTTATTTTGAATGCTATATTATTTGTATATATATATATATATATATATATATATATATATATATATATATATATATATATATATTCTGCTCCAAAGGTTGTCCACCTGGTGAGTAGCACTCGATCAGCAGCTTTGTTTATGGTAGGAAGGGGCGAGGATCCGCTTGTAGAAGCTGCTCCGTAATGGAAATGCCTTACGCGTTTCGAAGCTCCATGTGCTTCTCTTCAGAGGCTTGAACGGAGACAGTGTGTGCAAACGCTGAACCCACTTCGCCATTTTCTTGGGGGCTACGTGGGTCAGCAGCCGCAAACAGGATTGAGGACGAGTCCACTTGCAGAGTCCATACAGGACAAGATTTGTATGCTATCCGGACCACATTTCCCACAATTCACAGTCTCATTTGAGCTTCCCATTGGTGGGTGTGCAATATGAAAATGGCGAAGTGGGTTCAGCGTTTGCACACACTGTCTCCGTTCAAGCCTCTGAAGAGAAGCACATGGAGCTTCGAAACGCGTCAGGCATTTCCATTACGGAGCAGCTTCTACAAGCGGATCCTCGTCCCTGCCTTTCATAAACAAAGCTGCTAATCGAGTGCTACTCACCTGGTGGACAACATTTGGAGCAGAATGTAGTACGCAGCCGTCCTGCCGCGGAGTGTGCACCACCCCGTAATGTCTTGGGGGCTACGTGGGTCAGCAGCCGCAAACAGGATTGAGGACGAGTCCACTTGCAGAGTCCATACAGTACAAGATTTGTATGCTATCCGGACCACATTTCCCACAATGCACAGTCTCATTCGAGCTTCCCATTGGTGGGTGTGCAATATGAAAATGGCGAAGTGGGTTCAGCGTTTGCACACACTGTCTCCGTTCAAGCCTCTGAAGAGAAGCACATGGAGCTTCGAAACGCGTCAGGCATTTCCATTACGGAGCAGCTTCTACAAGCGGATCCTCGTCCCTGCCTTTCATAAACAAAGCTGCTGATCGAGTGCTACTCACCTGGTGGACAACCTTTGGAGCAGAATGTAGTACGCGGCCGTCCTGCCGCGGAGTGTGCACCACCCCGTAATGTCTTGGGGGCTATGTGGGTCAGCAGCCGCAAACAGGATTGAGGACGAGTCCACTTGCAGAGTCCATACAGGACAAGATTTGTATGCTATCCGGACCACATTTCCCACAATGCACAGTCTCATTCGAGCTTCCCATTGGTGGGTGTGCAATATGAAAATGGCGAAGTGGGTTCAGCGTTTGCACACACTGTCTCCGTTCAAGCCTCTGAAGAGAAGCACATGGAGCTTCGAAACGCGTCAGGCATTTCCATTACGGAGCAGCTTCTACAAGCGGATCCTCGTCCCTGCCTTTCATAAACAAAGCTGCTGATCGAGTGCTACTCACCTGGTGGACAACCTTTGGAGCAGAATTTATATATATATATATATATATATATATATATATATATATATATATATATATATATGTATGTATATATATATATATATATATAACCTATTGGCGGTCGCCAGTAGGTAGTTATAGTTAGGACCTATTTTCCATAGGAAAAGCGTTTTTTGATTTGCCAATATCTTTGACACCGTTTGACGAAGCTTCGCGAAATTTTCCAAGCCAATGGTTCACTCAGGTCAGCTCCTGTCTTGAAAGTTTCGGGGTGATTCGTCAAGCGGGGGCCGAGATAAATAGGGGGGTCCCAAAACGCGTTTTCTCCATGTTAATTTCCATAGGAATATTTGGAACAGGCTACAGCCCGAACTGCTGAACGGAATTACACCAAATTTGACAAAAAGGTAGCTCTTTGTTCAGAAAGTGACCTTTTTTTAAATGGTGTAAATCCATTCAGTATTTCCTGAGAAATTCAAAAAATAAAAATATCGATATCTGAGCACCGAGGAGGATTCGCGAATCCTCCCGAACACGAGCTTCAATCTTATTGGCTGCCAACACTCCAAACCAGAGTGTGTTGGCAGCCATTTTGTGACTCGGTAGAACCGAGTTATATCATAAAGGTAGAAAAAGGTTGTGAATGTAGGAAAGGGGTCAGGGTAGAAACACCCTTACCCCCTAGGGCTGGTCAGGGGATCCCACAGGGACCCCCCAGGGCTGTAAAAAGTATTTTTTTTTGTTTTTTCAGCAGAAGTCGCGCTGGGTGCGCGAATCCCGCTGATAAAATTTTTAAAAACGAAGACGTGCTTCGTTTTCCTTAAGCCCCGGGTGGGCCTGGTTCCGGGGGCAATGTGTAATTATATAGCAGGGGCCCACAGGGGCCCCTGCAGCCCCAGGGACCACCACCTCCCCGGAGCTTTATCCATAATGTGCGGGGGCACGCAGCCCCCCCCACAGCCCCAGGGACCGCCACCTCCCCGGGGCATAATTTAAATATAGGCGGGGGCCTCACGGGCCCCCCACCCAAGCCCTGGCGACCGCTACCTCCCCGGGGCTTTAATAAAACAAGGGCGGGGGTTTGCGGGCCCCCCCAAGCCCCGGGGCCTGCCACCTCCCCGGGGCTTTATTTTAATGAGGGCGGGGGCCTCGTGGGCCCCCCAAGCCCCGGGGACCACCACCTCCCTGGGGCTTTATTAAAATAGGGTGGGGGGCCTCGCAGGCCCCCCAAGCCCCGGGGACCACCACCTCCCCGGGCCTTTGTGAAATAATTAGTGTGGGGGGGCTCGAGCCCCCCCACACTGCCCCGGGGACCACCACCTCCCCGGGGCATTGAATATGTAAATATGGGGGTCTGTTGCGGACACCCGGCAACCACCACCTCCCCGGGGCTATTTTTACGAAGGGAAGGGGGCCGCGCGACCCCCCTCCTGTAGTCCTCTATGGTCCTGGGGGCTGCCACCCCCTAGGGCTAGCTCCTGCAATGTCTCGCGGTGCCCACCCCCGGGACATTGCTGTTTGCTATGGCAGGGAGGAGCACAGCTCCGCCCTGCCATAGCAAACTCTGCTTCGCTTCATGGAAGCAAGAGCAGGAAACCTGCTCTCGCTTCCATGAAGCGAGCAGAATGCTTGGGCAAGGGGAGCTGCATGTCAGCAGCTCCCCTTGTCCAAAAGCAATGCCGGCTCCCCAGGAGGCGGGGAGCTGGCAGGGACCATGGGGGCATTGGGGCTCCCCACGGTCCCCAACGCTGAGGCCAGGCCCTGGGGGATGGGGTTCCCAGAGCCATTATTGGCCTGAGGAGGGGGCCACGCGGTCCCCCTCCTTATTATTATTATTTTTTTAAATGGTGGCAGGCCCCGGGGGATGGGGTCCCCGGGGCCATTATTGGCCTGAGGAGGGGGGCCATGCGGTGCCCCTCCTAATTATTTTTTAAAAATAAATGGTGGCAGGCCCCGGGAGATGGGGTCCCCGGGGTGAATAATGAAAGTGGGGCTTTTTTTTCTTTTGAGTTTGGAGTCGTGACTCCAACGCGGCTCTTAGCGTGGCCCCCTGTGTAACGTCGCGTTGGATTCGTGAATTCACCTTAAATAAATAATTAAGTAGTATATAATTTAGAAGGTAGTGTTGTATTTGTGAAGTTGTTTTAAAGAGGTACTGTGATTGAAGTTAATGACAAGATTACAATTGATGGAGTTGTATATAAAATTAAAAGTTAATAGTTAAACTTGAAAAGTGTGTTGTGTTGTAGTACATTGAATTCATGCTTTTGTGGATTAGCGTCGGGTGCGCGAATCCACAAAAAATAAAAACAAAAATATGTATGTGTAAAAAAAATGTATATTCACTATTATGTTATAGGGTGGCTCTAAAAAGAGCCCTTGTTTTTATTGTGAGTTTGTTGTAGCTACATGTAAGTGCGGATGCAGAGCTTTAGGTTGTTGAGAAAGACTCTGTTTCCTTGATCTGTGAAGTGTACTCCATCACTTCTGAAGATGTTATCCATATCAAAACGTAGATTGTTGTTATATATGGAGCCCATCCTATGGTCTCTGGGGCAAGCAGAAACAGCTTTATTGACATTTTTTCTAGCTTTCTCAATCTGTGGACAGAATTGATTTGAAAACTTCCATTTCTGTCTTTGGCATATATTAGAGTATACAAAGTCAGTTTGAGGTAAATGCAACATCAATTGTGCAAAGGTGTCCTTCATTAGCATTTCCAGACCTACCCCAGTCAATGTGCCTAGGTCATTGCCACCACAGTGCACAATCATGAGGTCAGGGGGCTGGAGATGCAAAAAGGTTTTAACCAAAGGCATCAATTGGTGCCACTTTAATCCTCTCTGTGCAATCCATTTAATATCCACATTTTGCAAAGCTAGGTCTTTGTCAATACCTCTGCGTTCAGCATACATTTTGCACCAGAAAACATAGTTGTGTCCAACAATCCACACTGTAAGCATCTTGAAGGGATGTCTGGAAGTAAAGAAAAGATGTCTGTAGCTGAGGTAGTCCGTTGGTAGAATGAGAGGTATCTAAAATGGCGGACAAGATGCTGTTTTTAAAAAAGTTGAGAATTAATTGGCTTTTTAAGACAATTGTACACTCAAAAATAGGGTGCATGTTACTTTCTTTAACAAGCATTGGCATAGCCAATAGGTCTCGCTTTTGGGACCTTATAAGTATTTAGTTATGCAGCACAATATCCTTGGTGCAACAACATCAACTGTTGCATGGCTAAACACTTATAAGGTCCCTAAGGCGAGACCTATTGGCTATGACAATGCTTGTTGGATTGAGTTAGGGGCAGCGCGTTGTCAGGCTAAGAATGAAACCTCTTAGCATGAACGTGATACGCCAGTGAGGTGATGGTTTCCACAGTACGAACCAATGCTGAGAAAAAACACAAGTCTAGTGCTCCGTTTCATTTCTTAAACCAAGGCAAGCATCTTTCTGCTGTGTAAAATATATGACCAGGTCCTTTCTAAAGGCAGTCAGAAACACGGCGCCGTCTGTACAACCACGTAAACTCCATGTGGCGCAGTACCTATTTTAAGAACATCCTCACTGCTCGTATATTCAAAGACTCCTTTCTTGCAAATTAGAAAACAGAAGCCCTTTTTCAAATAAAGTGAAGAACCCCGACCTTAAAAGCACCCACGCCCTCCTCCCGCTGTCCGTTGTTGTTTGCTCGCGCTGTTGTTGTGAAACTTGTCTAAAAAAACATTGACAAAGTCAAATAGATCCTGCATAGGCGAAACCTATTGGCTTTGCAAATGCTTGTTGTTCTGTCCTCTTTCCCGCGACCGGCTGCCCCCATGCCGCAGTTTATGGGATCGCGTGGGAGTCGAGCAGCAGACCTCCAGGAGCAACAGGCCGACGTGCTGAGCCTCGGGAAGCGATAGCGTGTGTGTTCAATGCCCCGCCTCCTTCCCCTGGACGTCGAGGAGGCAATGTATGGAAGCACGACGACGGTAGACAGCTAAATCTAATTAAAAGGTAATATTGAGACTGCAAGATGGCACAACAAACACCATGGCCAACAAGGCCTGGCCCGCCCCACTGCCCCCTCTGTGCACTCGGTATTTGCTAATTGCACAACGGTTCCCTGGTAATTGTGTAACAAAACAACTGGAAATGAACTGCTGGGCATGCTGCCTTGCATCGCACAGCTGGTTTGCAGATGTGAGGTTTTCTTTCCCGGGAAGAGTGACGCTTAAGGCACTGGCGGTATAATGAGCAAAACCAAATATTTGTAATGTTTCTGGGAATTTCTGCCTCTCTCTCACACCACTTCTCGTGTTTTGGTAGAGGCGGAGAACTGGCCCTGGCGAGTTAATTTGCAATGAGAATGATGGCGGCAGTAGTGGACAAGCGCTATACGGCAGTAGTGGACAAGCACTATAAGTTCCCCAGGGCCACAGTGAGGGAGGAGGGACCTGTGCGCGCAGCCAGTGCCCAGGAAGGAACAGGAGGACTCGTCTTTGGCTACTGCAGCCTAAGAGAGCAAGCAAACTTGCAACAGAAGCAGCCTTCATAATGGATGCGATCAACGCTACAGAGGACAAGCAAATATCTCTGGAAAAGTCAGATGGTAGCCCTGGATATTAATGTTAAATTGGCCAAGAATCTGAAAAAGCTCTCTCCTCTCACTTTGTTGGGTCAACAAAGGCGCTAAAATATAGAGGGGAGAAGGCAGAAGCAGCTGTAGAAGGTGAAACATGCCGTGTGGGAGTGCCTGAAAACTCAGAAGATCCATACATAGAATTCTTTATCCGACTCTTGAAATTCTTTGCGATTAAATGGACACATAGGAAAGTAGCCTGGATCTTAATGCCACAGGAGTAGATTGCGAGACCCTAAACTTCACACCATCATGACATTAATTGAAGGAGAAGATGGCGCTCTTCAATTTAAATATGAGAAACTGCATCTGGGACCTACAGTGAAGTAAAGGCTGTTTGAATCACAAATTAACTTCAAGAGAGCCGAAAGTCTGTAGCAGAATATTGGTTTCAGCTGTCACATTAAGCTGTGATTGGCTCGCTATCCTCCTCTTTCTCGATTACCCAAAATATGTGTAACTGGTGAGGAAGACCTTCCAATTCAGAAAAAGCGGGTACGGCGCAAGATAATTAAACAAGCGCGGCCCCGCGGCCGCGAAAGTTAATTGTTGTGAGAGAGAGGGGGAGCAGGAGGTGAGCCCGCGAGTGGTGCGCGCGCGCGCTTGGGAGAGTCTTCACTTTTCAAGCACTGCACTCGTGCTTGTGGCGCGACCCTGCTCGCTCCCGCAAGGTGGATGCCACCACAAGCACGAGTGCAGTGCTTGAAAAAGTGAAGAGCGATGGCTAAAGGCCCTCCTATGCAGCGCATGCGCGCTGCGTAGGCGAGACCTAAAAAGCATGTTCTTTATTGGTTAGTAGAAAATGTTTGAAAGGTACAGTAGATAGGATAAGGAGATATTTTGCAAATGTCAACCACACCTGCTGTTTGCATTTGTAACCTTGTGTGCTGGATTTGAAAATATGGTGAACTTGTGACCTGTCAGTTCAGTTGAATGTTCCATGAACTGTTAATATGGAAACTGGCAGTAAGCAGAATGGGGGAAGGGTTGAAACTTAACTGTGGACTTAAAATGTGAAATTGTAATTTATATATAGGTGATATGTTATTAAAGTATAATTTCCCAAGTCAGGAGTATCTTTAGAAGTGGTGTGTTGTTAAAAAAGAGTGGTATTTTTATTTGTAATATATTTTTGAACTCCCGTATGGATTCGGGGCTCCATCGCGTTGGTGCACGGTGGAATTGCGACTCCAAAAAATTCCAGAACCAGTTTTGGCACTTTTAGAAGTCATTTGGTAAGGGTTAATATGTCTAACCAATAGAAATGTGTTTTATCATTTGAAATAATGTAGGAAGTAGGCCTGGGCGGTGAACTTCGCTCCGTTCGCGGAGTTTGCGGAGTTTCCTGCACTCCCCACTCCGCGGAGCTCACGGAGTGCAGAAAACTCCGCTTCGCGATGTGCAGCGGAGTTTTTTCCCCGCTCGCGATCGCGAACGGTAAGTTTGCGATCGCGAACAGTAAGTTCGCGAGCGCGAGCTGCCGCTCGGGTAGAATTTCTACCCGAGCGGCAGGAATACCAGCACAAACTGCAGTTCGCACTGCACTCTGCCACTCGCGGAACTTTGCAGAGTTTTTTTGTAACTTTGCGGAGTTCCGCGTAGCAAAACTCCGCGAACAACGCCCAGGCCTAGTAGGAAGCAATGTGATTTGTTACTTACATGTATTTGTGTGGAGAAAGAGAGGGAAAGTTTGCCCTTACTGGTTTTACCTTGCTGAGAGTGGTGCATTACATTGATTGTGTGCATAAGAAAATCTTTTATGAGTTTGTGATATTTTAAATTCTACAAATCAATTTGGAAGGTGAGTTATACATTTGTGAGGTGTATTATGTATTAGGTTTATTTTTAATCTTTAAAAATTATTGATGAACTGTGATGTTTGAAATATATTATTTAATGTAGAGATGTGTATTGTAGTTTGTTTTATTGTAGCTAAATGTTGTTTGGAAATAGATTTTGTATAGTAATATGTGTATATTGGAAGATGGATTAGTGATTATGGTAGTTTGTTTTAGTGTGTGGATATGTACATTTGTAGTATACCGCATAATTTTAGGTGTTGCTTTAAAATTGGAGGTGGAGTCTTTCAAGTTTTAAGGTGTGCATGGACTTCTGTCTCAAGTGTGTCTCTACTTGTATATATATTTTCATATGTCTTATACATTTGAAGGTGCATGATGTATAACAAAGAGGTGTTGTTGCTTTTTATGTGGTAGGCTCAAGACTGTGAGTAGTAGTGGAATGGTGAAGATGCAGCATAATAGTGTGGTTTAAAAGATGTTGACATAAGGTATTATTGATTAGGCTTTTTTTTTTAAAGTTTCTAGAGAGGTACAGTTGAAATATGCCACATAATTTTTGGTGTTTGCTTGAAATTGGAAGTTTGTTCTGTGACTTTTTAAGGTTTGGATAGTGTTATGGTACAGACATATTCATTTATGCTTTTAGGAATATGGTGAGACTTTTAGTAAAGACATGTAAAGGGTTCTTGCTTTGTATTTGGGTAGGTGTAACATTATAAGTAGTTGTTGAATGGTAAAGCAGCAGTCCGAAAAATGAGGTTTGAGATGTTTGTAGAGATGTTATTTATTAGAGTAATTTGTATGATGTGTGTAAAGTTATATTTCATATATACCACATAATTTTCAGTGTCTGTTTGAAAATTGAAGTGTAGTCTGTGAAGTTTTGAGCTGTGGATGATGTTGTGACTGAGATATGGGTCTACTTGCACATATATTATGGTATGTGTTATGAGTCTGAAGATGATAGATGTATAAAACAGAGGTATACATTTATCTGTATATTACTTTTATATATGATGCTGCTAGCAAAAGGTACAGACATATGCATACATGGTTTTAGAAATATGGGGAAACTTTCATGAAAGATAAGTGAAGTGTTGCTTTGCTGTTAGCTATGCTTTATACCTGATTACTACTAGAATAGTGAAGCAGTAGTACTAGAAAAGTGATGTTTAAGATATGTTGGGAGAGACATTATTGATTATGGTACTTTATAAGACTCTGTGTAAAAGTTCACTTGAAATTTGCCGCATAAATCTAGGTGTGCTCAAAATGTTAAGCGTAGTCTGTCAAGTTTTAACTTTTAAGGCCTTTATGTTCTTGTGAGTGTGGTTATGTTTCTTCTTGCACATGTATTCTAATGTGTAATGCTTTCTGCAATAGGTATAGATAGAAGCATGCATGCTTTTAGGAATATGGTTAGAGTTATGGTAGAGACATGTGATAGGTTGCTGCTTTATGTTTGACTAGGCCCAATATTCGTAGAATGGTGAAGCTGCAGCACAAAAGTGAGTTTTAAGACATGTTAGCAGAAGGGATTACTGATTCGGCTACTTTCTATGAGTCTGGGGAAAGGTACACTTGAAATACACAGCAGAAATGTAGGTGTGTCTTTGAAATGTAAAGTTCAGTTTACTTGTTTATTTCTGTTATATATGATGATGATTTCAAAAGGTAGACATACATGCATGTATAGTTTCAGGAATATGGTGAGATTTATAACAGACCCATGTTTAGCTTTTATGGTTTATTTTGAGTACGCCCAAAACCCTGAGTAGTTACAGAATTCTGAAGCTGCAGTACAAAAGTGTACACCATGTCATAGACCTGACTTTTGTGCTGCAGTTTCAGTATTCTGCTACTACTCAGGATGTTGCACTCCTCCAATCACTCAGGTACTACTGCAGTACTACTCCAATCACCCAGGTAGTACACATGCACTTATAAAATCACCCAGGCACTTTCTATGTACTCCTGTAATCTCCCAGATATTACTCCTGCAGTCATGCAATCATCAATGCGTTAGCTATACACTGGTTTAATCACGCAGGCACTACCCTTGCACTCCTTCAATCACCCTGTCAGGATCTATGCACTCCTCCAATCACTTAGCCAGTGCCTTTGCACTTATAAAATCACCCAGGCACTACCTTTACACTTTTGCAATCACTGAGGCACTACCACAGTATTACTCTAATCACCCAGGCAGTACTGATGCACTTATAAAATCACCCAGGTACTTTCTATGTATTCCTGTACTCCCCCTGATATTACCTATGAACTCATGCAATCACCAATGCATTAGCTATACACTGGTTCAATCACCCAGGCAATACCCTTGCACTCCTCCAATTACCTTTTCAGGATCTATGCACTCCTCCAATCACTTAGCCAGTACTCATAAAATCACCCACTCACTTGCTATGTACTCCAGAAATTCCCCAGATATTACCCCTGTAGTCATGGTATCACCCAGGCACTAGTTATGTACTACCCCTGCAGTCATAGAATCATGCAGTGTCTACCTATGCAGTTATGTAATAACCCACACACTACCCTTGCAGTCAGAGAATCACCCAGGCCCTACTGTTGCACTCATCTATTCACCTAGGCACTTCTTAATGACTCATTTATACACTTATCCATGCACTGAACCTTTATGTGTGCACTCATGCAATTAGCCAGTCACTATCCATCTTCTCCTGCAATTACCCAGCGACTACCTTTGGAGTCAAACAATCACTCAAGCGCTACCCATGGAGTTTTGCAATCACTCAGGCAGATCTATTAAATGTCTCAGTTTTTAGGTTTCACTATATTTCAGAAATATTGTATACATATTTCTTTTAGATATGATGATGATTTGAAAATGTGGGGACATATGTATGCAAGCTTTGAACAATATGAAGAGACTTATACTTGAGTCATGTAATAGTCTGCTGTTTTATATTTGGCTAGACGCAACACTCAAGTAGTTATAAAAACACCCAAGTACTACCCATGCAGTCTTCCAATGATCTAGTCACTACATATGCAGTGCTGTAATCACTCAGGCATTACTCCTGCACTCATGCAAACATCCAGACATTAGCTATGCACTCATGCAATCACCAAGGTATTACCCATGCATTCTTTGAATCATGTAGCCACTACTCATTCACTTATATAATCAGTCAGGCACTAACGTTGTACTCTTTCAATCACAGAGGCACTAGCCTTGTACTTATGTAATCAATCACTCAGCCAGTAGTCATGGTATTATTAAATTACTCAGGCACTACCTTTGCACTCATTTATTCACTCAGACGTTATCTCAGTAGTCCTGAAATCACCCAAGAAGTACCCATGCTCTTATAGAATCACCCAGTCACTTTCTATGTAGTCATGTAAATCACCAGATATTACTCCTGTAGTCATGCAGTCACCCAGGCGTTACCTATGTACTCCTTTAATCCCCCAGACGTTACCTCTGTACTCATGCAATCACCAATGCATTAGCTATACAGTGCTTCAATCACCCAGGCACTATCCTTGCACTCTTTCAATCACGGAGGCACCACTCGTGTACTTATGTAATCACTCAGGCAATACTCATGCACTTATAAAATCACCCAGGCACTACCTTTGCACTCCTGTATCAGTCAGGCAGTACCTTAGTGCTTCTGTAATCACCCAGGCAGTATTCATGGACTTATAAAATCACCCACTCACTTCCTATGTACTCCAGTAATCTCCCAGATATTACCCCTGCAGTCATGCAATCACCCAGGCACTAGTTTTGTACTACCCCTGCAGTCATAGAATCATTCAGTCTCTACCTATGCACTCATGTAATAACCCAGGCACTACCATTGCAGTCATAGAATCACACAGGCCCTACTGTTGCACTCATCTATTCACCTAAGCACTTGTTAGTGAGTCATCTATGCCTTCAGGTGCTATATATACACTTATCCATGCACTCAACCTTTATGTGTGCACTCATGCAATTAGCTAGTCACTATCCATCTTCTCCTGCTATTACCCAGCGACTACCTTTGGAGTCATACAATCACTCAAGCACTACCCACGGAGTATTGCAATCACTCAGGCAGATCTATTACATGTCTCAGTTTTTAGGTTTCACTATATTTCAGAAATATTGTATACATATTTCTTTTAGATATGATGATGATTTGAAAATGTAGGGACATATGTATGCAAGCTTTTAACAATATGGAGAGACTTATAGTTGAGTCATGTAATAGTCTCCTGTTTTATATTTGGCTAGACTCAACACTCATGTAGTTATAAAAACACCCAAGTACTACCCATGCAGTCTTCCAATGATCTAGTCACTTCATATGCAGTGCTGTAATTACTCAGGCATTACTCCTGCACTCATGCAAACATCCAGGCACTATCTATACACTCATGCAATCACCAAGGTATTACCCATGCACTCTATGAATCATGTAGCCACTACTCATGCACTTATATAATCAGTCAGGTACTAACGTTGCACTCCTTCAATCACATAGACACTACCCTTGTACTTATGTAATCACTCAGCCAGTAGTCATGCTGTTATGAAATCACTGAGGCACTACCTTTGCACTCCTTTATTCACTCAGGCACTACCTCATTACTCCTGCAATCACTGAAGCAGTACTCATGCACTTATACAATCACTCACTTACGTGCTATGTACTCCAGTAATCCCCAGATATTACCCCTGTAGTCATAGAATCACCCAGGTACTACTTATGTAGTACCTTTGCAGTCATAGAATCATGCAGTGTCTACCTATACAGTCATGTAATAACCCACACACTACCCTTGCAGTCATAGAATCACCCAGTTCCTACTGTCGCAGTCATCTATTCACCTAGGCACTACTCTATGACTTATCTATACCTTCAGTTGCTATTAATACACTTATCCATGCACTCAACCTTTATGTGTGCACTCATGTAATTAGCCAGTCACTATCCACCTTCTCCTGCAATTACCTAGCGACTACCTTTGGAGTCATACAATCATCGAAGCACTACGCATGGAGTTATGCAATCACTCAGGCAGATCTATTACATGTCTCAGTTTGTAGGTTTCACTATATTTCAGAAATATTGTATACATATTTCTTTTAGATATGATGATGATTTGAAAAGGTAGAGACGTATGTATGCATGCTTTTAACAATATCGAGAGACTTATGGTTGAGTCATGTCATAGTGTGCTGCTTTGTATTTGGCTAGGCCCAACACTCATGCAGTTAAACACCCAAGTACTACCTCTGCAGTCTTCCAATGATCCAGGCACTACATATGCACTGCTGCAATTACCCAGGTTACTTACCCCTGCACTCATGAAATCACCCAGGCACTACCTATGCACTCATCCAGTCACCCAGGTATTACCCATGCACTCTTTCAATCACCCAGCCACTATCCATGAACTTATATAATCTCTCAGGTACTACCCTTGCACTCCTTCTATCATGCAGGTATTACCCTTGTACTTATGTAATCACTCAGTCAGTACTCATGCACTCATAAAATCACCCAGGCACTACCTTTGCACTCCTCCAATCACTCAGGCATTTCCCTCAGTACTCCTGCAATCACCCAAGCAGTACTCATGCAGTTATAAAATCACTCACTGATTTGCTATGTACTCCAGTAATCCTCCAGATATTACCCCTTTAGTCATGCAATGACCCCGGCACTAGTTATGTGCTACTCTTGCAGTTGTCGAATCATCCAGGTCCTACTGTTGCACTTATCTATTCATCTAGGCACTACTCAATGTATTTCTTTATTTATAGATGACAATATTTGTATATAATTATTTTAATAATATTAAATATTTTTTAGAAAGATAATAAACTTTTCTTTTTTTTAATAAGTTCTCCATAATTATTAAGAAATATTCAGTATGACAAAAAAAGTTCAAAAGAAAAGACAACAAAGAAAACAGAACTATTTAAAGGATAGAGAAAAGCAGAAAGTAGATGAAGTACAATATGTGACGTTGAAGAAAAAGTCTTCTGGTAGGAGACCAAAAGAATTTGTTAAGTCTTTTAAAAATGTAATCGATTTTCAAAATGGGAAAAAGAGAAAGAAAAGTACTACAAGCAATCAGAAGAAAAAGAAAAAGGAGAAATTAATGCAAAATCAGGTTATACGAAAACAATCCATGTTGAAAAAAGGATGAAAGAATATAAAGACATTAGGGAGAGAATGTATAAAAGTAGAGTACTACAAATTTATTGAAAGATTGCAAAAAATATTTAAAAAAGACCAGCATTTTACAAGAAGAAAGAACAGACTGAAAGTGTAGTCGAAAAGGCTTTTGAATTGAAAAGAAAATTGTTTATATTAGTATTGAAGAGAATGAAAACATTGAATAAAACAATGCACTTTATGAAGGAGTAAAGTAAATGAAAAAAACTGGTTAACTTTTGTAAACATTTTTCGGGTGAATGGAAGCACACTTCTAGTACTGAACCTTTTTTTAATGAAGAAAGCTATTTACAACAAAGTACATTAGTTCATGCAGTTGATACCAGGGGTCGTTGTTATGAGGTTAAAAATGGTTGCCCAATTGAAAAAGGAAAGATGGTTCCTAGAAATGTGGAAGAAGTAATAGTTGAAGAAGTTCAAGGGAGACGTACACAAGCTCTAGTGTATAAGTGGGATTGTAGTAGTATTTGTAGTATACAACAGGAATCTATTTATATACTACAAATCTTTTTGCGAGATTATGGAAAAAAAAAGTGTTAAACAGAAGATTAAGAAGTTGCAAGGACTAGATCCTTATAAAGGGGGAAAATATAGTAACTTGCAGGGTCATTCTCTGGCTTGTCTTTCTAGAAAAGTGTGTCGAAGTACTGTTCATCATTTAAGAATGTTAGCAGTACATCACTCAGAAATGCGGAAATTAGTAAGTAGATTGTACTCTGTAAAAAGTCCTGCATTATCTTTAAGTGAAATAAACACTGCTCTTATGCATGGTTCAGTATTGGAAGTAAAAAAAGTTTCTGATGATATACAGTTTTGTTTCTTTGGTCCTGAAGGGGAGTGTAGAGAAAGTGAGAGTTTGATAAGTGTAGGTGTTAAAGAAGAGGTAGAAGATAGTACTACTGAGAAATTTGCAGAAGAGATTACAAAGTTTAAGGTACTTTCTTGTGAAAAACCAAACTATGGGGCCTATTAGGATGGCGGGTGGATCGCCACCACCGGGCCGGCGGTGGCCTCCGCTGGGCCAGCGGTGGCGATCCGCCCGCCATCTGTTCCTGTTTTACCCCCACCATATTAGTATGGCGAGGGGTACCGCGGCAGACGGAAAGACCGTCCGCCGCTTGTCCGCCAGTCGGCAATCGTTACGATTGCCGGCCAGGCGGAAAAAGCCCATAATATGGTGGCGGTGCCTTGCAGGCACCGCCATCCATATTATGATGCCTGCGGTGGGAATGCCTTTCCAAGGTGGAGACTCTACCATGGAAAGGCATGCAGGTAATTACTTTGGGGGCCCATTGCGGGCCCCCGGGGTATGGGGGGATGGGTGGCTGCACTGGGGGGTACCTATGGTACCCCCTTCATTGCCATGCACAAGGTGGCAGGCACCGCGCGGTGCCTGTCACATTGTGCATGGCAATGCACAACATGGACTTTAACATTGCAGTGGGTGCTGCTTACAGCACCGCCCGCCGCAATGTTAAAGTCGAGGATGCGCCCGCCAGTGTGGCGGGTGCATCCTAATTGGCCTGGTGGGACCGCCGCACCTCTGGCGGTCGGTTCCGTTTTCCGTTACGGTGGCGGGCGGACAAAGTCCACCCGCCATCGTAATGGGGCCCTATGTTTGTATTTGTTGTCGATGTACTCACTATAGAAGTCAAACTAGGAATGTTGATGTGTATTTAAAAAGTGAAAAGGAAAACAATGATAAGTGGGAGAAATGTGAGGCTTATTTGTTGGTGGAAGGTCGTTTTGAGTTGGGTAGTGATCAACGTATTTGTAAATATTGTTACAGCAAATTAGAGAACAAAATGCCAGCTAGAGCTGTACATAATAACCTAGAGTTGGTAGCTATTACTCCGGAACTGGTAGATTTAAACATGTATGAGTCCATTTTTATTCACTCTGTGCACCCATTTCAGGCTATAGTTCGTATGGAGCCTAAAACAGGTAAGCTGCCTCCAACAGATTTACAAAGAGGTTTAAAAGGAAGAGTTGTGTATTTACCTTTAGATTTTAAGAAAAATATTGGAACTGTTGGTGTAGAGAGAGAGGAAAGTGAACCTGTAGTTATTCTAGTTAATGGTGTACTAACAAAGAGTCGGAAAATATGGCAAGAGTTAGTAGATGTCACCAAACTTCAAAAGGCTACATTATATCTTATACAAAACAATATTTATTATAAAAATGTATATGTGGAAGAACAAGAAATATCTTTAGAAGATGATAGAGAAATTTCAACTGGCCAAATCGAAAAAGTGGACAAGTCCAGGAGTGAAGAAATTTACGAACATTACAGAATACATCCTCTACATTCAAATGAAGTGATTGGAAACACTATTGAATTATTCCAAATGAAGAAAGCGAAGGGAACTCCCATGAGTGTTTGGGAAAAAAGTATAGAAGCTCGTTGTTTTCCACAGCTCTTCCCCACTGGAAAAGGTGGACGATATGATGAGCGACCAGTACAGATTCCAGCTTCAGAATATCGTACGACAAAATTGTACTCAGAAGATCCAAGATTTCAACAGTGTGTTCCATATTTAGTTCATCTTCTGTTTGAAAGTGACTTGTCTGGACTTTCATATGCAGTGAACCCCATATTAAAAACAGGAGTCCATCTAACACATGTTTCTGCAAAGGAATTCTTGGACAAAGTTCAACAAAGAGATGATCATTTAGAATCTCAGTTAATTAATTTGATGGCGTGTCAACGTGGTACTAATGAGTATTGGTATCGTCATCAAGGAGAACTTAAATGTATGTTAAGAAACTTAGGAACCCCTACATTGTTTGTTACGCTTAGCTGTGCTGAATACGCATGGGACGATTTACTTGAATTTCGACGAGAAGCAAATTCAAATGTAAAAAACATTGAATTGAAGGCAGCTGGAGAACTGTGTTCATTGGATCCTGTAAATGTGTGCAGATATTTTAATCATAGGTTTCAAGCTATGATGTCTTTTATCTGTAATAATAAAAATCCACCTCTTGGAGAAGTAACTGATTTCTTTTAGAGAAAGGAGTACCAAGCCAGAGGTGCTCCTCATATACACGTTATTATGGATCAAGAATGCACCTAAATTTGGAACCGATTCTGATTAAACTGTTTTGTCTTTCATTGAAGACTATGTTACCTGTGCCATTCCAAAAAAGGAGGAGAAAACAGCTTAAGACAACAAGTTTTACGGTTTCAAAGTCATCGATGTGGAAAGTATTGTCGACGGAAATACAGATCAAAGGGAAAGTTTTATACAAAATGTCGTTTTGGATTCCCACAGTTTCATGTCAGCAGTAAGACATACTATAACTCGAAAAGCTCCGAAGAATACTTACAACATAAAAAGAAGTGAAGATTCAAAGTATATTAATGACTACAATCCAGTGATTTTGACAATGTGGAATGCAAACATGGATATCCAGTATGTTGCAGATAATTTGATTGCTGTTGCTCGTTATGTTACATCATATATAACCAAATCTGAAAGTTGAAAGAAATGTGGGAAGAAATTTCACAAGAGAAGACTCTTAGTAATAAATTGTACAGCTTTAGTTTGAAGATGCTTTCCCATCGAGCGATTGGATCCTACGAATGTTCGGATCGGTTGACATCTGCATGTTTATATTCAAAGTCAAGAGGAATCATTTGGGTAAGTCTAGGTCTTGCTGCAACACGAAATCGAGTTTTGAAATCTCTACAAGAAATCGAACACTTAGCTTTCAATGAGCCGGAAAGTACAGATATTGTTAAAACAAATATTTTGGATACGTACTATCCCAAAAGGAGTCCACATCTGGAAAACATATGTCTCTATGAAGTACTGCAACATTAGAGTTTTAAGCAAAAAGTTACAGAAAATATAAATGAAGAAAAATATGCCGTAATTGGATGTGATGGATGTTTGGTAAAACTTGCCAAAGGAAATCTTATTAATCAGAGGAAGCTCAGTTGTGATACTCATGATAAAAGGGAATTTTTCTATTTAGCACTTCTGCAACTCTTCAAGCCTTGGCATACTGAAATGGAATTACTTGGAGATTTTGACTGCTATGAAGATTCTTTTAATGCATGTAAAGATAGCATTGAATGTACAATTTTTCCAAATTATCTACAAATGTTGAATGAAGAGATTGAACAAGAAACTACTATTGCAGCTGAAATAGCTAGAAACAGTTCTCAAGATAGTCAAAGTTCTGCTCCACTAAGTCAAGATCCACCTGGACAACCAATTCTTGAAAATGAAGCAGCAATAGCCATGAGTGAAGTAGAAACAGCAATGCAACAAGCACAACAGGATATTATTGAGTTGGAAAAGTTAGAAGAACAACTAAATATTGAACAGAAAGAAATATATGTACAAGTGACACAACAGATACAGCATGGTTTACTGCATGAAAAATAAGAATGCCAATGCACATCATTTAAACCTATTCGAATGTATATCAGTGGGCAAGTTGGAACAGGAAAAAGTTTCTTAATTAAAGTTTTGACCAGTTATCTACACAAAACCACTGAATCACATTTATCTTGTGTTGTAACCGCTCCAACTGGGTTAGCAGCACATAACATTAAAGGAATTACATTGCATCGATTACTCATGCTACTAGTTGAACATGAAAATAAGTTGGAATATCACAAGCTATCTGGAGAAGCTTGTTATGAAGTTTCAAGAGTACTCAAGAAAATGAAACTTCTAATTATTGATGAGGTGAGCAAGGTGTCAAACTTAGTGTTTGCCTTTGTACATTTAAGAATGCAACAGATTTTAAAAACAGATTATGATGTTCTATTTGGAGGAAAACGTGTAATTGTATTCGGCGACCTACTACAATTTACTCCTCTAAAAGGGCAACCTGTTTTTAAAACACTTTTCCATGAAGACACTAGGAAATCTTTGGGAAGTATTGGAAATGTCAACATTTTGACTAAAGATAGTAAAGAAGCTTTACAAAGTCGGCTTTTAACAAACTTGTTTGCTAATGAAAACATAGCAGCTGAAATAATGTACAAACAAATTGGAGAAAAGAAGTCTATAGTTTGCCTAATACCTAAACTACACGGGGCATATTATCAAGGGCAGTATCGCCGCTTTAGCGGCACTTTTTGCTGCTAAAGCGGCGATATTCCTATCGCCCTATTAGGAAGGCGGCGCTAACATGCATTAGCGCATGTAAGCAGCCGAATTCCTAACGCCACGCATCTTAGCGATATACATCGCTAATGAGATGCAAAGTAGGCGTTCCCTCCTAGGACAACATGTGAAAAGCTCGCTAAACCAACATCGCGCTATTACCAACGCTGCCCCTGAGCAGCGAAGCGATGAGAAAAGGCGCGCTAAGCCCCCACTATCGCAAGGACCTAACGCCTGAATAAAACCTGACTTAGCATTATTGCCTATGGGAGGTGGATTGTATGGTTAAGTCCACACTCCCCTATTACCAAGCTTTTCATTAGCGCTGTGAAATCATCGCTGGATTTCATACGCTAATGATCATTATCGCTGTCTATCGCTGGATTGTATTTCGCCTGTTAGCAAAGCGTTGCTAATACGCCGCTAACACGGCGATGCAATCCAGCGATAGCCGGCGATAATAAAAAAGGCGCTAAACGCGCTTTGCGATAATTATCGCAAGATCTAGATAATATGCCCCCAAGAGTGTTCTACATTCAATCAACAACTTTTGAAATTGGAAAAACAACCAATAGTGAAAATGGAAGCTATTGATAAAATGGAACACAAAGGAGTTACTGTTCTTCTGTCAGAGAAATTACAGTCAAAATTGGATTCTTTAGAAAAGTCGGTGTCTAAGGGGCTCATTACGATGACGGACGGAAAAGCCCTCCGACCGCCATGGTATCGGGAAGACTCCTCCCGCATGACCTGCGGCATTTCCGTCGGACAAATTACGATGCAATGTACGCAGAATCAGACCGCGGCGGAAGGATGCCACAAAAGACCGTCCATAATGTTCGGAAAAGCTGAAAATCTGACCGCGTCGGACGGGGAAAGCTGTGCAAAGGCTTGAAAAGGCCGCTCCTGCCGCGGCATGACCGCACGGCCAATTACGATGAGAATGCGGAGCTGGCGGACCGAGCACTGCGTCCGACCGCCGCGCACGCACATAGGCCAAATGAATGGCGGACGGAACCAACTTCACAACAACGCGCGAAGTGTGCCTGTACCCCCTGCCACCCACAACCACAACACACACGCCACAATGACACACCCCAACTTGCTCCTGGTAGGGAAAGCCATGCGCAGCATGGAAGAGACATCTGGAGGTCATCACCCATGTGGACACACCCACAGACCACAGCATTAAACCAACTCCATCCAGGATCAGCATTCTTTGCACAACACAAGCCGAGACAGAGAGACAGGACACCATTGACACTGCACAACATCACACCCACCTATCCCCACATAACACCACTTCCACCCACACACCTCACACACTACACATATCTCCAACATCACCTTGCACCCTGCAACCCTCATTCATTTGCACCATGCCCCCCAAGAAAACGCCCAACTTCACCGACTCAGAGTTGAAAGTGATGGTAGACGAGACAATCAGGGCAGAACCACATTTGTACGGGCACCTGGTCCAACACACTCCACCTGCGCGCAAGAATCAGATGCGGGCAAGGATCCACAGCAAAGTCAATGCCATAGGGACCACCCTACGCACTGTGCGTGACATCAGGAAGCGGTGGTGCGACCCCAAGGGCCGGCTCAAGCTACGGGCCCAGAGGAACCACTCGGTGGCCTAGAAAACTGGTGGCGGCCCTCCCATCCCACCACCAACCTTCACTGAATGGAAGGAGAAGGTACCTGCCATAATGCATCCAGAGAGTCTCACATGAATCGAGGGGGGACTGGAGGCTGGTAAGTACCAACAAACATGGACATGACGGAAGTTGTCACAGATCACATAGCGCAGACCAATGAAATCCTTAGCAGTGTGCACACCGGAGCCAGCATCACACCACATCCTGTCATGTGGACGATGTGGACATTGTCGCATTAACACACTCAAGTACTGGTGCACAGGGATTTTCTGAATACACGTGCGATTTATGCATGTTCAACCACATGAATACCAGTCCCTGACAACATGAACACGCCAAATCTGGTTTCAAAACGCACTTCGCTGTTCCTGCATGAGTAAAACAGCTGTGTGCACAGGCCAGGCATCACGTATATAGGATCTGTTGCACGACGTGTCCTTTTTGTGGCAATGTTCAGGCAACTACCCCATGAGTGATTGTGGATAGTCATTTGTGGCCTCACATTCACACAGCGAAAGCATACTTCAATAAGTGTGCATGCACAATGGGCCTCTGTTTAGACAAGGAGTCGCTCCCACACCAGACCGGAGACCTTCGAATTGCAGGTGTCTTGACCGTCCCGCGCTATTCAGTCACTGCTGAACACGGCTCTCCCACTATTTTCGTGGTGAACTGACACACAAATTATTGATAGCGTCTGATGCTGAAGGCCGTTGCACACTTTTTATCAGACTTGTGGGCTCTGGCCTTGTCCCTTCCTTCCATGCTTTTCCAAGAGTACCACCGGGTGTGATTGCTCCAAATTTCAACACTGCATTTAGCAGTCTCAGTTCATTACTTTTGCTGTACAGCTGAGCGCTGGTTATGAGATTGCTCTCACGCCAAGTCTGACCGTCCTGTGGTCCAGGCCGAGCCCGGGCAGTTGCAACTGTACCGTGATCGCATGCAGCTTCTCTTTGGATGTGTCCCATTGGCTGTGCTGGGCATCAGTTATGGGCTAATGTTCCGCAATGCCTATTTCACCTGCGTGCAACCTGTCTTTTCCTGCAGGAGATGTCTGTTTGAGTGGGCCATGGATGTCTGCCTTTCAAACACATGCCTTGCCGACCTGGATCATGAGCTGTGGGTGACTCCTTTGTTGGTTCACGTGCAAGACTAATTCGGTGAGACACGTTTATGGGATGCCTTACAATGTGTCCGGCAGGCGGACAGCTGCGCCTGTGCGTTAGTGCAATGGCTCCTGTGCAATGCCTACATCGAACCTCTCCCAGGTGGCGATGGGATGCTCCTTTCAACCTCGTGCTGCAAGGAGCACATCTGTTCCTTCATACTGCTGGATTGGATGGCGGTCCTCTTCGCTGAAGATGATTTGGATCATCTTTTGGAACTGATTGCCTTCGAAGCTGCCTGTGCCTTCGTGGATTCGTAACTACTTAACAGCAACAGGGACTGTTGGTGACTAATTCAATTTTCGTTTCCCTTTCTTCACGCCTCCTGACGGGAATTGTCATCCAGCTCTCTGACTTTAGCCCTGTCGACATTGGCTTGGACTATGCTGAGCTCTGCGGGCTGTCTCGCTTGGTACCACAGACCGGAGCAAGTGGAGTCTGTCATCTGACCGTCGTGGACATTGTCGTCTGGCATGGGCCCGGCTTCCATTATGCAGTTGTGGTGCACGAAGATTACATGGCGTTGTTGTTTTGCAAGTACCCAGGGCTCGGGTCGGTGTACACGCAGGTACACAGCATCCCCCCCCACTTTACTCGGGGTGGACGCCGTACCCCCTGCCAGGATGCTGGTCCCCACAGGAATATGCATAACTTGTCCCGGTGTACTCTCCAGTTACCGGGACACATTCAGCAGCACCTGCACGTTGACTGCTCTCCATTCGCTGCAGCAACGTGCAGGCAGCGAGTGAGCCTTTTTTCACCTCCAGCCGTGCCGAAGTAAAGGGGCCATCCGGACTCCTTTTGTTTGTACATGCTGACTGGGGGCCGCCTTGAACCTTACATTTGAATGTGGATGCCACAGAGGGAAACATAGGCATACAGCTTGCCTTCTGTTTACAGGGACTTAAGGGAGGCATGCTTTTACCTGTGTTCTGTCCATGTGTATCAATGCAGACACTGTGAGACTGTCAGATGGGTTAGTCTGTCCCAGTATTTGCACAAATCATTTCTGTCGCACTATTTTACTTCTTTCTTAGCACTATGTCGTAACGTTGTGAGGTCATTTGCATTTTGTCTTACTTGGTCAGTCCCCCCACTTATTTCTTTGGGACCTGTGCCCTGCAAGCACCTTAGTATATGTCTGTCACATGAGAGGTGTCCGCAGAGCGTGTCCTCTGCGCGGTCCTAGAGTACTGTCTGTACATTCTGTCCCTGGTCGGAGGATATTGTCCCTTGTCAAACTGTTCTGGTGTGGCCCTGGCACCCCGACCCAACCAAGTCTCACAGCTGCAAGAGGACACGGATCCCCTTTGGATGACATGGGAATGCGGGCTAGATGCCCCATACTTGGAGAGTGATCCATCCAGTGATGAGAGCGACACAGCAAATGTGTTGCAAATGTCACCATACATAGGCAGAGGGATGGGTTCTGCTGACAAAGCTCATAGACCAGGGACATTCCATACAACTCCTACCTGCAAGGGGTGGGGGGATATGCTCGTGGTTCTACGTCCAGAGTGATTATTGATGCGACATCTTGCTTTATGTTAAATGGACATGTCATTGTGGTTACTGGTTGGGTACTCATGCATTTTCGACCTGTTGTGGCACGTATGTTGCATGCTTTGACACTGTAGTAAGAACTTCACATTTGGAAACGTTTCTTGTGTTCGACTTGTCTGCTTGTGTACAGGCGCTTGTATGCCTCAGAGTGAGTAGGAGAGCAAGTGAGGCAGCATGGCAATGGTGTCCTGTGCGTAGGGGTGCTTCGTTGTGCTCAGTCCCTGCATGCACAGGTTCTCAAATCCTGCGCATAGTCCAGTATGTGTACGAACTCATATGAACATTTGTCAAAGTCTGTGAGACAACAGCAAGGCACACAGACACAGTCATAGTCGATCATTGTTGAATCACACTCAACGGAAGTAGTTGACGATGAGCTGTTGTCGTTGGTCAAGGCCTTCTTCCTCACCACTGTCATTGTCACTGGGCATGTGTGGATTGGGAGCGGGGGTGATGTTGCTGGTCCACCAGATGTAGCAGTCATGTGCCGGCCTCGGATACTCTGCACACACGTGTGAGATGATCTGTGCCGTCTGTCGTACCACCTGCACGTTGATGGAGTGGTAGTGTTTGAGGATCCTATAGATGGGTTCACTTGCCTGTGTTGGTACGAGGCCAATGTGTGTTCCATCAATGGCTCCCATCAATATTTGGTATGCCTCCCAAGCACGGCCGGCTCCAGGACTCTTTATTTGTGTGGTCCAACGAGGCATTCGGGTGGGCCACTGCGTGCCCAATTTGTCACTTGTGTCTCTCGCCAGGCCTGCTTCAGGGCCCTCCTTTATCTCTCCTCAGTTTTACAAGGGCCAGGGAGACGCATTCTTTCCTTCCAAATTCTCTTTCTAGATGTTATCACTCTTATGTAGTGTGTTTATCCATGAAGGGTCCTCATGATGGGAGGAGGAGGTTACCTGAGGTGGGAGTATCAGGCAAGTGACACTTCTCATGCTCCCACTCATGCCCTCCTCCTCGGCTTCCCTCTCTGCCACCCTCATCCAGCGCCCCTCATCTCTCCATGGCCACTCGCTCATGTGCATTTCATTTGTTGTATGGCGCTACTGATATCAGGGTAGAGTGTGACAGTACTTTACGTCACGCACACATTGTACAGAGACAATCAGTCATGCAAGTTTGTAAGTACATCAGTCTACAGGAAATGTCATGGAAGCCAATGAGGTTCACAAGGTGTGATAATCACATGTCATCCATACTGGTGGGCAGGATTCTTGAGGGCGCTTGGTCTGGAGAAGCACTGACTCGGGATGTGTGTGGGAACATTTGCAGGCAGTGGCAGCTAGGCACACTGCACGCCACACCAGTACGTGTGTTGGGAGTGTTAGGAATTACAAGTATGTCTGATTTGCAGGCAATGGTTACATCAGATTGTCTGCCTACATCACTGGCCCTTCACAGGACAACCCCTGGCGAAGAGGCGCCAGTCAGATGTCAAGAGATATTCAAGCAATGTTCACGGGTTGGATGTTTCTTTACACAACATTGGTACAGTGCGAGAGACCTTTGTCCTTTTTGACTCCTTCCCTCATTTCAGTCCATGCTGGCCACGAGGCATGGCGATGTATGTAATTTCACTCTCCTTTCCTGTACATGCCATGTGTGTGAAGACTTGACTCAAAGGTCACACTCTCTCATCCCTTCACAGTGTAGTGAGCAGCTGGTCACTGTTCTGATATACCAGCCACTACCAGAGGGCTGGCTTACCCCCCAACCCACAGCCACCCAGCACAGGCATCACTGGACCTGTGACCCTGCCAACAAACGGGGCTGGACGGACGTGCCCTGGGCCAGTTCTCCCATACAAGTACAGTGTCTGTGTGGTTACCTTATATGCATGGGGGCCTCGTGCCCCACAACATTACACATGGGGTGCACCAATCACTTTGGGCGACTGAGTTGTGATGTGTGATGTAATTCGCAGGTCCCCAATGCAAATGCAGTATGTGTTCGCAAGTGCGGGAGCTGGCATCTGCAGCGATAACACGCATTGGCTCCAATTGAATGTTGCAGGATTGCGGTCGCAGCTTCCGGGCCGCCGCAGTGTGGCACACACTATGCGAATGAGCCATCAGCCAATGGGAGCCTTCGGCGACGTACATATTTTGATATTGCAGTGTGCGCGCTCTGCACCTGCGGGGCTCGTCATTGGCACCAATTGCCTTCAGGGGCACCGAGGGTCACTCATGGTGATTGGGTGGGCCTCGCACTTTGCATTTGGCAGGTTGCCACATTCATCGTGGTGCCGCCACGCTTGCTGGGAGTTGTAGTTGTTCAGGGGTTGCATGCGTGGAGATGTTTGGTACGTACCTCTGCTGTTGAGCTCGGCGGCGTCTTGTCTGCCGGAGATTCAGCAGGTAGTGCAGCGGGAAGGCCTGTGGCGCTGGATCCATGGCGGCTCCGGTGGTTTAGATGGCTTCTGTGTCGGCTCTTCCTCTCATTTGTTGTATTTCCGCCATCCGCAACGTGGTGGTTTTTACGCTGCAGTGGGAAGGGCTGTTTGCAACATCGTGATCTGGTTGGCGGACGGAACGTGTTTCCGCACGCCGGGCCTGCTCTGTTTGCTCTGTCTGCCACCCTTGCGTACGCAGAAAAAGTGTGGAGCCTGACAGACCGCGGCGGACGGTAAAAGGCCTCTGTTGGACCATTGTGATTTGGTGGTTGCAATGACCACACCTGGGGCGGACGACATGACGGTTTTCCGCCACCAGCACAAATGGGCTTCCGTCCGTCACCGTAATGGGCCCCTAAGACTGCAGGTTTAGAAAAGACTTTATATGTATGTGCAAATTGTCGGGTAATTTTACGGCGTCATTTGAATGTAGAAGAAGGTTTAGTAAATGGAGCAATGGGAAAAGTTGTTGATTTTCTAAATTTTCGGAACAGAGATGGAATTGAATTTTTGAAGATAAAATTTGATCAGATTGAAGAGGTAAAACAGATTGGACGTTGTGCTGTTCGTTTTTTGCTTGTAAAAGACTTGTATGTTTGTAGAAAACAGTTTCCTCTTTCTTTAGCATATGCTGTAACCATTCTTAAATCTCAAGGTTTAAGTGTAGATAATGCTTTGGTAAATATTGGAAGTACAGTGTTTAAAGAGGGCATGGCATACGTTGCATTGTCTCGAGTAACAACATTATCAGGTTCGATTTGATTGATTTTGATGAGAAAAAGGTTAGTGCTGATGCAAATTGTGTAAGAGAGTATAATCGGTTAAGAAGACTGTATGCTCCTAACTTAGGTGATTATCCCGTATATGTAAAACGTGTAGTGTGTCCAAAATGAAAATATGACAAACATTCTAGTGAGGTTAAAAAAAGAAAACAATTCAAGAGAATGATGAAGCTGCAAAGAAAATGACAATGGACACTGTTGATGATATTGTAGGATACCAGTTAGAAAATAGTTCAGGTATCAACTGCTATGCTAATGTAATTGTGAATGTTGTGTTTTATCTAGAAGATCTTCATCATGAAATTATGGAAAATTGAGAAAAAAGATTCTGTTTCAAAAGTTGGTAACTGATAGAACTAAAATCCATACTGCTTCTGGCATATGGCATCGTTTGAATATATGTACTGGTTCTTCATAATTTACACTTAATGTACAACAAGATGCACAAGAATTTCTTGCAGTATTGGAAGATGAAGGAATAGAAATTGAAAATTTGTTTGGACTAAGTTGCAGACGGGATCATAAATGTGAAGAGTGTTCATTTTCTTCTACCACTGAAATAGACACTGAACGTTTCATATATTTGACGATACCAGATTGCAAAACAGTGTCTTTTAATACTTGAGAGAAGTAAAAGATTTAATGTAGTTGAAGAATGGAATTTACAAACTCTAGATAGGTAAACACATAGTTGCACATGTTGTAAATATTTTCAATGCAGATCTTTTATTTTTTTCAACAATCCTATTGATTGTATTTTTTCCCCGCTGTTATATGACGATCTACATTGAAATCACTGTGTATGGTGAAATTCAGTAGAAACTGAGAACAGCAAAAGAGGGAAACTGAATATGTTATGTAATTCTAAAATTATGTTGTGTCCTTAAAACTATAATATTATATGCAATAACACTTTTTCTTCTTTTTTTATACAGAAGGTAATACTAAAATTTGAAAAGATTTTAAATTCAGTTGACAACAAAACTACTGTAAAATAGATCCACTGAGTTTTGTATCTTCTTTAATAAAAAAGGTAAGATGAAATAATGTAATAAGCATGATAATATGATCTAATGTTTACAGTGACTTTTACTGCACTCATCCATTTTTTCAAACACTACCCATGCAGTCATCTATACAGTTAGGCACTGTTCCCATACTCCTCCAATCACCCATGCACTATCTATGCACTTGTGCAGTCACATAGCCAGTACCCATACACTTATAATATCACCCAGACACTACCTATGTTCTCTTTCAATCATCGAGGCACTATCTGTACACTCATGCAATCAGCTAGACATTACCGATACACTCTTCCAATCACCCAGGTATTACCTATATACTTCTCCAATCCTCTGCACATTACCCCTACACTCATACAATTACCCAGGCATTACCTGTGCATTCCTCTAATCCTCAAACATTACATTTGCACTCCTTCAATCACTGAGGGAGTACCCATGCACTCCTCCAATCATGCAGAGATTACTCCTGCACTCATGGAATCGCCAAGGCACTACCCATACACTCATGCAATCACCCAGGCAGTAGCCATGCACTATTCCAATTACCCAGGCACTACCCATGTGTGGTATCCTGCTCTCTTCTCTGTCTAGTCCTTTCTCTGTGTTCTGTACTCTGCTGCTCAGCCAGTGTAAGTGATGTCACAGAATGTTCCCTGTGCGCATGTTTGAGTGGAATTGTCAGTTGCTGTATGTGGGCTGAGCAGCAGGGATGCTGCTCCCGCTGGGGCTGATTATCCTGATACTACTTTCAATACTACTACAACCTTCTTATCCTCAAGTGTTCCTGTCCTGATTGAACTTAAGAATAAAACTACCATTTGGATAAAACTACATCTCAGTCTACCTCTTTTCTTGAATTCTACACTGGCGACGAGCAGAGGACTCACTTGGGACAAAAGGACATTACTGAAATTGAAAGAGGAGTCATCATTGCTACAAAAAGAGAAGAAGAGACATTAAGTGTACTTTTAAGAGAAACCTGTTTAGGCCTGCTAAGAAGAAATATGCCTGGGAGCCCCACTGGTGTCTGTTTCCATTAAACAGTCTCAGCCCAGGGCATGGTGTCAGGCGCTGCTGATGTAATGTTACTCTGGAGCCATCAAGCCAGATGTAAGAAGAGTCTTTTGTACCTGCATTGGGCACTTGCTTGGTTTACAACCGCATGGGAACTCTGTGAATCTGAAGGGCATTTGAAAAAGCATGCAGCTGATGGATTTTCGTTTGCTAACTTAACATGGCTTGCGTGCCTACAGAAAACTGACTGAGACTATTGCTGGGAAAAATTACAAGCATTTCAGGAGAACGAGCGGTAACTGACTGGCAGTGTTTCAATCTATCTTTATGGCGGCCCGTGCTGTTCTTACCCTATAACGTGCGTTTGAGGCATTGGGAGCGCATGCCTATGTACTTTATGTTTTAGCGTACATTTGAGGCATTGGGAGCGTGCGTACATCTACCGCGGCATTTGAAAAAACCTGCGTGGTCTTGGATGTGCTACTCTCATGGCATTCTATGCATTGCTGGAGGAGTTACATGGCGTTTATTTTTAAAACGGGAAGCCTCACCTCCATTCTACATGCGCTGAATTGTTTCTTCCTTGAGGAGCTGGAGCGTTTGGGAGGCCGTTTACGTGTCATTGGAATACAGCTGCGTGGTATCCATGGTGATGGCCCTATGAGTGACGCAGTCGGTTTCCCAGGAAACGCAGTACCGTGCTTGGCATATGTCAATATTCATTTTACTTCCATTGTGTCTACGCTGGCTTGCTTTGCCCCGAACTGCAATTACTACATTCTCGGATCAGACCCTAATGTGCTGGGAATCACTGTTGAGAGACGCGCTTGGTGCAAGAACAAGAAAACAAAAAACCTGAGGTTCATGAGATGTTTTTACATGGGTAACATAGGAAGTAAACTTTATTAACACTTTTCCTTCCTAAGAGGTGGATACTCGGGTACAAGGTTCATGTACTGGTGATAGTACCTCCTTATTTACTCAGCATGGCTAATTAATTGCAATAACTATATTTGCTGCATTTGCATATTAGAATGTTTTGAAGATATTATATTCCACACGTATCCTGCCAACTTGAATTTGAAACGTACACTTATGTATGTTTTGCGGTAGTTTTGCTACTTGCCTGTATGTGTTTATGCCATGCTTAATTTGTTCCTGCATATATTCAAAAGCAATTTTTGTCATGATAATATTTTGCATTTATTGGCTTTGCTGTGATTACTTACATACCTGCTTGCTTATTTTGGCCATGATGTTTATTGATGTGGGTTTTGTGCTGTCACCCACTCTTTACGTACTTTTGTACTGCTAATCCTAAATTATTCACACTGTTGCTGGTGATGGAGTCATTGCTCATATGTTATCTTGCTTGGTTAATTGCACTGCTTATTTTTTATCTACATTTGCAAATAGTAATATTTTGATCGTGTGGAATGCTATATGTTAGCAACACTATTTTGTTAATCTGAATTTTAAAGGTGCATTTATGTATGTTTGTGCTGGTTTTGCTGCCTACTTGTAACTGTTTTTACCATTCTTGACCAGTTCCGAACAATTTTATTTTTTTAAAGTATTCATGTCATTGTGATATGCTGAATGTCTTAAGTTGGCTGTGATTCATGTGTTACGTACTTTTTATAGTGCTGAGATTTGGGTTTATTGCGAGTATTTGTCTGGTGGTGAGCAAGTTGCTGAGCTTAAACCTTTCTAATGGTACATCTTTTTAATGTTGAAATTTTTCTGGTGATGGGCAATTAGTGTGCTCAAATCATTTTACATTTACTTTTAATAGTGCTAGGATTGCTGGTTGTTGTCCTAAACTATTTCTCTTCTGTTGTGACGCCATAGTTTTGTTGTGCTGAAACTATTCTTTAATTGACTGGTGCTTAGAGTGATATTTGAAGCTCATACTACTGATGATGGGGCATATTACATTCCCAATTTTGCATGTGTTTTCAGGTGGTGAACTTAATTGCTATGTTCAAACCTTTTCTGTGTGGTGGTGAGTTCTTCTGTGGATGGATTCTCAAACCACTTTTACGGGGCACTTTCGCTCCATTTTTGCATTTACTGTTGTCTGGTGGTGGACATTTGCTGTTTTCAAATTTCTTCTGAGTGGTGATGGGTATTTCTGATACGGTTACTCAAACCACATTTTGTGGACATTTTCGCTCCATGCTTGCATGTTTGATGTGCAATTCTGAGTGGTGGTGGATTTTTCTAATACTTATACCCAAACCGCATTAAGTGAGCATTTTCGCTCCATGTTTGCATTTACTGTTGTGCGCAATGCATTTTGTTGTTCTGGGTGTTGGGATGCTTCTGAGGGCTCAAACACACTTACTTTTATATTTATTGTGTTGCTTTCTTTTATTGCACACATATCTCTACTGTTGAAAGGGTGTGTGTGTGTGTGTATGTTTTGTATCTTTTGACCTGTTTTTCCTTTCTCTTTACTTATTTGTTCTCACTTCCATACCTCTTGCCTCTTTATTTGTCATTGTCTCCGTTAGGGAGGGAGGTGTGTGGTATCCTGCTCTCTTCTCTGTCTAGTCCTTTCTCTGTGTTCTGTACTCTGCTGCTCAGCCAGTGTAAGTGATGTCACAGAATGTTCCCTGTGCGTATGTTTGAGTGGAATTGTCAGTTGCTGTATGTGGGCTGAGCAGCAGGGATGCTGCTCCCTGTGGAGCTGATTCTCCTGATACTACTTTCAATACTACTACAACCTTATCCTCAAGTGTTCCTGTCCTGATTGAACTTAAGAATAAAACAACCATTTGGATAAAACTACATCTCAGTCTACCTCCTTTCTTGAATTCTACACCATGCACCTATGGAATCACCCACGCATTACCCATGTACTCCTTCAATCACTTAGGCAGTACCCATGCACTCCTCCAATCACCCAGACATTACCCCTGCACTCATGCAATCACGCAGGCACTACCCATGCACTTCTTCAATCACTCAGGCAGTACCCTTGCACTCCTCCAATCACCCAGACATTACTTCTGCACTCATGGAATCACCCAGGCATTACCCATGCACTCTTTCAATCACTAAGGCTCTACCCCTACAGTCATGCAATCACCCAGGCACTACCTATGCACTCATTCAATCACCCAAGCACTACCCATGCAGTCTTCCAATCATCCAGGCAGTACTCCCGCACTCATGCAATCACCCAGGTAAAACTCATGATTCCTCCAATCACCCAAGAACTTCCCATGAGTCCTACATGCACCCATGCACTCTTGCAATCACCCAGGCAGTACCCATGCACTATTCCAATTACCCAGGCACTACCCATGCACATATTGAATCACCCAGGCATTACCCATGCATTCCTGCAATCACCCAGGTACTACCCATGCACTCCTTCAATCACTCAGGCACTACCCCTGCAGTCATGCAATCACGCAGACACTACCTATGCACTTGTCTAATCACTCAGGCACTACCCATGCACTCTTCCATTCACCCAGACATTACCCCTGCATTCATGCAATCACCCAGGTACTACCCATGCACTTCTTCAATCACTCAGGCACTACCCCTGTAGTCATGCAATCACCCAGGTACTACCTATGCACTCATGGAATAACCCAGCACTACCTTTCCACTCTTTCACTCATCCAGACACTACCCTTGCCCTCCTTCAATCACCCACCAACTACCCATGCACTTATAAAATCACCCAGACACTACCTATGCACTCGTCTAATCACTCTGGCACTACCCATGCACTCATCTATTCACCCAGACATTACCCCTGCATTCATGCAATCACTCAGGTACTACCCATGCACTCCTTCAATCACTCAGACACTACCCTTGCAGTCATGTAATCACCCAGGCAGTACCTATGCACGCATGCTATCACCCAAGCACTACCCATGCAGTCTTCCAATCATCCAGGCAGTACTCCTACACTCATGTAATCACCCAGGTAAAACTCATGCACTCCTCCAATCACCCAAGAACTACCCATGCAGTCATACATGCACCCATGCACTACCCATGCACTCTTGCATGCACCCAGGCATTACCCATGTACTTCTTTAATCACTCAGACATTACCCCTGCACTCATGCAATCACACAGGCATTACCCATGCACTCCTTCAATCACTCAGACACTACCCCTGCAGACATGCAATCACCCAGGCACTACCTATGCATTCATGGAATAACCCAGCACTACCTTTCCACTCTTTCACTCATCCAGGCACTACCCTTGCCCTCCTTCAATCACCCAGCCACTACCCACACACTTATAAAATCACCCAGACACTACGTATGCACTTGTCTAATCACTCAGGCACTACCCATGCACTCCTCTATTCACCCAGACATTGCCCCTGCATTCATGCAATCACCCAGGCACTACCCATGCAGTCATACATGCACTCAGGCACTTCTGCAGCACTCATGCAATCACCCAAGCACTACCCATGCAGTCATACATGCACTCAGGCACTTCTGCAGCACTCATGCAATCACCCAAGCACTACCCAAGCAGTCATCCAATCATCCAGGCAGTACTCCTGCACTCATGCAAGCACCCAGGTAAAACTCATGCACTCCTCCAATCACCCAAGAACTACCCATGCAGTCCTACATGCACCCATGCACTACCCATGCACTCTTGCATGCACCCAGGCATTACCCATGTACTTCTTTAATCACTCAGACATTACCCCTGCACTCATGCAATCACACAGGCATTACCCATGCACTCCTTCAATCACTCAGACACTACCCCTGCAGTCATGCAATCACCCAGGCACTACCTATGCACTCATGGAATAACCCAGCACTACCTTTCCACTCTTTTACTCATCTAGGCACTACCCTTGCCCTCCTTCAATCACCCAGCCACTACCCATGCACTTATATAATCACCCAGACACTACCTATGCACTCGTGTAATCACTCAGGCACTACCCATGCACTCCTCTATTCACCCAGACATTACCCCTGCATTCATGCAATCACCCAGGCACTACCTATGCAGTCATACATGCACTCAGGCACTTCTGCAGCACTCATGCAATCATCCAAGCACTACCCATGCAGTCTTCCAATCATCCAGGCACTACTCCTGCACTCATGCAATCATCCAGGCAGTACCCATACACTTCTCCAATCACCCAGGCACTACCCATGCAGTGTTGCAATCACCCAAGCATTACCCATGCAGTTCTTCAATCACTCAGGCATTACCCATGCACTCCTTCAATCATTGAGGCAGTACCCATGCACTTCTCTAATCACCCAGACATTACCCCTGCAGTTATGCATTTACCCAGGTACTACTCATGCACTTTTTCAATCACTTTGGCAGTTCCCATGCACTTCTTCAATCACCCAGGCACTACCCATGCACTTATACAATCACCCAGGCATTACCTATGCACTCTTTCAATCACTCAGGCATTACCCATGCACTCCTCCAATCACCCAGACATTACTCCTGCACTCATGGAATCACCCAGGCACTATGCATGCACTCCTTCAGTCACTCAGTCAGTATCAATGCACTACTTCAATCACTCAGGCAGTGTTCATGCAGTCTTGCAATCACCCAGGCACAACCGATGCACTTATGCAATCACCCAGGCATTACTCCTGCATTCCTTCAATCACTCAGGCAGTACCCATGCACTCCTCCAATCACACAGACATTACCTCTGCACTCATGCAATCACCCAGGCATTACCTATGCACTTACAAAATCACCCAGGCATTACCCATGCACTCCTTCAATCATTCAGGAGTACCCATGCACTACTCCAATCACCCAGACAAAACCCATGCACTTATGCAACCACCCAGACATTATCCTTGCACTTATGCAATCACCCAGACACTACAAATACACTTTTTCAATCACTCAGGCAGTACCCATGCACTTCTCCAATCACCCAAGCACTACCCATGCCAACCACCTTACTATACCCACCTGCAAAAGAACGCAGTTGACACAACATGACCCCCCTCACCCAACACCCACGACCCATCTCAAAGCCCCCACGGTCAACACAATAACTTCTAGACGACAACACAACATCGTCAGGCCTTCTCCCCCTCGGAAGGACCCCGCCCAGAACCCACCCACCCCGGAAGAGACAGGGCAACGTCTCTCCCTGCTTGAAAGCCCATTAGCTGCTATAATACAGGGCTTTAATGAAATCCTAACCAACCTCGCTACGCTTCGCAAGCCCTCCAAAAATCCCTACTGTACTCCCACCATCTCCAACCCCACACACCAAAGGTTCCCCAAGGCTGTACGACCCAGTTGGATCTCATCCCCCCTCTCGAGTCATACACTGAGACCCAAAAGAACCATGGAGGCTATGTCTTTGGATGAAGCAGCAGAGCTGGCCTCCTCGTACAACACCCCCTCTACGGCCATCCCAGGTGATCACCGGATTCAGAAGAGATCACTCCATTCCGAAACCCCCTAGACCCCCCCAGCCTCCCTCACCAACATCCCCATGGCACCCCTAAGAGAGAAACCAAAAAAAGAGACACCCCCTACCAACTGCATGCTCATAAACTGCAGATCAGCCACCAAACATGCCACAGAGCTCGCAGAATCCATCCTCACCCATGGCATAGACATAGCCTTCATCACTGAGACCTGGCTAAACGACTGCTCACCTTCAATCATGGATACTCTTGTACCCCCAGGCTTTAAAATCATTAACAAAGACCGAAAAGACCAAAGAGGCGGGGGTTTAGCGATCATTCACAACAACAACATGTCCGTGACCGAAATAGATACCTTCAATTATAACACCTTTGAATGCCTAACCGCCAACATTAACACAAGCGACAACAAGACACTACACTGCCATCTCCTATACCATCCCCCAGGCAACACCACCACATTCACTGAACACCTGTCAGACCTGGTTGCTCACTGCTCACTCCGAGACACCAACAACCTAATTCTGGGCGACCTCAACCTACACTGGAACGTAAAAAACAGCTCACTAATACAAAACCTGAATGAGCTATTACATAGCAACCACCTTACCCAGCACTGCTCAGAAGAAACCCATAACAAAGGAGCAATCCTGGATGCCATCATCGCCCATCGCGACACAATCACAATAGATCACATCTTACCGATTGACTGGTCAGACCATCACCTAATCCTATTCCACATCATGCAACCGATCATGTACCAACCTCCCATCCAAGACCCCCCCACATGGACGAGGAACCTAACACAGATCAACATGGTCGACCTAGAAGAAAAGATAAGCACGCTCCTGTCCATCTCCCCAGACGGTCTCTCCACAACAGAACTCACGTCTCACTACAACACAACTATGACGTCCATCCTAGACCAACTAGCCCCCCTGAAACTGAAAAAAACCAGGAACATTCCTTCCAGATCCTGGTTTAACACGGACATTAACGCTGAAAGGAGACAACTTAGAGCTACAGAACGTCGATGGAGGAACAATCCCTCTACAATCCTTCACGAGCAACTCAAATCAGCCCGAAGGAAATACAAAAAGCACATCAACAACGAAAAAAACACCTTTTTCTGCACCGCTCTGGACAACGCGAAAAACAGGCCCAAAGAACTCTTTAACATAATCCGGCAACAAGCTTCCAAGACCTCTGCAACTCCAGTCCAGGCCTCCAAAGACCTGTGTGACAACTTCGCCAACTTCTTCATCGACAAAATCACCAAGATTGAGCTATCACTAGACATCAACCTCAATCCCTCCTGCAAAAACCCAACCCCAACAATCGAAACCAACACACGCAAGCTCCCCACGAAAGCCTGGAAATCCTTCGACCCCATACTTGAAGCTGAGATTCTCAAACTGATCTCCTCCTCCAAGCCCGCATCCCACGTTCTTGATCCTGTACCCACCCAATTGACCACAAAGCTGAAACTCTCCCTTGCCCCACTCTGGTGCGAAATCATAAACAGCTCCTTGAAAACCGGCATCATACCAGACTGCCTCAAAGTCGGCCAAGTCACACCAGTAGTAAAAAAGCCAGGCCTAGACACCAACGATCTGAACAACTTCAGACCTGTTTCCAATCTCCCCTTCCTATCCAAAATCCTTGAAAAGTGCGTTCTCCTACAACTGACCCAGCACATGGAAACATCAACCTACTAGATCCCCACCAATTTGGCTTCAGAAAAGGCTGTAGCACCGAAACCGCGATCCATAACATCGTGGATGACATCCACAAGTCTCTAGATACTGACCAATGCTGCCTACTGAACCTCCTGGACCTAGCGGCAGCCTTTGACATGGTTGATCACAATCTACTCATCAAGGCTCTCCAAGACAGAGTAGGTGCAGACGAGGTGGTCCTACAATGGTTCTCCTCCTTCTTACACAACCGCTCCCAAGGGGAAAAAATCGAAACCTTTAAGTCCAACCTACACCCCGTCAGCAGAGGTGTCCCCCAAGGCTCAGTGCTCTCCCCTCAACTGTTCAACATATACATGGAACCCCTCACCACCCTACTCAAAAAAGCCAACATCCCCTTCCACCTATATGCAGATGACACCCAGATCTACTTGGAAACCTCCTCCATTAATGACATTCTAAGACTCAACAACACTCTTAGAGAAGTTCAACACTGGCTATCAACAAACCACCTTAAACTCAATCAAGACAAAACCGAAATCCTCCTCATCTCCAACAAAGAAGAAAACCCTCAAATTGTACAGTGGCTAAAAGCAATCGATGCCCTCAACGGTAATCTCACCCTGGCTAACTCGGTAAAATCTCTAGGAATCACCCTAGACCCAAAACTGAGCATGACCAAACACATTAAGATCTCCGCGAAGAGTGCCTTCCTCAATCTGAAGCTCCTCAACAAAATTAAGCCCTTCATCCCGCCCAAGGACCTCAAACAAGCCACCCAATCACTGGTGCTATCTAGACTCGACTATGGGAACACAGTCCTCACCGGTACAGCTCGATCCCACCTAGCTCCCTCAAAACAACTCTCAATGCAGCTGCCAGAATGGTCACCGGAGTTAAGAAATATGACCACCTATCACCCGCACTCAGAGAACTAAAATGGCTCCCAGTCGAAATGCGTGCTAGCTTTAGAACTGCCTGCCTCACGCACAAAGCCTTGCACACAGGGAAACCGGAATACCTGGCCTCCAAACTCAAGAAAGCCGGCCAGACAAGAAACCTCAGGTGCTCCAACACCCTGCTACTCATCCCCATGAAAACATGCAAACAAAAAACCGCTGCACGATCCTTCGCTGGAAACGCACCAAAAATCTGGAACTCCATCCCAGCCGATATCAGGACTATCCCTTCCTTTATAAAATTCAAAAGACTCCTAAAAGACCTCTACCTCAACCGTGCCTTCCCGAACCGAGAGCTGCCGCCAAAACGCACAAGCCTGCACCCTGCAGCCCCTTGACAATGTTCCACTACAACCTACCTCTTCCTGCACTCTGCAGCCACTTGACAATGTTCCACCACAACCTACCTCTTCCTGCACTTTACAGCCCCTTGACAATGTTCCAACTCTACCTACCTCTTCCCCTCTCCCCGACCCCCTCCTCGTTCCCTCCTCCCGGAATGAGGTTTAGCCCAAGACACTGTGCACTCATCGAGGCTATCTCAGGACTTCCCCACCTCAATGACGCTCAGCACACTGGGTCTACATTTATGTTTACCTATGCCTTTTTATGTGACTTCTGCTTTAAAGCTGTTGTAAAGCGCTCCAATACCCTCGGGTCTGGCCAGCGCTATATAAAACTTCTTAATAAATAAATAATAAATTATGCAATCACCCAGGCACTACCCATGCACTCATGCACTCACATATGCACCACCCATACACTTCTCCATTTATTCCATTTACCACAATTCATAAAACACTTACAAATGTGTCTATTTTTAAACCAAATAGGCGGTTCTGAAAATAACCATTTTTTGTCCCCTTTTTTTCGTTTTATATTTTTTTGTGTTTTTTTAACTCTTTTTTGAATTTTTTTGGTGTTTTCTTAAAAAAACACAAAAAAAACAGAACCAACAGTGAACATGTACAAACATTTATGCAATTATAAACTCATTGCATAAATAAAAAAATTAAAAAAATTAACACTTGTGGATCCTAATAGCAACCAGGATGGCATCCAGTGATTGCTCACCAAAACAGAGTATCTTTTTGCATTTTACGCAACGCTGCTCCACTCTAGCCAACTCAGGGATGATGTTTGGTGTGCCAGGTGAGGAAGAACCAGATGACGTGCTCGGTCCAGCAGCGTTGTCTTCACTTGCCTGCTTTTCTTGTTCTCGACGAAGCCGTTCTCTAGCAAGACGTTGAGGATTTATGGTCTGCAGATGTTTTAGCATCGAAGACGTCCCACATGAATACTTCTTCTCAGAACCTCGTGAGAGGACATTCTGGCAAATGGTACAGGTTACCTTTTGGGCATTGACCTTTTTCTCCCCAGGTGGTATGGAGAAAAATGCCCACACGATGCTCTCATACCTTTTTTGATAGGTTCCTCCAGGTCTTCTTCCTCTTCAGGTGGAAGCTGCTGAGGTGGATTGCCAGCTGCCATTGTTCGATGGAACAAAAAAAACACCAAAAAGAGACAAAGAAGAGAAACAAAAAACAACAAGTGTGGCTTCTGAGATGCACCTGAAAGAATGAAAAAAATGGGTGGGGTCCTTCAAGTTCTAGAATAAAAAGCTTCTAAACCAATTAAATGCTTTCTTTTGAAGTCACATGGGATTCGCGCACCCGGCGCGCAACCAGTGCGCACCCGACGCGATTTCCAGAAAATATATTTAAGAATAATATATCTTTATTACAATTACAAATATATGATTTTTATAATTAGTTTAAATAATCTCTTGCTATAATATACATATTAAACTTATAAAATGTTTTACAGTGGATTTGCACGCCCAGCGCGACCCACGGTATTACGTACGTGACGTTACGCGGGGCCCGAAACCGCGCACCCGTCGCATACCAAACGCGCATCCTACACGACTTATCCAATATGGCAGCAAAATTCTTGGATTTGCGCACCCACCGAGACAGGTACACGATAGGTATGGGAATCCACTTTTTAAAAAACAAATGAAATGTATATTTATATTTTAGAAAAGAGAAAACATTACATTATTTTTATAACAAATAAAAAACTAAGAAAAAGTATTTTTGGACATTATAGTTAGAAATTAGCATTTAAAAAACCTCTAAAATTCACTGAAAAAACCATAGGTTTCTAGGGACGCTATAGTTAGAAATTAGCATTTAAAAAACCTTTGAAATTCCATGAAAAAATCACAGGTTTCAAGGACGTTATAGTTAGTTGGACATTTCACCCGTACAAAACCAGAGAAATTCTGCCGTTATAGTTAGTTGAGCTAACTATAACTCGCGCCCCCGCAATGCACTGCTGATGACGTAACATATTACATCACTCATGACATGGTCAGTGACATCACTGATGACATCACTGATGACATCTCACATGACATCACTGATGACATCACTGATGACATCATCCACGTGATAATCTGATGCACCTCCTCACACCCTAATATAACCTTTGATACACCCACTCTAAAATACACACTACCATTTTTGAAACCATAGACACACCAATACCAGTTACTACATACCCACTCACTAATTCCTAGGTCTACACACACATCCACTCATTCACCCATACAGTCACTCATACATGTAGTCACTCATCAAAACAGCCACTATCATATGCACTCATACACCTATACAGACACACATACCGCCACTCACCCATAGAGTTACTCACACACCTAGTCAGTCATGCAAAGAATCAATCACACTCCCATTTATTCACCTATACAGTTATACACACACCACCTCACTTATTCATACAGATACTAACACATACTTACTCTCTTATACAATCACTGACACAAGCACACACTCATCCATACAGCCACTCTCACAATCACTCACTCTCACATTTAGTCATTTATATAGACCAACACTCACATATACTGCCTTTCACATATGTAGTTACTCACACATGTACCACTGAGACACCCATTCACTCACCAACACAACCATACACACACACACACACCCATACAGCTCTTCACAGATGTACTCTTGAACCCATACGCCCAGTGAATCACCCACTCACAGATCTATGCACAGAGTCACCCACCTCCCACCCACCCACACAGACACTCAGGCACCCATACAGATTCTCAGACAACCAATCAATAACCCATATAGACAGTCATGTAGGTACTCACCAACCCATGCAGCTGCTTACACACCAACTGACAGACTGATACAGACATTCACACAGTTTAGCCACTAACCCATGCATTCAGTAAGACACGTTTAATCACCCACTTACACAGTCAGTCACACACCTACTAAATCATCCATTCAGTCACTCATACACCCACTCATTCTTCAATACACCTTGGCATATATATATATATATATATATATATATATATATATATATATATATATATATATATATATATATATATATATATATATATATATATATATATAACATTCTTACACTTTTAAAAATCAGACAGTCTCTGGATGATGTCATCAGTCATGTCATTTGAGATGTCATCAGTTATGTCATCAGTGATGTCACTGACCATGTCATGAGTGATGTAATATGTGATGTCATCAGCAGTGCATTGCGGGGGCGCGAGTTATAGTTAGCTCAACTAACTATAACGGCCGAATTTCTCTGGTTTTGTACGAGTGAAATGTCCAACTAACTATAACGTCCCTGAAACCTGTGGCTTTTTCAGTGAATTTCGAAGGTTTTTTAAATGCTAATTTCTAACTATAACGTCCCTGAAACCTATGTTTTTTTCAGTGACTATATATATATATGTATATATAAATATATATTTATATTTTATTAATTTGGTAATTTATTTAATGTTTTGCAATAGAGTTGTTAAATATATATATATATGTGTATATATATATATATATATATATATATATATATATATATATATATTTATTTATATATATATATATATATATATATCGCACCAGCCGTCAAAGAACAACGCTGCGCACTCAGGCTCTTTAATTACTTAGAAGAATTTATTTTTCCATGCCACTTGGAATGAAGAAGCACTGACACACGCGTTTCAGCCGCCTGGCCTTCGTCTGTGTCAGTGGCAGCCCGCAACCTCGGGCCTTTTAACAACCATAGAATTAATTGGCTCACACTAGTCATTAAAAATAATAGAAGAACCATATGCAGGTTATACATACATCAAACAGATGTCGGCCATCTTAGACTGAAATGGCATTGCAACATTCAATGGCAGGCCCATTAGGGCATGATTTTAGGACGCTCATCATTTGTATTCTGTTCATATTTTGTTTATATTTATAGATGAATGAGAACATTTAAGTGTAGTCCTGAAGTCTAGGAATACCAATGAAATTGGGATATGCCAAATGTGCACAGGCAATAATTGATGCATATTGCTTTATTTTTAATAAGTCCAAAATTTGTGTGGTAATTTTCTCAATATATCGGTCTTTGTGGAAACTACATGATTTAACATCCAGAAATCACACAAATCACGCTATCTTTTAGGCAGTCTAAGATGGCCGACATCTGTTTGATGTATGTATAATCTGCATATGGTCTTTCTATTATTTTTAATGACTAGTGTGAGCCAATGAATTCTATGGTTGTTAAAAGGCCCGAGGTTGCGGGCCGCCACTGACACAGACGAAGGCCAGGTGGCTGAAACGCGTTTGTCAGTGCTTCTTCATTCCGAGTGGCATGGAAAAATAAATTCTTCTAAGTAATTAAAGAGCCTGAGTGCGCAGCGTTGTTCTTTGACTGCTGGTGCGATTTGCTGCACGGGACCGCTCCGGTGAGCTGCGACACCCGCCGTGTGGAGAGCGGCAACCTTTTGAGCGGTGTTCGTGTACGGGATATATATATATATATATTACAGAGTGGCGTAGATAGGTATATTTTTAATTTTTGTTCCCTAATAACTTTGCATCCGTTTGATGAATGTCCGCAAAAATTTGTAGACCTGCTTTCCTCATTTTGTTCTCGGAGTAGTGAAAGTTTCATGGTGTTTGGTCAAAGCGGTGCAAAGAAAAAAGGGGGGGTCACTTTACATAGAGTTTTGTATTTCGTGTAGAGCAAAACCCGTCAGTCGGATTTTGACGAAATTTGGAAAGATTATATATTATAGTGCACAAAGGATGCAGTGGGACATTGCAGATAAGTAGGGTAAGTATTTCATATGTTTTAAGTGTTGTTAATTTAGTTATATCTGTGGCCGCAGTAGTACACCGTTACTCCGGAGGTACAGAGCAATGACAAGTCATTAGTTGATTGGCTAATAACTGCCTTGTACAAAAGTTACAGCCAGCCATCTTGTTTCCATCTCAAAGTACCCTTCATTATCAAATCAAATTAAATCAGGGGCATTTGTACAGCGCACACATCACTCGAAAGTCTCATGGCGCTAGCAGACGGCTCTGAAAGGAAGTGAAATGGCTCAGATGTCAAAAAGCCATGTCTTCAGCCTTTTGCGAAAAGAGTTGTGATCAGAGACATTTCGCAGATGGATAGGAATTTTGTTCCAGGATGATGGGGCGAGAAAGGAGAAAGATCGGCCTCCTTTTCTGGCAGTATGTATCTTGCGAGGGGTGAGCAAAAATTGGTTGCTGGATATGAGCGCCCTGCGTGGTTGGTACCAACATAATTTCTTGGTCCAGTATCTCGGACCTTTTCCGTACAATTGTTTGTGGATTAGACAGAGGACCTTGAAAAGGATTCGTTTTCTGACTGGTAGCCAGTGAAGAGATCTTAAGCAGGGTGCGGAGGGGGATCTGGGAGGAAGATCCAGGACCAGCCTTGCCGCAGTGTTCTGCAAGATCTGTAGTCTGTCCAGAAGGTTTTCATTGATTGAAAACAGTAAGGAGTTTCCGTAGTCCATTTGGTTTATTATCAGCCCTTGGACTAATGGTTTCCTGGCCTCCGCTGGTATCCACTTGAAGACCTTCCGTAGGCTACGCATTACTCCAAAACCCGTGCCGATGATATGGTTGATCTGGTTCTTCATGGACAATTGGTTGTCCATGTGGAAACCTAGGTTCCTCACCGTCAGTTTGTGGGTGGGGCAGAGGCCAAGATGGGATGGCCACCAGTCGGTGGACCAGTGCTCCTGTGCTTTGCCGAAGAGCATGACCTCAGACTTGGCTCCGTTTAGTTGTAAGTGATTGGAGCTCATCCACCTGTCAATGTGGGATAGGCATTTATTGAAGCGTAACTGTGTTTCGGTAGGATCTGGGCCGATAGTGACCAGAATTTGTGTGTCATCTGTGTAGGATATGACATTGAATCCGTAGGATCTGATCACCTTGGCAAGTGGCGTCATGTACATATTGAATAGGGTCGGGCTCAGAATGGAGCCCTGTGGCACTCCCATCTTGACTGGTCTCTCACATGAGAGGTTGTTGCCGATCTGTACTGTTGTCACTCGGTCGGCTAGGTAGCTCTTAAACCACTCGAGGGCAGTTCCTCTGACACCTATCTCCCAGAGCCGGTGTTCTAAAATGCAGTGGGAGATGGTGTCAAAGGCTGCGGACAGATCGAGCAGGACGAGGATGGCTGACTGATGTTTGTCCAAGGCCAGCCTGATGTTGTCTGTTACCTCGACCAATGCAGTCTCAGTACTGTGGGCCGCCCTAAAGCCCGATTGGGAGGGATCGAGCAGTCCCTGACTCTCCAGATGGTTAACGAGCTGCTGGTTGATCAGGGATTCTAGTATTTTCCCAAAGTAGGGAAGCAAAGAGATTGGGCGGTAGTTGGAGAGCAGCATTGGGTCGGCAGTGGTTTTTTTTAAGATCGGTCTTACCCTGGCTGCCTTCCAGCTTCTTGGAAAGTCCGCCTCCAAAAGAGATTTATTGAATAGCTCTGTGAGACTTTCCAATAATACCGGGGCGATAGTGGGAAGGATTTTAGGCGGTACCATATCAGTGGGGGAACCTGATTTTATCCTCAACATGGCAGTGGAGACTGCTTTGGTGTCAAGCTTGGTGAATTCGTCAAGGATGTGGGAGGGGTCGGTGGACATGCTGGGCACATCTTCCGAATTAGTGTTGTGTGGTGGAGGAAAGGACCGATGAATGGCCATGATTTTTCTTTGAAATATTCGGAGAGAGAGTCGGTCCAGGTTTGGGAGTCAGGTATTGATGGCTGGTTGGTGGGAGCTGTGAATTCTTTCAGATTATGCCTTATAATGTAGGTAAGCATTAGGTTTGGTATTTTTCCAATTCCTATTACGACAAAGTCTTAATAGGTAGGGAAAAATATAAGCTAATATATATATATTTTTTATATTATGAAGACAACGGTATTTCCACGGTACCCCCAAAAAATGTACATTTAGAAGAATACTATAAGACACCATATTTTGTAAATATAGTGTTCTAAAGTGTATTTTCCAATTTTCACATATTTAAATATGCTGAAAAAATGGTACAGAGTAGTGCGGTAATTACAAAAAATTACTGTGCTACTGAAATAAAACGCCATACCCCATACAGTGCTACATAAATATAGAAAATGTAGAAATAACAATGGAAACATTACAAAATAATTTTGTGGCACAGCGGCAGTACCGCACAAATTCCTATTTATAAAAAAAATATATAAAGAAAGGTATGAATATTTTGCAAAACCTATTATGACTTTAGTAAAGTGTTAATAGGTAGAGCAAAAATATCTAACCAACTACTTAGCTATATTCAAAGGCATAATGCAGAACACGTGAGAAGTGTACCTAAAAACAGCATGTGTGCCTTGAACTTTTGTAAAGGCAGTCATTAGCCAATCAGCTCATGATTTGGCATCACTATGTACCATGATGGTACAGCCAAATACACTCATAGCATAGCATGCAAACTGATATCACAAGCCTTAAATAAATTAAAAGTTATAAAATACACTGCTTACCTGTGCTACACAAAATAAGCATTTACACACCATAATAGCTAATTCAGCCAAGTTTTAACTAAATCCGAATGACAGATTTTGCAATACGCACCTTAAAATAAATTAAGATAAATGCATTCAATGTAACCACCTTTTGGGACCCCCACAACATTTAGACATTATAGTATATATTTTGGTGAGAAAACATTTCCATATTTGGACACACTTTAACGCTGCATTTCTTTTAATTTACACACTCCAATTTATGCCACTCCACTGTCGAACTGTTTCGTTTATGCCATTCCACGGTACACAAATTTACATTATGCTACTCCACTTTACGACAGTACAGTATACGTCACTACATTCTACACTAACCCACTGACTGTTACTCCACTTTATTCGACCCAACTGGACTGCACACCATTGCAATGCACACCACTATACTCTACCCTATTATACTGTTACTCACTGTTGTTTATGCCAGTATACTGGACGCCCCTAAACTGTACTGCTCACAACTCAACGCTATTCCACTATACCCTACTCCAATTTACGCTATTCCACTACATGCTATTCCACTATGACCCACTTGATGGTACATTGCTGGAGTGTACGCTATTCCAGTGTCCACTACTATATACTCTACGCCACTCCACTGTACTGAAATGCACTATACGCCACTGCACTGTACCATAATCGACTGTATGCTATTTCACTTTACAAGAGTACATTCTGCGTCACTCTACTAAAGCATACTTCACTGTACGTGATTACAGTCTACACTTCTGTAATTAACCCTATTGATTTGTACACCATTGTACTATAAACCACTCCACTATATATCTGCACGTCTAAACAGTTAATGCCTCTAAAGTCAACTTTATTACACTAAATACTATTAAACTCTACTGTACTCCACTTTCTCACACTATAGTTTATGCTACTCCACTATATGCTATTCAACTGTACTGTATTACACTGTAACCCACTGTAGTCTACAGTATACTGCTCAGCACCATTGAACTGTCCAGCACTCAATATACACCATTCCATTTTATCCAATTTAACTTTACAACACTACACTGTACCACACTCCACTTCACATAAGCCCACTGTACACCACTCAACTTTACCCCACTCTAATCTATAGCACTCCAGTATACCCTGCTACAGTGTACTTTATTTCAGTTTATGTCACTCCGCTGTACCACACTCCACTGTACACTATTTCAGTACACTATATTTCAATATAGGCCCCTAAACTGTACAACACTCCAGAGTATAGCTTTACACTATATGCCACTACAGTGTATGCAAATACACTCTACAATACTTACAGGATGTCCATCCACTTTACCACATTCTGCTGTATTCTATCTCACTGTATACCACTGCACTCTTTACCACTACAATAAACGCCACTCTAATGTATCTGAGTTCATTGTACTCCACTCCACTCTATGCAACTCCACTCTACGCCACTCCGCTATATGGCATTCCACTATAAAAGTACTCCACTATACCTCAATCCACTTTACTCCGCTTCACTGTAGCACAATATACTGAACCAGAGTTCACTTTACAACACTATCCGCCACTATATTGTACCATACTTCACTTAATAACGCTCCACTCCACTAAACTAAACTGGACAACTATCACATAATTGTAACTAACATTGTAAAAAAAAAATGAAATTCACAAAAAAAAGGGTTACACGTCAGTTGTAATTAGCAAAGCTTTTTTGAGGTTTGGTATACAAACACACATTAAGCTCCACAAACATTAGAAATTCTACAGTTATAGTTATTTTATGATTTCTGTGCTACTTACACACTGATGTCTATGCAATTTGTGAAAAACACGTTTAACTACACAACCATAACAAATTATTAACTTCTGCTTGTTTTTTAAAATTTTCATATATGCACCGCTTTTCATATTATTTTAAGTCATACTTTTAACTCACAAATTACTCTTATGCACCCCTTTTCAATTAATATCACTTGCACACTTCCGTACACAGTCCTGTCACCTCACTCACCACACATCATTAGCTATAACTCACCACTATACCATACCAAATATTCCAATTTCATTCTTACAGCTATCAACATAACTTTGGAGACCCTGCTTTGTGGCTTGATCCCTATTGGCAATGTCTCTGTGTTTAAAAATTGGTTAAACATCGATGGCAGCATTGTTGAATAAATATATTTTGTTGAAGGCACAAAGAAATCAGAGCTACAGTCAAAGATTAATTTGGAGAATGTTGAGAAAATTGTTTTAGGTCTTGACCATTTCCCAAAATAGTGATTGTGGTGTTAGTCCCGGTGCTTCCTTGTTATATAATGCTACGGTTCAAGCTCAAATGCTCTTCAATATCTTGTGCAACAGAATAGAGCAGCACATCCCTGGTATTCTTTGATGAGCTTCCGCTGTTATGCACATGCCTCAACACTCTCTAGTGCTGCATTGTTTGCCAAATAGTCACAGTGATGAGTTCAATGTTTTGTACCTAACCAATCGGGCCTTATCTGGAGATAGTACTTCATTTATGAGAATGGTAATGGTCCAACACATCTAAATCAGATGGCTAAAATCTTCCAATATTGGCCTCTTTGATGTGCAATGTATTGCCTATCATGCTCCACTGTGTCACTGGTCCTAAACAATTCAGGAAACACTAAAGTGTTTCTTTTTTCCAAATAACAGTTTGTTGTCCTATGATAGCAGTCACGGGTAGTGCAAAGAGGCCAGGTTGTAGTGATAGTGTCGGAAGCATAGAAGCATTTGTAACATAACATCTAGACCCTTCCCTCTTCTATCCCTCCTTCCCTCTTCTATCCCTCCACTATTACCTTTCAATCCAAAAAACAGAATGACATGTCCACCACTCAAATTAATTTCATATTTCCCTATACTAACTCTCCTCCACCTCCCCTTACTCACCCCAAACCCCCTCCTAAGGCTTTTAACTCCCCCCAAAAAAAATGACTAGACCCTTCTCTCTTCCTTCTCAATCCAAATAACTAACATATCCACCAGTCAAAATACTTTCATATTTCACTATACTAATTAACCACTAATCCTTTGTGTGGTACTGCTTGAAAAAGCAATTCAACACCTCATCAGGAGTAGCAAGCGCTATATAAATGCAAACCTTTTTCCCTCTTCTATCCCTCCACTGTCCTTCTCACTCCAAACAACTGACTAACTTATCCACCACTCAAATTACTTTCATATTTCACTATACTAATTCACCACTAATCCTTGGTGCTACTCACTGAAAAAGAGCTTCAACACCTCATCAGGGGTAGCATGCGTTATATAAATGCAAACCTTTTCCCTCTTCTATCCCTCCACTATCCTTCTCAATCCAAATAACTGACTAACATATCCACCACGTAAATTACTTTCATATTTCACTATACTAAATCACCAATAATCCTCTTTGGGTTCCGTAGTAGCGTGCTACTCACCGAAAATCGATTTGACACCTCGTCGGGGGTAGTAAGCACTATATAAATGCAATATAATTACAATAACATAATCCTAGACCCTATGAAGAATCTTCCTGATGAAATAATGGGCCAAGCGTATGATTGGCCACGTCATATCACAGGCGCTATGTTTGCACATCATTAGCAAAATTATCTGGGCGCTTTATTGCACTATGTCGGGTTTATCAGTTAGGCCTTTCAGTAATTTATACTGCACAAGTGTACTATCCCATGGATCCCGAATATTAACCAATGCATAGCTTGCGTAATTTCCTGCATTACTTTTTGAAAGAAGTGTCTCACGGAAACTGTGGAAACAGGATGTGTGCCTCAGCCTCTTGCATTACACTTGCAACGTTCACTGGGTAACAGAAACTAGAAACACATATATTGGCATCTGTATCTTACAAGCCTTTTGTATGCAAGTGCACACCACACAAATGTTTGCCAAACAATTGACTGGAAACTGGACAATAGACAGAAAAATTATGTGATGGATTTATACTCATGAACAGATGGTGAAAATTAGGATCTTGCATTAAACCCATCATTCTCACAAGAATTGCATATAAAATGCAAGGAAATAAATATGCAAATTTGCCCACTACTAGCATGAGTCCTGCACACCACAAATAGTCTAGTCACCAAGATTAAAAGAAATCCTGCCTCAGAGGCAGCAGACCTCCATCTATGCATTCACTTTAGGAAGGTGTCAGTAAATCAATTCTTTCTTTAAGCGTAAAGGGATTGCATTGCCAACATAGTGGCACTTTACAAAGATACACAGGCGAGAGCAGTCAGAGATCCAAGGCGTTCTTGCCTGGCTCCCTGAATCCCTCAATGTCCACAGCTGTGATCCACAGTACCTTTTGATTGGACATAAGTTGTTTGCTTTCACAAAAAAGTTCTTGTTCTCCACACAGCTGTGATCATCAGATGGGAGGTGGTCAGTCATTAACCTACATGGATGTTTAGGTCTGGCTTGGCAGTGCAACTGTCACCTGACCTTCTAACCTACACCAATATTATTCTACAGTTCTTTGCTTCCACACAAATACATATCTATTCCCATGATGTTTGCTTGTAATGCTTCACATTTATATAAACATTCCTTTAAAGACAGAGCTATTGGCATTGCCATTGCTTGTCTTGTGATGTGTTGACTTTTTGGTCACAAAAACAATACATAATATGTTATATTTTTCCTTGTTTCGCAATTCCACTACCTTTCAAAGCACAGGCTTTGATGCCCTGGCAACGTGATTATCGTCAATGTTCTTAACCTATATTTCTTTTGTTACCTATTGGGCAGCTGATCCTTAACTCTTCGGCTTCTGCTTCTGAAAGTCCATGTGATTACTTGGCGCGATAGAAGCAATTTTTCAGCTGGCTTTTCCATTGCTGCCAATTTTATTTCCCCAATGGCATTCAAGTAACCCTATGAATAAAAGTGGCAAAAAGCACAAGACCCACTAACTAGATCCCCACACAAAATTACAAATTAAACCAGTATCCCAACATTTTTTAAACATGAGATTTATAGACAAGTATGAGTAATAATAGTGAACAACCACAGGTATGAGACTTATAACATCCCATTCATCAGCTGTACAAACCCCATGTTGGGCTAGTTTTGACTCACAACTCCTAACAGTGCCTAATTTGTACAAACATAAGTGCCCGGGCCCTCGTCAAGAGGCCACTTCAGCTTGCAACACCCATTGCCCCTGCCAGTGCTGCCAATGACAGTGCCAACACACTGCTAACCATCACACTGCTGCAAGTGTGACACTTCAGAATATTCCACATGCCCAACACTATAAGTATGGTTTGGGTGGCAGTTATTAGTACTTTTTAATGTATTTTGAATTGAAATAAACACCTGTTGAATTGCTCATTTTTAAATTAGACAGACAGCGACTCCATGTGGCAGACTGCCATAAGTGCTGGTGTTGTCAATTAAGTGCCGGAGCCGATAATCGGAAACCATCAGGTTAAATTAAGGACTGACTAAATAGCTCCTTTTTAAATGACAATTGGATCTTCAATGGTCTTTCAGAACACTTGCTTGATTCAATACCCCCCTCTCCCAGTGGCAATTATCATTAATCAGAATAAAACTGAAGTGGGCCACAAAAACATGCAAAGTGCAAAAGTATATACTACGCAGAACTGTAGTAGGCGATTGTAGAAAAGGGCTGAAATAAAGTGCTGTACCAAACATGCACACTTGTCCGGTAGTTTTTGGTGCATTCGTTTTTAAATATACGACCACATGTCCCTCGGTTCAAAGCACATCACCATAAAGAAATTTCATGAACTTTTAAAGGTTTTTTTAAGTAAGACCTTTTCAACTTATTGTTGTCTGGGAAGCAAAAAGGGAAAGATAACAGCAAAAGAAACAAGTGGAAAGACCGGGCAGTAGATAGTTGATGCAGAAACAACAGAGACAAGTTTCAGTTCACACACGTCTCTGTTGAAATGAGGGAACTGTTAACAGTGTTGTAGCGCGGCGGGGCCACGGGGGCATCGGCCTACGCAGCGCTTCCAATAACTCAGGTCCACACAGTAATTACTGGTTGGCGGGAAGACCCCGAGCGGTCTCCTGCCGTTTATTTTTATCTCCTCGGGTCGAGCCCGCCCCGAGGAGTGCATGCAGTAACAATGTGTGGGAAAGCCCGGGTGGCTCTCTACATCCCTCCTTTTCTTCAGTGATCGTCCACCATAGTCGGCATCCTTAGGGGGATGTGCACATAAAGTCCTTCAGCTTCTGGCTTGGTGCAGGGTTCGGCCGGAGACCATACCTCTGGCTCCGGGAGTTGGAACTGGCCACTGCATCCATCTGGGTGTGCGGGGGATTCTGAGTACCGGCACCTTGACTGTGCCCTTGAGTGGCAGCCGCCGCTTCTCCACTTTCTGTTTGCGGGTGTCTTGGTGGTGAGGTCACAGGTCCTCGCGAGCAGGCGGGCATGAGATACTGAGCTCCATCCAGATCATCTGTCTCTGCTGAGCCGGCGTCTGGCTCATGCGTTCTCTTGAAACATGAGACATTACGGGTGACCACTTGTTGTCCTCTTTTCGCCGTGACCATAGTCCCTTATCCCTGACAACAGTCCATTGTTCCGGTTCGTACGGCGTTCTGAATTTCCAGCCCGGTTGTCTGTTTTTAACCACAATGCTGTTGCCCACCTTCAGCTGTGGCTCTCTTGCTCCTTGGGCCTCACTCGCCTTCTGGTTGGTGACCACCCTCCTAGCCTGTGTGGCAGCGTTGTCTCTGTCAGAAGGTTTCCACGCTGGATCGGCTGGGATGCTGTCTCTCGGGACTCTTTTGAACAGCAGGTTAACGGGGGCACATTTGGTGGTGCTGTGCGGCGTTTGCTGGTATGCGTCTAGGAACTGGTTGAGTGCTGATTCGGCGTCTTTCCCCTGATCCACTGCGATCCGTAGAACTCGATTAAGGGTCCGCATAAAACGTTCCACTTCCCCGTTAGCTTGAGGCCACAGAGGGGTGATCTTCCTGTGGCGAATCGCTTTATTGTCCAGGTACTCCTGAAACTCATGGCCTTGGAACGGGGGTCCATTGTCTGACCAGATCTCATCCGGTAGGCCTAGTAGGGCGAATGTCTTGTCTAGGATTCTCTTAACGTGTGGGAATGCCGTGGATGCCACCACCTCCACCACTGGGAACTTTGAGAATGAGTTGATGATCACCAGCATGTGGCGCCCGTCAGGAAAGCTCCCGAAGTCGATGCTGACTTTGGACCATGGGAGTTCGCTGGGCTCTTCGGTGATGACTGGGGCGGGAGCTGGGTCCCTGCCCGTGATGGTGCATGAATGACATTGGCGCACCATGTCTTACACTCGGGTATCCATCGCTGGGAACCAAACCTTGTTGCGGAGGCGGGCTTTGGTTTTCGCCTTCCCTTGGTGCCCCACATGTGCTAACTGGATGATGCGATCCTGCAATGCCCTGGGAATCACGATGACATGCCCCCTCAGAAGGGCGCCTTGCTCCTCCTTGCTCAGTTCATGTTGGATCTGCCAGAGCTGTTGCCGAGCATGGCTCTCCTCTGCCCAAAGTGACTGGGCTCCGTCCAGGAAGTGGGTCCACCCATTGTTCATCAGGGCATCCTTTACCCTGACAAGCGTCTCGTCCGCGGCCATGGCTTGGCCGATTTCCTTCAATGTCATTGCTTTTGGACATGCCTCGTGCGAGACCATCTTCACAAATGCCTCTGAGTATGCCACGTCCGTAGGTAGGGCTTGAGTGGCCGGTGGCTCGGGCTGCCAAGAGAGGTAGTCCGCTGGGTTGTGAGCCCCAGGACGGAACACTACCTTGAAGTTGTATGCCTGCAGCTGGACGGCCCATCTTTCGATCCGGGGAGGTGCCAGTCTTGACGATCCAGCGAAAAGTGGGAGCAGTGGCTTGTGGTCTGTCACCACATGGAATTCCTGCCCATACAGATAGAGGTGAAAATGCTGACACGCCCACTTTATGGCCAGGGCCTCCCTCTCGATCTGGGCGTATCGGGTCTCCGTGTCAGAAAGCGCCCGGCTGGCGTATGCGACTGGCCTCCAAGACTCCCGGTCATGCTCCTGTAGGAGGACGGCTCCTAGTCCCACTGGGCTTGCGTCCACCACCAACTCTGTACGTCGACCTGGGTGAAAGTAGGCCATGACCGTCTTGTCCATGAGGACTGTCTTGATGGTGTTGAACGCCGTGTTGGCAGCCACGTTCCACTCCCTTTGGCGGTCACTGCGGGTGAGGGCGCAGAGTGGCTCTGACAAGGAGGCCAGGTTTGGAATGAACCTGCCACAGTAGGTGGCCATGCCGAGGAAGCTGCGGACCTCTGTGGGGGATTTCGGGGTGCTCACCACTCGGATGGCCATCGCCTTCTTGGGGTCCACTCTCAGACCTTCTCTGGTGAAGATGTAGCCAAAGAAGTCGACCGATTCTTGGTAAAAGGAACACTTGGCCTTGTGGAGGGTCAGTCCGCAGTCTTGTAGCCGCTGGAGGGTGGCACGGAGGTGAGTGTGATGTTCTTCCAGGGTGTTCGAGAACACCAGGATGTCGTCACTCATGTTTATGACGCCTTGCAGACCGGACAGTGCTTCCTGGATGGCATTCTGGAAGACCTCGGCTGCAGACGACACCCCGAAACTCAGTCTTTTGTACCTCCGAAGGACGACGTGGGTTGAGAACGTGGTGATGTACTTGCTCTCAGGCTTCAGTTCCAGCTGATGATACCCCGCATTCAGGTCCAGCTTGGAGAACCACTTGGCACCGTTCATGTCCACCACAATGTCATCCATGGTGGGTGTGTGATGACGTTCCCTCTTGACTGCCACATTTGGGAGCCTTATGTCCACGCACAGCCGAATGGCACCTGGCTGTTTCGGCTTGGGGGCTACGACCAACGGGGATACCCACGGTGTGGGACCGGATACCTTTTCGATGACGTCGAGGTCCTCGAATTTCTTTAGTTCCGCCTCTACTTGCGGGCGGAGGTTGAATGGCACCCTCCGGTGTCTTAGGGCCATCGGCCTCACAGTGGGGTCAATATGGAGCTTGAACTGCTTCCCTTTCAGCTTGCCAAGTCCTGTGAACAGCGCCGGGAAATCGTGCAAGATGGCGTCAGCGTGAGAGTCATGGACCTGACGAGCAAAGAAAACCAGGCCGAGGTCTTCTGCAGTGTGGCAACTGAGAAGGGTGCCTTTCCTCCCTTCCGTGATATGGAAGCGGGCCTTCGTGACGTGTCCATCACTAGTGACTTCCGCCTCGATGATCCCTCTGAGGGGTAGAGAATGTGTCCCTCCATATGTGTAGATCCTGGCCTTGGTTGGTGCGAGAGGGGGTCGTGGCGACAGCTGTTCATACTGCTCCGAGTCCATGACATTGACTGATGCGCCCGTATCGATGAGCGCCTGAACTGCTGACCCTCCATCCAGGACAGAGCACATCGGCGGTGGCCTTTGGTGTTTGTATGACCTGCTGACAAAAGATATGACAAACACCTCGTCGTTATCTTCCTCAAGCGCGAGGCAGCGCCCACGCGTCGCTCCATCATCATGTGACTGTGTATCGTCGAGCGATACCTGGCGTAGACGTTGTGTCATTGCTGGAGGCCTGGGGAAGGACTGTCGAGACCGGCTGCTTCTACACACTTTGGCAAAGTGGTTTACCTTTCCGCAGCGGGAGCACGTCTTCCCCTTTGCTTCGCACACCGCTGTTGACGGGTGTTCTACTCCGCAATTGCTGCATGCTTCGTTTGTGGGTGGCCGCGGTGCAGGGTGGGTTGTACTCGGGCGCCGTTGTATGGCCTCGACTCTCTCTTCCTTGATGGCCGTATATTTTGGTAGTGCTGGCGCAGCGGTGGTCCTCTGCAGGGCAGCTTCCATTTCGCCCGCCCGGGCATCTGAAAGTTCGTGAGACCTGGCGAGGACGAGAATCTCGTCCGGGGAGATTCCCGGTTGCCGAAGGATCAGTTTGCGCAGCAACGCTGAGCGGCACCCTTGGATGACTTGGCCGCGTATTTCTTCCCTTTGGTTTGCGAACGCACACGAGCTTGCCAACCTGCGCAGCCGCGCATAGAACATGTCCACCGACTCCGTGTCGGACTGTGACGCTTGTCGGAACTTGAAACGCTCGAAGTCCGGGTTCAGTTGGGGGTCAAAATGTCTATCGAGCGCAGCGATGGCCGCCTCATAGTCGTCATCATTTCCTTTGTTGGGCAGTGTTTCGAACAGATCGTAGATCTCGGTGCCGCCATAGTATATGAGCAGCGATCTTTTCACTGCGCCGTCCGTCTCCCTGGTACCCCTGAAGTAGTGGTTCAATCGCCCAATCCACGCTTTCCACTGTGGGGCCGCTGTGGCTGGGTCGGCAATTTCGCTGAAAGGCTGCAGCGGGACCACAACCGCGTGGCTGTAGCTTGAGGGCGGTTGACGCCCCTTTGTTGATCGCCAGCATCGGCCGGCGGGCCAGCGGCACCTGCTTGCGGCTGCGTGCTCATGTTGGTGGCGTGCTTGCGCCCAGGTGCGACGTGCCGGATCCCTACTTTGTTCTCCCCCCCTCTTCCTCTTGGGGGTGACGCCTACTTGCGGGCGAGCGTTGCAGCCTGTGGTTGGCCGGCTTGCGCAGTCGTCGCGTGCCAGGACTTGTGCACATTGTTGGGAGCCTGTCGCAGTCCAGGTGAAATGTGCCCGTGCGGGCGTGAAGGTCTTGCTGGCAGCTTGGGCCTGCAGGCTAGTTGCGGGTATGCTGTGATCCCTTGCAGGTGGGGGGGCAGGCTCCAGATCAGGCAGCCTGGTGCCTAGCGTGCTAGAATGGTCTTCCCTGTCTTGGTGTGTGGTTGTTATCCCCTCTCCACCACGCAGTGTGGGCTTGTGCCTTCTTGTGTCCTCCTTCGTTTTTTAGGTCTCGCCTGAGCCAGCGCATGCGCTGCTCTGGCAAGACTTTTAGTAAGGGGGCTTTAAAAAGCTCACCACAAGCTTTTGCTTGTGGCCTAAAGCTTGCGGTTACGCGCACAGTTACGCGCATAGCCGCCATCTGGCTTTAGCCCCCATCTGCCTTTCCTCTGTTGTCATGGGTCATTAAGGGCCTCTGTAGCAGGCTCCTCTCTGATTGCAGTACCATGACGGGCTTTCTCTTTAAAGCCAGCCTCGTCTCCAAATGGTACATGTTTTCGTGCTTAGCGTGCCTTTTGCAATTTGAAATATCTCTTGCGGGTACCTTTATAATTGCAGTACCATGACGGGCTTTCTCTTTAAAGCCAGCCTCGTCTCCAAATTATACATGTTTTCGTGCTTAGCGTGCCATTTACAATTTGAAATATCTCTTGCGGCACCTTTTTGATTGCAGTACCATGACGTGCTTTCTCTTTAAAGCCAGCCTCGTCTCCAAATTATACATGTTTGACCAACAAGTCAACATGTGTTAAAGGACGTCTTTAAAACGAGCGCTTTAGGGAACAAAACTTTCATTTTTCATCCTCACCAACTATTTTTTTGCCTATAAGCAATGTAGGAAACAATCAGAAGCCGACGATCCTGCTCATCGTGTTGAATGGCTACCAGAAATATCTGTGTGCAACCCGCAGGAATCAGATTCAAAGCTTAGTGGGGCTAACTCAGCCTTTCATCCACAGGAGGTATAAACAAAAAATCTCTCGCAGGCACCTTTCTAATTGCAGTACCATGACGTGCTTTCTCTTTAAAGCCAGCCTCGTCTCCAAATTATACATGTTTTCGTGCTTAGCGTGCCATTTGCAATTTGAAATATCTCTCGCGGGCACCTTTTTGATTGCAGAACCATGACGTGTTTTCTCTTTAAAGCCAGCCTCGTCTCCAAATTATACATGTTTGACGCACAGGTTAACATGTGTTAAAGGACGTCTTTAAAACGAGCGCTTTAGGTAACAAAACGTTTATTTTTCATCCTCACCAACTATTTTTTTGCCTATAAGCAATGTAGGAAACAATGAGAAGCCGACGATCCTGCTCATTGTGTTGAATGGCTACCTGAAATATCTGTGTGCAACCCGCAGGAATCAGATTCAAAGCTTAGTGGGGCTAACTCAGCCTTTCATCCACAGGAGGTATAAACAAAAAAATCTCTCGCAGGCACCTTTCTAATTGCAGTACCATGACGTGCTTTCTCTTTAAAGCCAGCCTCGTCTCCAAATTATACATGTTTTCGTGCTTAGCGTGCCATTTGCAATTTGAAATATCTCTCACGGGCACCTTTTTGATTGCAGTACCATGACGTGCTTTCTCTTTAAAGCCAGCCTCGTCTCCAAATTATACATGTTTTTGTGCTTAGCATGCCATTTGCAATTTGAAATATCTCTTGCGGGCACCTTTTTGATTGCAGTACCATGACGTGCTTTCTCTTTAAAGCCAACCTCGTCTCCAAATTATACATGTTTGACGCACAAATTAACATGTGTTAAAGGACGTCTTTAAAACGAGCGTTTTAGGGAACAAAACGTTTATTTTTCGATCCTGCTCATCGTGTTGAATGGCTACCTGAAATATCTATGTGCAACCCACAGGAATCAGATTTAAAGCTTAGTGGGGCTAACTCAGCCTTTCATCCACAGGAGGGATAAAAAAACAATCTCTCGCGGGCAAATTTCTGATTGCAGTACTCTCAATCTCACTAACTCACAATCTCTCACTAACTGACTAACTCTCACTCTCACTGACTTACTCTCACTAACTAACTTACTACATAACTCTCTCACTCTCTCACACTAACCAACTCACTCTCTCACTGACTAACTAACTCACTCTATCACTAATTACATAACTCTGTCACTCTCACTAACTAACTGAATTAGGGGCATATTGTCAAGAACGGCGTTAAAAATTATCGCCGCTTTGGCGGCAGAAAACTGCTGCTAAAGCGGCGATAATGGGCTTGATAATATGGCCTTGAGAATTCCAATAGAAGTCCATGTTCTGGTGTGAACATGGGCGTCTATTGGAATTCTCCAGGGCCTATTATCAAGCCCATTATCGCCGCTTTAGCGGCAGTTTTCTGCCGCAAAAGCGGCGATACTTTTATCGCCGTTCTTGATAATATGCCCCTTACTTACTAACCTTCACCCTCCTGTTATTTATGCCCCCATAACAAACAAAAAAATTGCCATTGCCAATAGGTCTCGCCTTTAGAACCTTAAAAGTTTTTAGCCATGCAACAGTTGATAATATTACACAAAGGATATTATGCTGCTTAAATAAATACTTATAAGGTTCCAAAAGCGAGACCTATTGGCTATGCCAATGCTTGTTTTTTTTGTTTGTAACTGTTGTGTAGGGCCTGTGCACTCCTGTGTGCCCCTCAATGTGCGTGTGCAGGCTGGCCGAGCAGCAGGCGGTGCGCGCGTGGCAGCGCGTAAGTGAGGCGGCCCCCAGGGAATGCAGGCACTCACCGGCAGGCAGACGGATGGGAGCACGTCAGCTCCAGCCGCTACGGTGCACGCGCTTGGATCTTGACGTGCGTCTCCACTGGAGGCACTGGGGCGTTTCAGCTGGCACCAGAAGCAGGCAGTCGAGGTCCTCACGGCAGGCTGGGCCGCAGTGCCTGGGCAGGGGTGGGCACCCGGCGGGCCACAGCACTCGCGCGGTGGCGACGGCCACGCGCAGGACGTCACTGGAGGAGCGTGGTGCCCGTGCAGGGGTGGGCTCCCTCCGGGCTGCAAGAACGACGGTGCAGACGCCTTCACGGACCCAGGGCAGCCGATGGTGAGGAGGGTCGTGGGCAGAGGCAGCGCTCCACGGGGCCAGGAGCGACACGGGCTCCGACTCGAGCACCGCCAGAGGTAGGACCAAGAACCAGGGTTCAGACCGGCCTCGTCGCCAATGTAGCGCGGCAGGGCCACGGGGCCATGGGCCTACGCAGCGCTTTCAATAACTCAGGTCCACACAGTAATTACTGGTTAGCAGGAAGACCCTGAGTGGTCTCCTGCCGGATATTTTTATCTCCTCGGGTCGAGCCCGCCCCGAGGAGTGCATGCAGTAACTATGTGTGGGAGAGCCCGGGTGGCTCTCTACAAGTGTGAATCCACGGGGAAACGACCATGGCCTTGTACTGCAGGTGCAAGCTTGTGGGGTGCAGGCTGTTCACAGTTCTGACACAACTTTGCAAATAATGTTCTAATTCCACCGCTCTGAGCAAAATAACCAAAGGTTCTGTGGTCAAGAGATCCAGATGCTAGGATTAAATTAATTTTATAAGTCCAGCCGTTTAGGATCTGAAATATGAGATTCACTCATGTCACCTACGTGGGTGGAGAGTTAAGGGCCTGTCCATCCACCCACATGGGTGGGCTTGTTTTTCATGGAGGGCGAGTGAAGACATTACATGTTCTCTATTCCAAGCCTTCCTAAAGCTCACATATTCCCTTTGTGGATTTGGAAGCCAGGATACTGTGTGCAACCAGAGGTCCTGATATTTTTAAGACGGCCGTGGCTGATGCAGAGTCAGGTTGTGCCCGAACGCCCATCAGATTGTCAGCCAGAGGGGCTTCTATTGAGAAAGACAGAGGGAGGGCGAGGAGAACGAGACAGAGTCTAAAACGAAAGGTAGACACCGAGGATCAGCGAGAGGGACAGAGATACAGAGAAGGGCAGCGGGACAGTCACACAAAAAGGGACAGAGACACATAAGGACAGAGACAGTGACAGACAGACTTTGACAGAGCTACAGCAATGACAGAAGGAGCGAGGGACAGATAGACATAGAGAGTTAGATACGATAGGATCAGATAGATAGAGGCAATCAGATAGATGGAGGCAGTTAGAAGCTGACTGAGGCAGATACAGGCAGAAATATAAAGAAAGATAGGTAGATAGAGGTACAGAGATAGATCTAGATAGATATTCATAGATGGATAGAGAGAGAGATAAACACCGGAATATGGAAACATAGATTCACGCAGGAGGCAGCTGTGGATAGATACAGAAAGAAGGAAAAAAATAGAGGTAGGATATATAGATAAATAGATAGACAGACAGACAGACAGACAGACAGACAGATAGATAGATAGATAGATAGATAGATAGATAGATAGATTAGATAGATAGATCTGGCGCTATGGCCTGCCTTTTCTGCAATCAACTTGTTGAGTCATCTTCCGCCAATGAACTGCAAAGTGTTTGGCCAGAGGCCAGAAAAGCCACCAGCATGCACAAACAGTATCGTGTGACTTGAGGCTCCGGTCCATCCTTTCTTGAATCAGCTCTTACTAATCAGCATGAAAAAAAGTAACAACCAGAAGACACAAATGCCACAAACATGCCAAGACCTACTAAACCGCACAGGTCAATCTCTAGCTACAGTCAGAAATAAATAGACATAGAGGTACTTAAAATTAAGTAGATACATTATAGCATTGTGTCCCAGCATGCACCTTGCAGCACAGGTCAACTGATCTGCTGCTCCAGGTCACCATAATTCCACTTACTGTGCAGAGCCATTACCCGGCCCCCTTAACTACTGAAAAGGTTAAACCGGAGGCATCATAAAATCTCCTATCCACATCAGAAGCTACTGCCTACCAGCCGTCAAGTGACTTGTTAATTCAGCTCAAGCATCCTCCAATCAAGCTTGAAGGGCGGTCCCTCCCCTGAACTCATTTTTGCTGCAAAAATACACACTATGACATTATTGGATAGGAGATAATGAGGACTGGGATGTCTCTACTGTGGGCATGTTAAGGCCTTGTAAGGGCATAGGTCCACAGCTCTTGCATATCATCACTCCCATAACCCCTCATCTTTACACTCATGTACATAATCACAACCACTTCACAGCACAGCTCTTAGATATCTTATCCTTGTATGCAGTGTAACCCCATATGTCACAATTATGCAACCTTATCAACATACCACTTATCACCGCCCACAGTAAAATCTCAGAGTACAGCTGCACACACATGCTCAGCAGTTCTACAGGCAACACCACCAATGCAGAGCCTATTTTCATTACAAAAATCAGGTTCAACTCAATCATAGCTAACATCTTTGATGGCCTGCCATGAAAAACTATAGCATTTCATACAGTGGCACACCAATAAAATTCTAGAGATGGTGTCACCATAATCCATCCATCTTCATGGCCCTGCTCCCTCTGCTAACCATCATCATTCAAAACCATCGAAATCCTAATATTACACTTTCACATGACTCCCACACAAACCATCTCACTATATCTCATCTGTTAACCACCACCCAACAAACCAGACTTTCCTGCAGATGTCATCAAACAATACATCATGCAATCAACCTACTGCAGAGGCAGCACACTGTACCGCATCTGCACCTTAACACTTAGCTGCCTATAACGATGGAGGTCAGAAAGCCTCCGACCACTCGTTGAAGGCTTTCTGACCCCCATCGTCTCTTTCACTTCCGACCGGCTGATTATGTATCAGCCGGTCGGAATTGAAACCGGCTGGTCATTCCGGCTGGCTTCCGATTGGCTCAAGAAGCCTGTCGGCCAGTCAGAACCAGCTCGTAATCCCAAAGGGCGGGCCTTTCTGTCCTTGGGATTACGATGCATGGTTTCCGGCATGGTTTCCATGCCGGCCTGCCCGACATGGAAACCATGTCAGAAAGCATGTTTGGGGGCCTCCTTGTGTGTGCTGCCTCCGGTTGGGGGCCAAGGGGGCAACTATGGCGCCCCCCTGGTGATCCCTGTACCCCGTAGCAGGCACCTTGAGGTACCTGCCACGGGGTACAGGGATGAACAACACCTCCCATTACCCTATGAGAGTATGTATTACAGCAGGTTTACGGCTGTAATGTATGCTCCCATAGGGAAATGTCGGAATGCGACTGAACAGTGTTCGGTCACATCCTAATGAGACGGGCGGGACTGCCGACCGGAGGTCAGTCGGTCCCATTTACGAGACGGCCAGCCCGACATCATAATCCCCCCCTTAGTGTGACCTGACATTCCCCACAGCTGTTCGATTGTTCTAACTTCACCATCAACTCTGCACCAAATCATAAAGGCCAACAAAAATCATCAATAACACTACGCTCAGTAGATCTTTTAGTTCATTTCTAGACAACATCGGTGAACCCTACACTGATCCCTGTGCACCTTACTGACCAGCATGGACATCAACATCCACAAGAACCATGATAACATCCAGCTATACCTAAGAATAAATTCAAGCCATAACAAAACTTGGCTAAAGCCCTGCCCTGCAACTCTTTGTGAATGAATGTCCAAAAGACAGGTCAAACTAACGAGGTGCCAAAAGATCCTGGGAGAAAATTTGGACATTCATCAAAACTTGCAGAGTGGCCACCACGCCAGTACGAACATTTGACTTTGATGTTTCTCAACCCCTTCAGACATTGACAAAATGAACAATTCATTGTGAAATGAACGGGCTCGTGAGCCCCTATCCTTCAGATGACGTACTTACAAACTCTTCGTAAATATGTGAATACAGCATTTGCAGCGAGTCAAAAACCATGAAGGTCAGTCTAGATATTATCTCTTTCCTCTTGCCGATACTTCAATCAGTATTTTTACAGCTTCAACCTTTAATATTTTTTGTACTAATGCTTCAAAAAATTTGAAGCATGATGTACAAAGCCTTCATGCATTTGCACACCCTGTGATTCATAAATATACAGAGTTTGCAACTGCAAAATTACTGACCCTTCCGATCCGAAGCCTCCGAGATCATCTGCGGCGTACCCCAGGGATCGTCCCTCAGCCCAACACTGTTCAACATCTACATGGCCCCGCTCGCACGCATCGCCAGACAACACGACCTCAACATTATCTCCTACGCTGACGACACTCAACTGATCCTCTCCCTCACCAAGGACCCCCTCGCCGCCAAAGCCAAACTCCAAGAAGGAATGAAGGCCGTCGCCGATTGGATGAAGATCAGCCGACTAAAGCTGAACACGGACAAAACGGAGGTCCTCATCCTCGGCTCCAACACCTCAGCCTGGGACGACTCCTGGTGGCCAACGACGCTGGGAGCAGCCCCGACACCCACCGACCACGCACGCAACCTGGGAGTCATCCTCGACTCAACGCTCTCCATGACCAAGCAAGTCAACGCAGTCTCCTCCTCCTGCTTCAACACCCTCCGCATGCTTCGCAAGATCTACAGGTGGATCCCGACAGACACAAGAAGAACAGTCACCCAGGCCCTCGTCAGTAGCAGACTGGACTATGGGAACGCCCTCTACGCCCCGGCCAAGCTCATCAAGCGACTGCAACGCATACAAAACGCCTCTGCACGACTGATCCTCGACGTACCACGCCACAGCCACATCACCCCCACTTGAGGAACCTGCACTGGCTCCCCGTCGACAGGAGGATCACCTTCAAACTCCTCACCCACGCACACAAGGCACTCCACAAAACTGGCCCAGCCTACCTCAACAGACGGCTCTTCTTCTATGTCCCCAACCGCCAGCTCCGCTCCGCCGACCTCTCCCTCGCCACCGTCCCCCGCATTCGAAGAACAACCACCGGCGGCAGATCCTTCTCACACCTCGCCGCCAAGACCTGGAACACCCTTCCACTAAGCCTACGAAAGACCCAAGACCTGCTGACCTTCAGGAGGCTACTCAAGACCTGGCTGTTCGACCAGTAGCAGCATCCCCCCCCCCTTCCCTCTCCCCAGCGCCTTGAGACCCTCGCGGGTAAGTAGTGCGCTCTACAAATTCTGTGATTGATTGATTGATTGATTGTTTTCTATATTCTAAATCCATGTTGTGAGTCGTAAAAGCGTTCACAATTCCCGAACCATTTTGAGTCCCTATTATAAGGGCACATGTAAGAAGTGTCTCCTTAGAAATGTGAGTTGCAGTGGTAAGTATCCAGTGTGGTCACAAACCATTGATATGTTATCAACACCTTGAGAACAACAAAGGAGAAGTTTTCTGTTTGGAGCACCTTCCTTTTTGTGAATATTGCAACCTTGAAGGGAGTGGGCAGCAGTCCAGGGGACCATTGCCTGCTCCCCTGATGTTTTGCCCAACAAGAAACATATTTTTAAAAGCACCACGGTATCCTTTAAGGAACATGGACTGCTTTAACAAAAAAAAGTTGCCCATATGGGAATACAAATGTAGTGATGGTGATCTCCTGTTCTTTGCAGGCCACATTCTTGCATTTGCAGCCAATCACAGGGCATTGCAAATAACAACCTGCCTAATTAATATTCATGTGGTAGATCATTCTGTGATGCCCTACGACTGTACAATTGCACTGCAACCTATTTGAATAGGTCAGATCACGAAAGGAGAGGTGGGTTACCAAATGTTAGTGAGCAGTTTGGGATTGCTTTTTGTGGCATACCTTTATATACCTCATGCTTGAGATGCCTTACTACCTTTCAAGCAATTAATCTTGATTTGAGATTTTCTCCAGAACGGTTGGTCCACTTATCTGCAGGTAGCCCCACTGTTTCTAGCTGTTGAAGCCATAATACATATTAACATATAAATCTTTGTAGCAGTGTGTGAAATAATAACCCAACTTTTGCATTTTTCTAGTTTGCAAGCACTGTATACTTAATTCAACATCACCTACATGGCAAGGGTTTGCAGCAAAATACCTTCAATGTTCGACAAAATCTTTTTTGCCTTCACATTGTTCCAATAAACACAGGGCTTGTTTGCTTTTTATCCTATTGAAGCTAACATTTACGATATTTCCCCCTCCAGTTTTTTAACCAATGTTACAACGTTTTTAAAATTCAAAAGGCAATAACAGACAAAGTTTCACATGCTTTGCCCATCTGTAGAATTAATAGACTTAGGGGCATATTCACAAGGAGCTATCGCCGAATTAACGGCACTTTATTGCAGCCAAAGCCGTGATAAATTTACCCCCCCATTCACAAGCCGGTGTTAACAGCCCACAGCACCAGTTTACCCGCGATAGCAGCCGCAAAAAACATCGCCACAGAGGACCCCCGCAAATATCGCTAATGAGATGCAGAGTAGGCGTTCCCGTGAAAAAAATCGAGACAACAGCACACCTCAACATTCTCAACGACCAGCCACACCGGCGATAAAAACACAAAACAGGCGATGAGGTGCGGTAGCCGCAGGTATTTAACACCTGCCTCAAGCAGGTGCAAAGAAGGACGTCTACCTGCAGTAGGCAACAGAGTCCCGCACACAGCCATTCCCGAAGAACAAACGACGCCATGGAGCTACTCTACATGCAGCTCAGAGCCCCAACAGGGCCACAACACCCCCTGCCACCACCCCTTGGACCGCCACCCCCCAGGACCCGGACCCGCCCCTCCCCCCCGGACCACCACAGAGGCAGCGTAGAGCAAGACAGCGGAGCTACCGTAAAGGCACCACTCTCACAGATCTAACGCCCGCGGAAGTCATTGCCCACTACAGGCTCAAAAGGACAACCATCCTCCGCATCCTGACCCACATCGCCCACAGGCTGACGGTACCAACACAGCGGAGAACAAACATCCCTCCGCAGACAAAGCTGCTGGCAGTGCTGCACCTGTTGGCCTCTGGGACCTTCCAACCAACAACTACCAGAGTCGGAGGGGTCTCACAGCCAGCCCTATCAAAGTTCATCACCTGTCCTGGATGCCATCATCAGCTTCATACCCCCAGTACCTTCACTTCCCCAACACTGCGCAGGAACAGCTGGAGACTAAGCAAGGCTTCTACGCCATAGCCGGATTCCCGGCCGTGTTGGGGGCAATCGACTGCACACATGTCCCACTTGTGCCCCCTGCGGATACTGCACACCACTACCGCAACAGGAAGCACACGCATTCCATCAATGTGCAGGCAATAGTGGACCACCGGGGAATGTTCACCTACCCAGGCAGTGTGCATGGTTTCTTCATCTTCCGACAGTCCATCATCAACCAGCACTTCCAGGATGGCACATATGGAACGGGACTGCTCGTTGGTAAGTACCAACTCAACACACCACACGTCCCACAGCCACCAACGCACAAGGCACAACTGTGGGGATGCACACGCGACCTAACCACATCCGACATGTTAAACTACACGACCCCCTACCAGACACGACTACACCACTCCATGGTCATCCTGGGCTACCCCTGCACCCAATATAGACTCCACATGGCACCAAATCCACACAACAGCTGAACGTGTGGAGATGCGGAATGCGGCCACGACACATGTGAGGCACCTGCTCTGCCCCCATGACCCTACCCCGGTCTCCCGCAGGTCAGCGTCCCGTGGTGGTGGGCCCGTGTCGGCCGCTGTGCATCCGGGGCAACTAGCCCTGTGCGACTCGAGTCATCCCCCCTTGTAGTTCAGACATTGCATGTCTGTGTGCCTGATGACTGTTGGTGTAGTTGCCAGCACATGCTACTCCCTGAGGGCTGGCTTACACTCACCCCACACACAGCCAGCAGAGGCGTCACTGAATTGGTGAGCCTGCCATCACATCCTGCCGAACCAAGTATTGACTCTTTTCTCCCTGCACTGTCCCAGGTGATCAAGGATATGCACTGTGCCCTTGGATGATGACACCCCTCCGAGACCCGAACACACCCGCCCAGAGGCAGTACAATGCGGCCCACATAAGCACCAGGGGCATCATTGAACGCACATTTGTCATGTTGAAGTCACGTTTCAGGTGCCTGGACAGCACTGGTGGGAAGCTCCTGTACAGCCCGGACGTCGTGTGCAAGATGATCATTGCTTGTTGTGTGTTGCACAACATCTGTGTTCGCACCAAGGCCCCATGGATCCCAGTTCCAGAGGTACCGGACGATGATGGTGGTGATGGGGCAGGTGGCCCACATCCCACTGCAGCTGCGGCAGGAATGGCCCATAGGGACTCCATCATTGCCACTTTCTTCTCATGAGCACGTCACATTGTGACCATCCGTGGCATTCATGGGACAGTAGTAGCTGTCCAATTGCACTGCATGTGTGAATAAAACATATTTGCAGGTGACAGGTTGGAATTGTACATTGTCATGTTACATGTCCCTGGGGTTTCAGATGTGATTTGCCATGTTGTGCACATTTTCCGAACCAGTTGTGTCCTGTGTTCAGTTGTGGAGGTGTTGCTGTTTGTACCGGGATGTTGTCACTGTCCGGGTGCACTTCTGCTTATGTGCGTATGCTGCACAGTGGGTGTGCCGCTCCTGCGGCTCTGATTTGTCTGCCACTGGTCTCTTTCATGTGGTGTGCCTGTTGGTTCTGTTCTTCCACGATGCGTGGATGTTGTGGTGTGCATGTTGTCCTCTGCAGTCGGCCAGGGTGCATCCGTGGTACTCGGCTTTTGATGTATTTTGTTCTGTGGCATTTTCCATATGCTGCTCTTGTGCTTTTTCCCGCATTGCGCGTGAGTATTGCTGCCCTCGCGCTGGTTATACACTGTTTTCTTATCGCGCTTTGGCCCATCGCAGCTTTTTTCGCGTTGTGGTTTGTGTTTTTATCTCCGTCGAGGTGGTTGTATCGCGAGCATTGGCCGCGGTGTCGGCCAACTATCGCATGCTACCACCTTGTTGTGAATTCCACGTTGACACGGGGTTATTTTCCCGTGATAGGCTGCGTTATTGAAAGTTGCGTTACGCTACTCTTGCGGTAGTTATTACACGTTCTTGTGAATATACCCCTAAGGCTTTTATTCACAATGGACCAGTTGCGGTCCGTGCAGGTAACAGCGGTGGAGCAGTGGGGGGGATTTCAAGGGACGATGCAGAGGGAAAATTAAATAAATAATTAATTTTCCCTCAGCATCATCCCTCAAAATCCCCCCCACGTGGCTCCACCGCCCCACCGCTGTTACCTGCACAGACCGCAGCTGCAATGGACCCTTAATTTCATACTGCAGTCAGTAAATACAGATAATGGAGTGTGCAGTGTACATTATGCGCTATTTACCTCCACATTCCGAGTTCCACAAATCAGAATGGAACATAAGGTAGTAATACTGCACATTATGGACTTCTCTGAGCTATGAAATTCACAAGACTGATGTTTTTCATAGCACAATTCTGCTAAGTATTACTTGAAAAAAAATTACTATGGTAGTAGAAGGTGAATGGCACCTGCAGAGTTTTTATTAAATAAGAAGATTTAGGGCCTGATTTAGAGTCTGGCATACAGGAGCTCTGCTGTAAACATAACGGTCATGCTTTCCACCTAATTACAAGCGACATAGGATATAATGCACTTGTGATAAGGCTCATGGGATATCCATCTCAATAGTGACTGAGTAACCTGTCCTCAAATTTCTAAATCTAGCCCTAGATTTTTCGCATTTAAAACATATCCAGTCACCATTTCCTTAAAGGTATATTTCACTAGAATTAGGAGGGGCTTATTATGAGTACGGTGGTCCTGGGACCGCAGTACAGACTGTGGCAGTCCGAACATTGCCACGACTGCGGGTCTGCCCGACGTATTTCGAGTGTGGGGGTTTGATCGCCACATGACTGCCGCCTCCACTGAGATCCAGGATCCCACTGCGGTGGTGCAGCTGAAAGGGGCAGGAATATGCTGGGGGTGCTGTGCCGGCACCGCCAAGCATATTCCAAGTTGCATTTTTACCACCCATTTCATGGCGGTGAGCCTGCCATGAAAAGTGTGGCAGACCCTGTTAGGGCCCCCTGCTGCTTCTGGGGGTGCATGTTGTACCCCCCTGGAATTGCAGCCCCGTTCCTGCACGGTGTGGCATACATGACATGGTGCATGCCATACATTTGGAACGTGCTGAGGGCGCTGTCACATGAGACTGCCGCAGCACCGCCCGCCCGGGATTCAAGTTGTAATCTGGCAGACGGATGCACCACGGGCTTGGCGGTCTTCCTGGCAGCGCAGCGATGGTGGCGCTGCAGGAGGATCGCCAAACTTGTAATTGGACCCTTAGGGGTCGATTCCGATCTCGGTCGGTCGGGCTCCGAATCGGATTCGGCTTTACCGGATCCGAGTCGGAGGTTTTGTTTCCGACCGATTCGTACAGTCGTCCGAGCGAGCAAGTACGATGCGAGTGAACGCGAAATCGCCGACCGACTCGTTTCCGGGTCCGAACCGCTCCGTCCGACTCGTTCGCACACGATTCGTGGCACGCAATGGAGATGTTTTACGACCGAGCCAGTACGATGCACGATTCGGACAGCCGGATCGAGTCGGAGCCTCCGAAACGAAAAAGCTCTTGGACGCTTACTTCGGGGTCCATGCCGGACCCCCCTTCACCCGTAGCCGTACGAGTCGGACACAGGGGGACCCATGGGTCCCCCTATACATGCGTGTATGGTGCGGATGGCACCAACGCGTACCCACTACAGGGAGCCCCCTTGTGCGCAACGTACCCATTGAGTCAATGGGAGCCCATGTACACGTCGTACGACCGGCTCCCATTGACTTCAATGGGAGTCCGACCGAACCGAGTCCGGCAGCATACGGCCGCATCGTACTCGCTCGGTCGGACTGCAGGGGTCCGGCTCGGTCGGAAAACAATCCGGATCCGGATCGGTCGGAGAGCTTTCCGACCCAGATCGGAATCGGCCCCTTAGTCTTCCTTAGCAAATGATCTATGTTCTTTTTGCAAAGCAGAAACACATGGGCCCTCATTACTATTGGCCAGATAATTATCCATAGATCGTCGAAATGAGGAATTTTGTATTTTTATCGCCTCCGGTACTACTTGGTACAATAAAAAACGCACCTCACGTTAAATTTTGGTAGGTCAAACCTGTCGGAATTGAAATGGAGAAAAATATAACTGATAATTACCAGGACATGCTGAATTTGTAGCAGTAAGCACCCAAATCATCACTTTATGGTCCATTTCATGGCTAGACCACGAAATAGGTGCCAATTTTTGCATCTAATAAATTCGGTGTTGGAATCTATTGATGCGAATATTACAGCATCAAAAACCAGGCCACTCTTAATGAGGGCCATAATTACATGTATGGTTGAATTGATTTCAGCATCTCAAACTTTCCATATTTTACACAATCTGGCTTAGTTTCATATATCTGAGTTGTGTCAGTTTTCCTTACTTGCCTTGTCCTCAAAGAGGATCTAGAGATGTCTTGTTTCCAGACCGCTCGGGGCTCTCGTGGATTACATTTCGTGCTTTTCTAGAGGCCACAAGCCTTTACACTCATACATCAAGACAATTCCGCTGACATTTGTATGAATTCATTCCTTACAAGCTTTGCTATAAGATTTCACGTGTCAGCCATTACCGGCTACCAGAAGAGGCTGAATCAACATTCCTTCGTCACGGATCCAGCCAGTCATTATTTTCTTGAGAGTTGGAAAAATAATTCCTTCTGCCTTAGCCCCAGCACTGAGGTTAATGTTGTTCTAGCTAAATGTATGGCTTTGTTTCCTGAGCCACTGTACCTATGTGATGTAAAACACTTATCCTGAAAAGTACTCCCTGAAGTTAAATATATCGCCATAGTTGTAGTATTCATATGTTCTGGATTTTACATTTATAAACTGCACATTTCAATGCTCTCTGTAAGAGAGCTGAGTACTATGCCAGTACATCTGATAGATTGATCTGTGCATAAACTAAAGGTTACTAATTCATATCTCAGTGTGCAGCCAATCTTTCATTCAATTCAAGTATTTCTGTTCAGTTTAATAATGCTAATAGCTGCTCTGAACGTTAAGAGACTTGGGGACAGCATAGCCAATCATTTGTTATTACTTTGGTAATCACTCAAAGCATGTAACTAAAAGCTCATGCATGCCCAAAAGGGTAGATTAAACATTGTGCTTTCGAGATGCCAACAATGCTGTTTCGTTTATGTTTTGGTGTAGTGCCACGAAGTTAACATGTTGGTGCTTGGGAGGAAATGGACCTCTCTAAATGAAGGAGATCGATCCACCACATTGCACTACTTAAGCCAATGTGTGCACCGCTTCACCTCTTTGCCTGCAGCCTTATGCAGGGCCAATGCATCCTTCAATATAAACAGTACATCTCTGTAGGAAGGTAGGATCCTTCTGCATGGTTACCCCCACTTTTTTTGCCTGGTGCTAAGTTGCTTTTGACTAGTCTGACTGGGATCCTGCTAATCAGGACCCAAGTCTCTCTGCTTTCTCCCTTAAATTGGTATGTTCAGTACTTAGGTGCATCCCAGATTGGATACTGGGACACCCTTATCAGTCCCTAGTATATGGTACTAAGGTACCCAGGGCATAGGTACCCCAGAGGTCCCCCATGGGCTGAAGCATGCATTATGCCACCCATGGGAGACCATTCAAAATGGAACTACAGGCCTGCCATTGCAGCCTGTGTAAGTTGGTGCTAGCACCACTTACTAAAGATATAGGTTTCCTATATCTAGGGTCACTGCACTTAAAACCTATAAGTCACCCCTATAGCAGGCCTTTGCAATCCTGAAGGCAGGGTGTTTGGTTCTAAGTGAGAGGGTGCCCCTGCATGAGCAGGACACCCCTGCAGCCTACGGAGTCCATTCTCCCGAGTTGTCAGTATACAATTTGGAGGGGCACTGCGTAATTACGCAATGACCATCTCAAAAACGGCTGCAACAAATCCTGTCATGTTTGGTATCAAACATGTTGGAATCATACCCTCACACCATAAACTGTGTGGGAGGTATGATTCCAAGCACTGGAATAGCCCTCCGTTAGGCTCTCAGTGTTCCCGGTGCCAACCTTCTAGACCCGGTCAGCACAAAATGGTTGCTGCCGACCAGGGACACATTTCTGCCCTCCTGCTGCTGAGCCAAGCTCAAGCAGGGGAAGGCAGAACAATAGGCATCCTGTCACAGGGAGGTGTGACCACCTCCCAGACATGATTTAGTGTATTGGGACTGGGTGGGTGCGCTTGCCAGCGCCACTAAGTCTGCATGAGGGGCACATTTTGTGTCCCTGCGCATAGTCCAGTTCAAACCAGTCCTGGGAGCTGTTGGCTCCCGCTCTGGCATGAAACTGGACAAACATCCCCTCTGTTCAGACCCTGCCCTGGGAGGCTTCCCTGAATCGTCCCAACCCTTTCCTAAGGGTACTTAAGGGCTCACCTGTGGGTGGGTCCCTAGATTTGTCGTGGGACAAGATTCAGATCAGACACCACTTCTACTTCTACCGTCTGGGCACTATGGACTTCGCTGGAGTTCGTTTGGGCCCGACTTCGTCTCCCTTCCAGTCTTCTGCACCGTCTGTGCACCATACAGGAACCTTCCAAGGCCTGTGGGCATCAAAGACACCTGAAGGAATCTCGCTTGGAGTGAAGGAGTCACTCCCCTGCATTCGCAGGCACCGCAACTAAGTCGACCGGTCTGCTGATCCCGAGCTCCTCCGGACTCCGTACGGTTCTGCACACAGGTGGTGGTTTTCCACAGCTCCTGGGGCCTGCCCTGCCCTCTCACCAAGTTTGAGGCCAGTATCCCTCGTGGGGGTTGCAATAACTGAACCGCTGTGAACCGCATCAACTTGCAGTTGCAAAGGCTTTTTGGCTTCCTTCCGAAAAGATCTTCAGGCTCCAAGTAGCCCCAACCTTGAGCACCTCCAGTGACTAGAATCTTCAGCCACACCACATCGTGTGCATCGTGGCCTGCATCTTTTGGTGAGCTGCTTGAGGTCCTCTCGCGACTCCAGTGCCACCGGCCTGTGGGTTCATTTGAAGGTCACTTTTGTATCTTTTAGGCTCCCCTTATTGCTCAGGGCCTGCCCTGACTCCCCTGCTTTTGGTGAGTCCCCTGGCCCTTGCTGGTCCCGACATTACACCTTCTTTAATTTCTTCATTGGTTGCATTTGCCAAGGCTTGTTGGTGCTCCTGCCAGACACCAACCCCTCAGCACTCGACACCCGACGTGGGACAGCTCGTGCACAACTCTTGGTTGTCCTCAGCATAGCCTGGTCCTCGCAGCTGCAGTGTCAAGGTCATCGTCATCCATCCTGCAACACCCGAAATCGGAGGCATTCGTCTTTCAAGTCTCCTGGTCACTCTTGAGTGACATAGACTGTGTCCCCTCTGCTTGGAGGTACCTCTCATCTAGAATAAGCCTTCGTATTCCACTGGACACTTTCTCCTTCTTCAGCAGCGACACTTTCCTGAAGTACTCCATTGGGTTCGACAGCGGTTTCCAACACCACTTCACATTATGCACCTGGCTTCCCTGGTGTAGGTAACGTGTGCACTACGGTATCCACGGGTGGGGCGGCTCTCCAACCTTCTGTCTTCCAAGAGGTTTCTTCAGGGTTCACTAGGAAGGGTCCTTAATCTTTAAAAATCCAACCGCGACTTACCCGTAGAGTTGTACGGAGCACACGGCCGTGTTCCCACACGCTGTCTGTGGGGGTACCTATCTACTCACATTGGGTGGTTCCTTGGGTCCCCAGCACCTCTATGTCCTCTCGACACTGTCTTGACCTGAGTCGTGGTTATTATACCACTTTCTTAGTATATAGCTTTGTCCTCCCCTGAGGTCCACTGTGTATTCTGTGCTATTTACTGTGTTTCTTTGAAAAGTATTGTGTGAATTGTGATTATCTCCGGGTAGGAGATATCTAAACGTGTTAGAGAGTATATTATAATAAATACATATTTTTATAAATACCATGTGTGGTTCTTTTTCTCTTAATCTATACTATAAGATTGCATTCTGGTAAAACAAGCTGCTTTACACGCCTTCTGGACTAAGCCTAAAGGCTGCTCTCCACAGCTACTACTTAAAGAGCTTTCTAAGGTTGTCTAAGACCTCTTAAATCACCATAAGGGTTGTCTGGACTGGTGCAAGGTGCCCACTTACATTAGTGGACATCATATACCAGGCCAGCTTCTCACAATCTCATTACGCCATTGGGTGGACTCTGGTGATAACTACAGATTGGGTGGCAGCCTCCACCTGTTATGTTTGTAAACGCTTACAGTCTTTGAAGTCTCAAATCCTCCATGCCAGCCTGAGCTTCATGCACCAAGCACCCTACTGGAGAGGAAGATGTAGACAGATTCATTGGTCTGAGATAGTTGTAGGCTTCTGAGGCTGTCAAAAGAGTAGAGTCATGACATTGATACCATTTGTCTACAGCTTGAATAGCAGACCAAGTTCTTCATATACAACCAAGGGTCCATGCAACATGTCCACTATCACTTTATACAGTTGCTTCAATTTCTTGGAGGTCCATAGCCCCCCCTTTAATACTTCACAATTTACTTTAACACCCCAGAAAAACTCCCTAAATTAAAACTCACCTCAGACATCTGCAATGGTGTAAAGGTCATGAGCACAAATGCTAATAAGGCCACTTAGTCTCTAATGAAGGGTAAATTCAGTAACATTAAAATCTGTGATTTACAGCTGTGAGAAATAACAAAAGTGTTACTTAAAAAACAGATGTTATTAAAATGGCACTCTGCTTACCTTCCTCTTAAGTGTGGAAGTTTGAGTTGACCTAGGAGGGATTTGAACTCCGAGCCATTTGCTCACTGAAACCATTTAACTTACCAAGCCATGGTATACACTCAGCTCCTGTCAATTCAGGCTCTCAGCTCTTTAATTGGTGGTTCGCATCCTAAGTTTGCACACCAGTGAGCACTTTATAAAACAGCATCAAAGAGTTGATCAAGGCATGCAATCTTAAACTTTATGGTGGCTAGCAACGGTATCTGTGAAGTTGCTATAACACCACTTTTCTTGAGTGCACCAATCTCCAAACAGCTCCTAGACATGCAAACAGAAACTTTCTCATTTGACAGTGAATTTAACTTGACAATTGTAACTCTGAACTGGTTTGGCAGTTGGTCTACATTCAGTCAGGAACCTTGATCATTCAGGCAGTGAATTTTACCGGGTGTTGGGAGTCGTGTCCAAGGTGCAGAGTGTGAGTAGGGTGTCATCAGTGTGGGAAATTATGTCAATGTTGTAAATGCAGATGATGCTTGCTAGTGGGATCATGTATACGTTGAAGAGGGCAGGACTGAGTGATGTTTCTTGCGGTATTCCACAGATGAGGTTGCGGGAATCCGAAGAGTACATGGCCAGGTGGACTGACTCTGTCCTACCAGTCAGGAAGTTGCAAATCCAGTGGAGAATGGGTTGTTGGATCCCAGTCTCGTGCAGCCATCAGATGGGGATGGGTGGAAATCCATGTCAAAAGCTATGGAGACGTCCAGAAGGACAAGGGAAGCCATGCCTTATCTGTCCAGGCTCATCTGGATGTTATCTGTAGCAGCGATGAGGGCTATTTTTGTGCCTCTATTGGGTCTGAAACTAGACTGTGTGGTGTTGAGCAGTTGGTGGTCACTGAGATGGTTGGCAAGGCATCTGTTGATCTAGGACTTTGACTGGGTATGGTAGCAGGGAGATCGGTCTGTAGTGGATGAGCATTGATGGGTCTGCGAGGGCTTGTTGAGTAGAGGAGGACTGTGGCATGTTTACATGTGTCTGGGAAGGTCACTGATGAGATGGAGGTGTTCAGGATAGGTGTGAGCACTTCACTGATGGAGTGATGCTCTGTGTTGAAGGCATGGTGGGGGCAGGCGAGCGATGGGGCCCCAGAGTGCATAGACTGCGTGGTGGCCGTTTAATTTAAGGTGATGGTGGGCCATGTGGTCACAGTCGTTGAAACATGGAGTTGTGTTGCAAGATATGTTGGGTTTGTTTAGGGGTCGAAGTTTCTGTGTATGAAGGTTATCTTGCTGCAGCAGAATTCTGACAGCTTGTTGCAGAGGTCCTGTGAGAGGGTGATGTTATTAGAGGTGGCCGCTGGTGAGGTGAAATCTTTCACAATGGCGGAGATATCTTTGCTGCTATTGATGCTGCCACCAATGAAATCTGCAAGTGCAGTGCGTTTGGTGGTCCGGAGCACCCCTGGGTGGATTTGAAGGTGTTCGTCCACATGCTGTCTCAGCTCATACTCCATCTGTGATCCAGCTGGTTGCAGTGGCGTTTCATCATCCTGATTTCCTCCCTGTACCAACTGACTTGAGGTCTGAATCTTGTAGCGTTGTTGTGCTTGAGGGGGGGCTAGGGTTTAAGTGCAGGCAGAGATCCAGTTATTGGAGTTGTTGATGGTTTCAGGAAGTCTGCTGTTGTGTTCAGGCCAGTGTTCCGTGAGTGTGGTAGCCCTTTCATCCCCTGGGATTTTGTTCCAGTTTCTGTGGGCTCATCTGGAGTTGGTAGGTCTGTATTGGTGCAGGATGGTATGTTAAACTTGACAAGTATGTGGTCTGTCCAGGAGCGGGGCGGGGGTGGGGGTGAACCTGACAAAGACAGGATAGGAATGTAAAATAAATAAATAAATAGAACCACTTACCTTGCGCTCGTCGCATCGACAAGTCGTTTGTCACGTTCAGCCCCCGCCCCCAACCTGCCCCCACCCCTCTGCCCCACAGTTCTTACCTGCACAGACCAGCACTGATATTGAGGAGCGTGCATGAGAGTGTGGAGTGTTGTGTGGCTGGTTGCTGGAAAGATGTGAGTGAAGGAGTCAAGTGTTTGGTGCTGTTGGTGCCAGAGTGGCGAGCAATGAGTGTGGTAAAGTGCATGAAAACTTGCAGGAGCCGCAGAAGAAAGCTCTCACAGTGTTGTGAGATGCAGCATGGCAGCAGAGTCGCGAACGACTGCTTGGGTTGAATGTGCAGAGGGTTGTAAAGGGTAGCAGTGAGAGGACCAGGATTTCTGATAGTAAGCGTGGACAGGGTGTGGATGAGTGTAGAAAGGCTTGCCTTTGGTGCATGTTTGATGCATAATTGGCACGCCCGCTGGGCAAATCCGCATACAGTTGCCATTAAGTAGGCCCTGAGAGGTTGGAGGAGAGCAGGGGGCAGTGGTTGGGGCTGGGTGGGTCACAAGAGGTTGAATAGCTGGAAAATGAGAAGGTAAGAAACAAGGGAAGAAGTGTGTGAGGAGGAGAGGGAAGGAAAGAGGGGGAAGAAGGCAACTGAGTGTGAAAAAAGGACAATAGGCAAAAAGTATGAAGGCCCAAAGGCCAAAAGTAGACTAGAGGAGGCACAAAGAGCAGAAGTGCCAACTCAGGAAAAGGGAACAGTGAAGCTAGTATAAATGAGCGAGAATGGCAAAGGAAAGAGCGAGCAGAATGAATGAGAATGGCACATGAGAGAGCACACAAAAAGCAAGAGTGGCAGAAACACCAAGCAGAAATTGGGCGAAAGAGGTAAAATAAGCAGCTAGGCAGAGGTGATCAATAGTTTCAGGGAGTGGCAAAAAACAGATAGCAAAAAGACACAAAAAAGCAACTGAAAGGCAATAAAAAGGCATCAAGAAGTCAATAAAACTAACCTGAGAGAACAAAAGGAGCAGAACAAAGAGAGATAGAAAGAGAGTGGCAGGAGGAGGAGCAGGAGGAGTGGGGCAGAAGCCTCGTACCACAGTAATGGGGTCTAAAAGTCCCTTGCCTGGTCGGAGGACCAGTCACAGGTAAGTCAGAGGTGCGTCTAGGGACACTTGGCACCTGCATAATGGCTGGTCTGCATGGAAGTCTCCATTAAGTAGGTCCAGGGAGGGGGCGCAGGAGTCAGGAGAGTGGGAAGGCAAGAAGGCGGTAACGAGGTTAGGAGCACAGGTGGAGCAGAGGGAGGGAAAAAGCAAGACGAAGGCAACTGAGCGAAAATGAAGGAAGGCCCAAAGAGCAAAAGTGGAACAGAAAAGAGGAGGCATGAAGAGCAAAAGTGGCAACACATAAAAAAGGGACAGTAGAAAAACTAAATAAGTGGAAAGGAGCTTGGAGGGGCAAAGGAAAAAGTGATCAGAATGATAGAGAGTGCGGCAAGAGAGACCACGCAAAAAAACGAGAATGGCAAAAAGAGCAAGCAGAAAGAGAACAAGAGTGGCAAAATAAGCAGACAGGCAGAGACAACCACCAGAGGCAAACAGTGGCAAAACACAGAGAGCAAAAAGAGACAAAAAGGCAGTCATGCTGGAACAGTTTTCAAAGTGGGGGTGATGCCATCAATGTTACATCACTGAATTCGTAGGGATTGTGAAAATCCAAGTATTATACAAAGAACAAGTAGAGCAAATGAGCCGTGCCTATTGAGCAGGAGAGTGGTCAGGTTGGGTGTGGTATCTAGAGGTGGTGAATTTTGGAGCATACAGTCACAAATAAATTACTAAAACTTGGTGTTCATAATGACATGTACTTAAAAAAATATGTGAAAATCGGGCTTCTGCAAATATATATAATATACACATCACCAAATAAAGTGTCTTGATTTGTTTAAATCTTTTTTGATAAACAATTTTATTGGTATTTATGAGCAACAAAATAAACAGCGCGTCACTGTGACATATAAGACATTTCAGTGCATTCTCAGAGGTTTCCCCATCTGGTCACATAACAGATAGGACCTGTATTGCCCCCAAGCCTCCCAACCATCAATTGTGGAACATCATTTCAGCAAGCCCAACCATTTGCCCCATATGCGTTCATGTTTGGCCAGACAGCCTCTTGCCTCACGTACGTTTTTTTCTTGGATGACGCACCAGTCCACTCCTTTACGCCACCTCACGATAGAGGGAGATGCCGAGTCCTTCCATGCCGCTGCAAAGTCTCTTTTGGCCACCAGTATGGCTGTCCTGAGGAACAATTTGTAGGCACGGGAACCATCCATCCCCTCCATCTCCCCCAGGAGAAGGGCGAGAGGACTAGGGGAGACCGCCCAGCCCAGTATGTCACTCAGTTCAGTCACAATCGACGCTCAGTATTTGGAAAGGATGGCGCAGGACCAGACCCTGTGATAAAAATCAGCTGGTTCTGCTTCACAACGCGGGCATTTTGGGGTCGGGAGGAAGCCTGCTTTGTGCAGCCTCACAGGGGTAAGATATGCACAATGGAGATAATAGATTTGGATGAGGCGGAGCCTGGCCAATATGGTTAGCACCCTAGGGGCCATCAATTCATCCCTCCAGTCTTCCTCCTCTAAAGGGCCTATCCATTGCTCCCAGCGGATCCTAACAGAGTCTAAGGTGGACGGGGTATTGTTTATCAGGGATCGGTAGATTTGGGATATTCCACATTTCCCAAGATTCCCCATGAGGAGCTTAGCTTCCAGCGGACTAAATTCGGGGATCGCCGTGTGGTCGGGAATGTGGAGTGCAAGGGCATGCCACAATTGGAGGTATTTGTAAAATTGAGTAGATTGTAGGGAATATGTCTGCTGTAGCTCCCGGAAGGAAGTCAAATGCTCTCACTTCCATACATCTTCCAAGTGAGTGATGCCTATCAGGTCCCACTTCTGAAAGCCCGCTAATGTCCCAACCTCCTGCAGCCAGGCACCGTGCCAGAGGGGCGTCTGTTGTGTAAGGTTAGCGTCCCATTGAGTGTGTCACAGCGCAGACCGCCACGCGAGGAGGGCCATTCGGGTAACTGTTGGTAAAGTGTGAGGAATTGGAGCCCCATAGAGCATGGCCTGGATCTGGGAGAACCCAAGGCTGTCCAGTTCCAGCCGGTAAGCCGGATCCGACCATCCGACCATCCACCATTGAACCAGTCGTTCACCACCAGGAGACGGGTGGCCAGATAGTACAGGAAGGGGTTTGTCATCGCCATTCCCCCATCGTATGGGGCCCGTTGGCAGTGCGTAAGGGCCAGCCGGGATCTCGAGCCACCCCAGAGGAAAGTCGTGGTCACCCCATCCAGTCCACGGAACTAACTGCGAGGAAGGTGGAGCGGGCAATTCTGGAGTACATATAAGAGACGGGGCAGAACAATCATTTTGAACAGGGCAATCCTACCGAGGGGGTTGAGTGGAAGGGATTACCAATGACGAAGGTTGTCTTTTGTACATTTGAACAATGGGTTGACATTGAGGGACCAGGTCAGATCCGGGAGAAGCGCCACCCAAATACCGAGATATAGTTGTTTGCCAGTCCACACATTCTCGTGAGGCATGAAGGGGCACTAAAGTAGATTTAGCCGGATTAAGGCGTAGGCCCGACACCCTCTCAAAGGATTGGAGAATTTGGAGGCATCTCGGACCGGATTGGGCCGCGACAGCCAGAAAGAGCAGGACATCGTCTGCATATAGGACGATCCGGTCTTCAAGGTAGCCCTGCCAGCACCATCCCTGTATCCACTCATCGGACCGAATGAGACACGCCAAAGGCTCTATTGCTATAGCGAATAGGAGAGGGGAGAGCGGGCACCCCTGTCAGGTACCTCTCCTAATGGGGAAGGCATCCGATAGTGCCCCATTTATGAGGACCTTGGCTGACAGGTTGGAGTAAAGGACTCCCACCATTTTCCGATAATGGGGGCCCAAACCCGCTCACTCTAGCACACATCCCCAAGTAGTGCAAGTCGACTGTATTGAAAGGCCCTTTCAAAGTCGAGTAGCACTAGAGCTAAGTATGGAGAGAGGAGGTGACGGTGAGCAAGGGCCACATGGAGGCGTCTCAGACAGTGCCACATCGATCAGGGTGTATGAAAGTGTGGAGCACCCGCTTCAGATGGGTGGCAAGAATCATTGCATACATTTTAATCTCAGTATTAATCAGTGAAATTGGGCGGTAGTTAGAACATGAGGCTGAGGGAAGGTCCGCTTTGGGTATGACCACGACGGTGGCTGTGTCTGTGTCAGGGGGAAAGGCACCTCTTTCCAGAACCTCCTCAAACAGGGCGTGGAGTTGTGGGGTCAAGATTTCCTGAAATGCCACATAATATTCCGCAGGGAAACCATCCGGGCCGGGAGTCTTGCGGGTGGCAAGTGATGAGATCGCTTCACCGATCGTTCTCTTCAGTTGTAATGGGCTCATCCATAGCCTTACTTTCTTTCTCTGGGAGCTGTGGAAGAGGGATAGCCTGCAGGAAGAGGGAGCTGGTGACAGGCGTTTGTGAGTGATCTGTTGAGTAAAGCACCCCATAGTAGTTCGCAAAGGTCTGTGCGATTTCAGCGGGGGTGCGAAAGACTTGGCCATACGTGCCTCGAATTTTGGAGACTATCCAGTTGGCCAGGGATGAGTAGCAAACCATTGAAGCAATTTTCCATTTTTGTCTCCCCAGCCATAAACCTGGGCCACTGAGGACCTCCAAATCATTTTAGCAGATTTGAGAGAGATGGCCTTAATCTCTTCTTGTAATAGTAGGAGCTGCCGACGATCCACCTCCCCGTCCGCCATGGCCGCGGCCATTTCCAGGTGGAGGGCCCTGGCCTCGAACTGGGACCTGCCGCCTTAGTTAGAGGAACCAATTGGCAGATTTGTTTAAATCTTATTGCAATCTTTGCTTCCATCACACTTCATAATTGCAAAAAGCGCTTAATTTGTGTATTTTCTACCTGCTGATATATTTTGAAATATTTGTACAATTCTTTAACAGGTATTTAAATGTGGGGTTTGAAAAAAACTGACACCCTATATCCTGTCCTTTCACACTTCTTGTACCACAGCAAGATTGTCAGATAGTTCCCTTTACAAAATCCTCTAACTTTGCATTCAGAGAAAGAAAGGTAAACAGCAATCCCCATGTGAAAATAATGAGCAGCAATTTGTCAGGGGACATAGCCTTACATTTGACCTCTGTCTTTGAATGCAGAACAAATGTGACAAGATAAAAACAACATTTAAAGGCATCTTTATTGCCCATCTACCTTCCGAACTCCAGCATAGTTATTTTGATAGTGCTGCCGCATCCCATACCCCCTACCTCCAGCAATGCAAAAAGGCAACAGAAAGGCAACAAAAAGGCAGCAAGAAGTCAGCAAAACCAACCTGAGAGAACGACAGAGCACGAGAGAGAGAGAGAGAGAGAGAGACCTAGAGAGAGAGAGAGAGAGAAAGAGATAGTGGCAGAAAGAGGAGCAGAAGGAGCGAGTTGGGTATCCTCGGACGCACAGGAGCGGGGTCCGAAAGGGCCTAGCCTAGTCAGAGTACTAGGCGCAGGTAAGTCCTAGGTGGGGCTAGGGGCACCTGTTTAATGTTTGTTCCTTTCTCAATAAAGTTTACAGATATATGGCCTCGACGATCAGATCAAGGCCAAATTATAAAAATAAGCCTTTTTGCCCCTTTCGTTCCTGAATTTCTAATGGTCATTTTCAAGTATGTTTTTTAGACAATAGTGTCCAGGTTTACACTTCAATTCCAATGGATCTATGTATGTTTGAAAACCACAAGGGTTTCACGTTTCGTCTGCCATTCATTTGAATACACTGATGTATGCAAACCAGCCAAAAGTGTTTTAGTTTCCTGTGCAACTGTGTTGTATCCTTTCATAACTTCTTTCTAGCCAACATGTTTCAAGCTTCCCTGCAATTCTACTGGACACGTTCATACACGTTTATATTAGCCAGTAGGTTTCACATGTATTCTACCCTTCAGTTGGATACGTTCTTGTATATTTTGCAGGCAATGAAGGGTCAGTTACTCTATTTTCAACACGTCTCCTAGATATATTCAAAGAAGTTTTCTAGTATCTAGTTTTCAAGTTTCTTCATGCCTTCAATTGGATGCATTCATGTATTTTTTCTAAAAACTATAGCTGTCGGGCTCCACTGCAATTCTTTTGTATACATTCATGAATGTACTCCTGTCAGCACTGTTTCAAGTTGCCTATTGGTACATTCATGTACAATTTGCATACAATGTAGCACCAGTTGCCTTTTTTGTTATTCTAATTCTAAAATGCATTTATGTAGGTTTTACAGACAATTGAATTCTGTCTGGAAACCTTATGTTTTGTCGCCGGTGGCCTTTCAGTACCATATTTGCAAATGTATTTGATACATCCATATATCCTTTGGACCCATTGTAATTTTAGTTGTATTTCTGAGTAGATACATCTGTGTAGAGTTCCACACAATGAGTTCCCACAATATAACCACAGCAAATGGAGCAGTAACTCTATTTAAGCACCTTGCATTTTTATGGGGACACAGTTTTTGGTCACTGATGAGGAGTGATGCCCCGAAACCAGTCCCAGGATGCTTGTTTCTGGTCCAGGGAGGACCTGGCTTGGCAGTTCGGGCTGGACTGTTCCCTTGAGGAACGGGGTAAAGACTGATTTGCACATGGCTGGATCCAAACTGGTATGGTGTGGTGAGCAAATAAACAATGGATTAAACCCAGATCTTTGTGACTGGGGGTGAATGTTTGCATTGTTCAGCATTCCCTCCATCAATTATTCCTTTTGCGTTTTTGAACAAGGCAGCTCTCTAACAGAGGAAAGGATAAAGGTGTGTTGGGCCTGAACATAAACCTTTGAATAACATTTTTGTTCTCTCTTGACAATTATGCTATAATGTAAATAGATAGGCAGTGTTAAGTGTCTTCTAGCATACTGTAGAGTATTAGCCCTCCTTTTTCTGCAGGATGTATGTCAATGATTATTTCCTGTCACGTTGCATACGTTTATTTATTGTATTAAGTAACCGACTATAATTTAGAAATTAGTAACACGATCAGCAATGTATTCTTGTGTCTAAAGCCTATACTTCTCCCACAAACTAAAGCTTATCATAGTATCCAATTCCCCAAATTTACCTCCCTGGCCATCTTAGTCTGCTTGTCCCAGAGTTAGCTGGTAAGTGTATAGGGGTAATAGGACTAGTCAGAGTTTGGGGAGATCCTTCTCCCATGACAGGGATGTGCTTCTCCTGCCCTCTTGTCCACTCCAGCTTCACCTTAAGGATATAGGCTAGTGACATACATTTCTTCTTACATCCTGCCAGGCCCATTCCCCTGCTTCACCTCTTCTCCCTGCGCATTCAGTCTGGGCACCAATGTAAAGGGCAGAAACGTTAAATGCAACTTCTGAATTTGGACCCGTTGGTACCAGTTATGGTCTATAGCCAGAATCCCTGTGTTGCTAACCCCACTCTAATTCCATCTTTGTATCTCTCTCCCAGCTGCTCCCACTTCTCTTCATAGATTTAAGTGCATTCCTTCCCCAGGATCACTGGGTGAAACATTTGCTTCAGTTCCCTAGTAATTCTTGCTTCTATGCAGTGCTTCACCACTGCTTCTGGGTGAACCCCAAGGGGCCATATAATTTGTGTGTTGATTTCCTTTGATTGTACTGTTAATTCTGCTGGTGGGTTAGACTCATATATTTTGGTGTCTATTAATTTTCTTACACTGTGCCATTACTTGTCCTGAGATCACTCCACTGACCCATATACATTGACATTAACATCCAAACCAGCAGCGTCGATTTTGCTAAATCATGTAATTGGACCTCACTCATCATCACTCACAACACATCCTAAGGAAATCTATGCATGTGTGTACGGAGTACTTGTACAGCATGAACCCAGCCCAAAGGTAACTGAACATTGTACAGGGTCAAAGATAAAGAAACAGTCAACAAAAGTGATTGGAGAGTTGTCTATGATCTGACAATGAAAGTAGACTGTTTTTCTTTTTCTTTTTTTGCACTTCTTCTTCTCCAGTTTGATGACATACTGGCTGTGTCCGAGCCAAGAGACACTGGCAGTGATGAGCCTGTTAGCCAGATAAGTGGGGTGTTGATTGTGATTGCTTCCATTTGATGCAGGTGGTTTTGAAAATGGTGTGGGCCTGCAAAGGGCACCGGTGGATTCCATTATGGTAGTAGAGATGATAATGCCATATTTCTTCTACTATTTCCCTGTCTTAACTAGACTCCAGAAGGCCCGCATATCATGATTGTCCAGTGCTATCTTTATTGCTTCCCATTTGTCACTTTCCCAGTTCTTTTTGGCTTTGGCTAGAGCGTTTATATACTTAACTCTGGCCTCTTTGGTCCGTGATCTATCATTTGTTTTGATGGAAATAAGAAGGTCATGCTTTGCTGTCTTACACTGTGGATTAAACCAGGGATGTCTTGGTTTGGATTTCGGCATTGTCCTATTACTTGAGTGAAAAAATTGGGCCAGGGTGGAAAGGAGATCCTGATGATTTTTGGCAATTATTAATTGGGGGGGGTGGAGTGCTAGTAAGCACTGATGGTTGGAAGACAGCTTCTAGTAAGGGAAGAATTTGTTTGTATAGCAAGACGATTTTGTCCGGTGCTTGAATAAGTTCTCCCCAACGCACCCGCCTTCCCCCTGCAGCCACTACTAAAGGTGAATTCAAACTTAAGGGTGTGGTAGTTTGGCCTTCAGCAAATGGTAGTGATATTTCTAGAACCAGAGGATCGTAATCACTCTCGTGGCGAGAAATGATCTTAAAGTAGAAGACCCTGTGCCATAAGCTAACATCTACCAGGATATAATCTAGTGTTGAAGCCTGCCCCAGTCTATTAAAGGTAGAATTCCCTGAAGAGTCAGATGGAAATCGACCATTACAGGCCCTCAGTGATTAGCTTAGTGTAAGCGCATTCATTTGTAGAACCAAGGGAGTCCAAGCCCGAATTGCTGGAGTGTTGGGCTCAGGGATAGACCAAGTTGAATCTTCTTCACTTGTAATTCTAGATGGTAAGCCACTTAGGGGTTCAAATTGGCAGTTAAAGTCCCCACCTAAGATGACCCAGCAGTTCTCTGGTAGACTATGGAGAAACAAGGATAGGCAGTCTAGCGTGTGGGAAGTTTGCCCATAACATACAGGGCGTGAATAGACATTGATTAGGGCAATCCTTCAGGATTTAGGAAAAGAAAGAAGGATACACAGAATGTCAGGGGAAAGGGTCTCTAGTTGTTTGGCCTTACAACCCAAATGCACCCGACCCAGGTGCACAGGCCCCCCGAGGGTCTTCCCCTGGCCCCCTGGACAGCTGGAGCATAATACGACGCGTAGCCCACTCTATGTGTGTCTTCCCTTGACCACGTTTCCTGGAACATGCATATATCATTTTGGTCTATAAATGCCCCCCAATCTGGGAGCTCCAATTTCGTTTTGAGACCTGCTATGTTCCAAAAAAGAATCTTCGAACTTTGGTCCTACCTTCTTGGCCACTGGAGCCTGTGGGGTGGGACATGCCTTTAGCGGGGCCAGATATATACAATCGGGCCGTTCCACACCCCTAGAACTACATCCATTGGCACCATGGGGTTTGCTAGTTAAGGTAGTATTTGGATCTATGGGGCCACCCACGTTAGTCTGCTCCTTAACTCTTCCCTGTTCCCCATTCCCATCGTTTGACACTAGGTCATCATTTTCCACACGCGGCCATTTGATGGGTTGACTGATGGGCTTTAGTCAGTCAACCCAATCCAAAGGGCCGAATCTATTAGCAACAGGGATGTTATAGATCAACGGAGTGGAACGGTCCCAACCTACCTGCGGCCTTATGCCGCCCTGGTCACTCAACCCCCAACCTTTAGCCATATTACCCTCATTATTTGGCTTTTGCCTAGGTGGATAGAATTATCCCAGAGGCAAGGAAAAGATACCCCCGCATCTCTAGAGTGTTCCCAGTCCACGATATGTTGTACAACCCAGGGCTCTTTGAAGTTGATCACTATGCAATCTCCAGCAATGTCTTTTTGTTTCCACCCCAGCCAACTTACCCTCCGTGTGAATAACATTTTACCTATATCTTGGTTTGGTAGGGGCCTATTGTTGGTTAGCCAGTGGATACATTTATTTTTGAGTTCAGGGTAGGACTCCCCTGAACCCCTTTCCAACTCTGGTACTCCCACTAACACGATAACGTATGGGGTAGAGGCTGCGGGCAGATTGATGCTTTGTGTTACAGTCGAAGTTTCCCTGGGTATTGTGTATGGTGAGGTTCTCTTGCGGCCCTCATTGCTATGACCAACTTTTTGTGGATCTAGTGGGCATAATGTGTGTACTGCTCTGTTTACAGACTCTAGGAGAGGGACAGAAGTAATCCTCTGCCGGCGGTTGGCATGGTCCCGGCTTTGCGTGATAGTGGATCTAGTGGTAGAGGGGGCGTTCTCACATGTGTCTCTATTAAGCACAACAAGGGCAGGAATGGTGGTAGGGACAGTTGTTACCTCGCTGGGATGTGGGGCCAATTCTGAGGCGGAGGGTCTTATAGACTGGTTCATTTTTAAAATAGAGTCAACTTTACCCACCCACAAGTCCACCAATAATGCTAATTTATCAATACGGGTTGTTAAAGCATCAATTTCGTCTTTTATGACCGAACTTTAATGTTCTTTAAGGTCCAGCACCAACTTAGACACCCACAGGGTTTGCTCTACAGTTGTCGGTAATTTCTCGCCTGCTCCTTGTTCTCCCAGGGGGCTGTCTGGTGGCAAGTCTAGCGCTTGTATATTCCTCTTTACTCCCTTGCGAGCAGCGGGTTTCTGTTTCCCCCCTTTCTTCTTCTTCCCCTCGCTTCCCTGGGGGGTCTTAAGGACGCAGTCCACCCCCATCCGGGATCGTGTTCTTCGGGGTGCGGAGACTGTGATCGGGGTAGGTGATGGAAGTGGAGAAAGAGTCCCATTGTCGGGTAAAGTGGGGCTTAGTGCTAGGATCGGTGTCAGTGAAAGGCGTCTCTCTGTGCGTTCGATTTCATTAGAGACTGCTCCAATTGCCCGCTGCAGCATTTTGTCTATTGCGGTTGGTTGTGCTGTAGAGGGAGCGGGTGGGGCTTTCTTGCGAGTAATAGAACCTTTTGCTGTGGGAGTGCATTTACCCATAGCAACTTGTTAGATAGTACTCAGCAAAACAGATCGTATGCGCCTTAATGGTTTTAAATAGCAGTAGAAATAACGAGCAGCGAATTCTTGTGGATGCACTGACCTCTAGGTTGCGTGTTAAATGTTCACTGTCCCATCAGCCCATCTTCCATAAGCAGCGCCAAGGGGGGTGGCCCAGCCCAGTCTCCTCCGGTCTCGGACAGGCGCAGACGGGCCCGCCCTTGGCCCGGGCTTCGCCCGCGCGCGCCCCGCGCTGCGGGAGGGCCATGGTGCTTTTGTAGCGCCTCCGGGCGCGAGTGCAGCATCACGGGTACAGAGGCTGCTGGAAGGTGTAGTTCCTGCTGCTGCCGTCCCCCTCACGGCGTGTCTGAGGTGAGCTATGCCGTTCCCCTCACGGCAGGATGAATGCCAGCAACCGGACCCTCAGGCACAACACAGATGTAGCAACCGTCGTGCATACACAATATAAGGGTTACTAGAAGCTCATGAAGGCACTTACATATGACCTGGCAGCATTCATCCTAGGTGAAAACACACTGTCCAGTGTTAAAACAAAATAAGGAAAAGGAACACGCTCTTAAGCACATGAGCCCATAGCACCACAGCTTCACCCCTTTGGAGGTACTGTACCCCAGTAGCCCAAACGATTTTGTACTTAGCTTTATGGAAGCAATCCTATGGTGGAGCAGACCTCCTCCGTTGCAGGGCTGAGTTCAGGGTTGCTGAAATCCGAGTAAGTAAAAATGAAACAATCACGCTGTTCTCCAGGTGTTAGTTTGGCCACAAAACCAAACCAGGCTGCACTGCTCTCCGAGCCTTTCAACGGCTCCAAGCGAGCGTCGAAGAAGTGCTAAAATCAGCAAGGGAAAAACAAACAAGAGAAGCGGAACGGAATCCCACCAAGGCTCCTGGCGCACTCCGGTGCGTTGATAACGCGCAAAATCAGCAAGGAATAAAAATAACTGCCTCTGCCGTGGTGTTTCTCCCAACTGCTCGGACTCAGTCTCCAGCGCGTTCAAACACGTACGTGTGTGGCGCTGCTGGGAAGGTAAACGCGCTCCAGCCGCTGCTGGGAAGGTAAGCCCGCTCCAGCCAGGCCTTGGGGAGGTCAAACATGTGGACAACTCCTGATGAGATATGTCCAACTATCTCCAGAAGGTCATTACTTGACTCCTATAGAGAGTTCAAACTGGACCTACTATGGCGGGGGACTAAGCCGGGCTGTCTAACGTCCAGGTTTTTGGACATTAAGTTGCAATACAGGATGGAAGCGGCTCTTGACAGCATACAGCCGCTTCTTGCAAAAAAACTTTATATCCAATTCAGACACGGGGCACTTCTGCTCCGTGCATTTACGAATAAATGGCAGGGAGCCCACACTTTAGATTGCCCTGGGTGTGATCAAGCCGAGGAAACTGAAATGCATGTCCTCTTCTTATGCCCTGCCTATGGTAAACCCAGGTCACGGTGGATTTTACAACTTTGTAGAAACATGGGGATTAGACACTGCGTAGAAGCATACAGGCTCCTTAAGTACGGAATTGACTTACCTATTGTGTTTGTCATCTCACGATTTATTTACTCTATGTGGTGCACCCGTAGAGCTATTCTTAAGCAAACTCCCTTAGGAAATCTGTAGTTACTGGTAATCTCCATAGTTACATGTCCTGAAAAGCTATACAACAGGGAAAAATAATGCGGTTTTGCACATATTCACACTATGGCTCCCACCCCCTCTAACTAACCTATTTGGATGGCCTTTTTAATCATTGAATTTTATCTGTTTTTATTCTCTTTTTAACATTTTGTTACAAATATCTTCCAGATGAAGTTTAAAGGTTTTTTGCAACCAACAGGCATTTTATTTAATGTATTAGCTTTTAAAGTTGTAATATGTGTCATTTTACCTTGTAAACAATTAGAGAAATTAGAAATATCATGTACATTGCACTTTAAGTGACCTTAAAACCTTAAATAGAGAGTAAATTAATGAATTTACAATTTGGTCTACCTCAACTTTAGAAAGAGTATATAGCAAGGATATAGCAGTTTTTATAATGATAAATAGTAGTCTTGTTTTCTATGTTTCTCTCATGTATACATTGTTCTTTTTCTTTTTTTGTATGTGCTTTTATGGCCTGTATGGTCGAAATAAAGCTTCTTTTGACTGACTGACTGACTGACATATTTCTTCAGGTACTTGAGGAGGCATGTTGTGGCATGTGATATGTCTAGAAAGGGGCCAGAATGGAGTCTGAGAGGCCATGGAGCTGGGCACTGCCATTATTCAGATGCAAGAGTACAAGCACCTGAACAATAACTCTGAAGATGCTTTCAGGGAGGAAATATTTCACTTTGTTTATGGGAGAGAGCTGGTGCCAGGCTGGTGCCAGGCTGTCTTAGGTTTCTTTGAGATATATTCCTTTACATTAAGGTCAGTGTTAAGGTGAATCTGAGGGAATTGACTGTAGGTGAAAATTGTGATTCAAACTCCTCCAGGATCATATAGTTGAGCTAGGTTTGGACTAGACATTGCTTGTTGTTCTTGGCAAATAGTATAAATTCTGCCTTAGTGGTGTTGAGGTTTAGATAGGTGCAGTATATCTAAGTATGGATGAGATGCGGGCATTGTTTATGACATTGGATATCTTTTATTAAACTTTTTTATTTTCATGATTTCCTGATAGTTATCATTTCAGTTTGTCCAATTTCCAATTGTAGAAGTAACACAGATCTCAAAATCTTACACGCAGGGATTCTTAATCTGTGGTCCCGGGAGCCCTGTGGGTCTGCAAAGCCTATTCAGGAGGTCCACGACTGCTTAGAATACTAAATAATATTATCAGATTAATAAAGTCTATAAATAAAGAAACAGTATGTACAACTGAAAAAGTTAAAACATTCTGTAAATGTGAAGTAATTCAAAATTGGATGATAAAAATTAAGATAGTGTCATCGGATTTATTTGTGGGAGCAGTGGTAATGCATCAACAGAGTATGGAGAATAAGAGGCCTCAATTGAATTTAGAAAAGCTCCAACCTTCCTATTCAAGTTTTGATTTTTTTATATTTGTTTGTGAATTAAATAAAACATTTCATCACTTGTGTATTTGTTTGATGGGTGTTTATTTCTTTATTTTTTGTGCATTGTTTTGTGATGCAAATCATCACAAATGTTTGGGCCAAGGTCCTCAGCTTCCAGTAATGACTCAGTAAGTGTCCCCGGATTCCAGTAATGATTCACTGGGGGTCCCCAGTTTCCAGTAATGATTAAGTATAGGTCCAAAGAAGTCAAAAGGTCAAGAATCACAGGTATAGGGCAACATTTCATACCTATTTCGATTCATTATATACCTGTTAACACATTCTGTTAATAACATTTGAAGAATTCATAAAGTACCTTCATGACTTATAAAACCTTTTCTCCCACCCACCCCTTTTGCGTATAGATTTTCTTTAACATATACTTTATGGATCTTGTTAAGCCACATTTGGAACTCTGGAGGCTCAGCTGCTTCCCAATAGGATGTAATCAGAGAACGAATTATCAAAGTAGCTATGAACCACCAAGTTCAGGTGTCTCTTGATCTTAGCCCCAGATGTCTGGAGCTTCCCAAAAGATTCAAATTTAGATCCGGTTATAAAGTATCTCCAAGCGAGTCTTGAATGCAAAAAATAACCTTTTCTTACAATTACTTTAACCGCTGGCATCCCCAAATCATATGCACCCAAGTTTCCAGTTTGTGGCATCTTCAGCCATGATTAGTGATGTTTGTATTCAATTTACGAAGCTGCACTGGAGTATATAGTATGCTAACCATTGTGCATAGTTTGTATTTGTTTAATATTGGGTCATCCTAACACCATGCTATTGAAGAAGGATATGTCTTCCTAATCTTCCAGAATCAAATTTATACCAGTTAATTTTTGCCCTTTGTCGTGGAGAGCTCTAAACACTGCTGCAAAGCCATTTTGGCACATCCGCAACCATTGTATCCACTGATCTAGTTTTCATGGAGTTTTAGATGGATTAAACAAATTCCCAACTATTTTTCCTTGAGGCTTCAGTATTTAAAAGTGCATATTTACCCAAGGCATTAAATATCTGAAGCAGAATAGACCTTGAAAAAAAAGTTCCATGTTATTGGTGTATTGCTGAATTTTTATCCTATTAGCAGTGATACCAAGTGGATCCATTGAAGATAGTTGGGGATAAGAGACTCTGCAGTTCATTTGTATGTTATGGAATGGGTTGGTGTCCATGCAAAGGAACTGATGTGAGTTGGATAGGTGGGAGGAGAACCAGTGAAGGATGTTGCCAAGGAATAGCATTTGAGATTTGAGGCTGTAGATGGGATTGGGTTTCTAAGATGACTCAGAGGCCCCAAAATAAGAGAAGGCAGTGGTCATTTTTATCTGCAGTCAGGAGGACACCAACTGTGATTTGTAAGGTAGCCATCTCAGTGGTGCAGTGTGTTCTGAAGCCAGATTTGTAATAAAGCTTGAGAGGATTGGCAGTGATGCGATCTCGAAGTTCAGCGTAGACTGCTTTTTGGATGACCTTGCTTATGAATGGTAGGTGAGTGGTAAGCTGGTAATTGGAGATGTCATTGGGGTCTGATTTTTTTTTTCATGAGTTGAAGAAACTGGCAAGTTTATAAAGCTTCTAGAAAGATGCCACACATGTCTACAATGCACCTTTCCTAACAAACATACAGATCAACGTGTAAGCCCTCCAGGCAGCTTGAGTACTGTGAAAGCAGACTACAGCAGTTTGTGCTGTACAAGTGTTAGACAACATAACATAGCTTAACAACTTTACCTCACACTGGTCCTTGCACTTCCTCATCTGACGATAAATTTAGAAATGAGGTAAAATCCAACCCTTTGAGGGAATGTTTGCCTATAAGCAAATGACTGTTGATCGTGCAAATTCAGTTCTTGACACCCACTACATTTGTACACTTTACATCCGTCTCGTTAGTCACACTGTTGTCTATTTGGTTTGTAAATCCTCCACCAAAGCCTAAAGCAACTCGATCGCTGAGATATGTGTTGTAATGATCCAATGCCCTGTTACAGCCCCCTGAATATACAGCATGAGAGCTGAAACTGCACGTGTGATAGAGGAACCAGATTTCAAGAGACACCAATTTTGCTGTAGCACTGTTAATAACCTGAGGCCTGTTTCAGCCATCTCAAGCATTGCTGTCTGATTTGTCATACCTGGTGTTGGGACGGAAAAGTCCCTTGCATGTTCATGGACGTGCACCCCTTCCCTGAGTGCAGCAACAGAAATGATGTCTGGATCTACAATGCTGATTTTTGTTGTCACGGAGGAACCAGGATCATGCGTGTGTGCCATGAAATAGGCCAGTCTCATGGTTTGGGGTCTTTCTGGATTGGGAACAGCATCCAAAGCCCTACCCTCATAGTGGTGAAAGGTTACTACCTTTGCCAGGAGTTAAGCAGCATGGTGGCGGCTGCATACTGTGTTTTAATCAGTTGGAGTGAACAGTACTTTTTACCTTTGCCACTGAAGTGAGGACTACAGGCCTACTTATTTGAAGGTCACTGCTGTCTGCTTAATTTATTCTTGGCCTACATTGGTTTGGTGTGGAGCACTGCACAGTGCAGGTGTCTTATACATGTGAGGGGTATATGTATGCCTGTTAATGGTACAGTACAGGGATAGTGCAGTTCTATGCAGTGTGTGTATGTTATGTGCATGTGCTGGGTGTATGTGTACCTGTGAATGGTTCAATAAATGAAGGATGTAGTGCTGTGTAGTGTGTGTACATTATATGCATGTGCCGGGTGTATGTGTGCCTGTGAATGTTGCAATACATGGAAGGTTCTGGGTTCCATTTTGGGAGACCCAGAGCTAACAGGAGGAACATGAGGAGGTAGAGGAAGCACCCCAGACAGATTTGTGGATTGCTGCATTCTGTGATCTGGGTAGGACACACTGGAGGAAAAGAGAGCCTGGCTCTTCAATAGGAAGGGGCCTTGGCATGTCTAAGGAAGGAGATGGGGCTGATAATAAAATTCATAAGTAGGGCTGAAGCCCTTGGTTAACCTTTTTGATACACATATCACTGTGGCTGACATCCAGGTGTGAAATTCTATTCACTCCCATGGCCTGTGTGGTGGTGCTATCCGATTTGGATCACTCCGCTGTGACACACTGCTTTAACCCACATTTAGTGTCTGGAAATGGTCCATAAGAAGGGGATCTCAAGGCCCCCAAAATTGTCAACGGTCAAGCAGACAGTTGGGCTGTGCTAGTAGGAGAAGCTCTGCAAGACATCTGCCTGTGATCAGGTCTGGGGGCCAAGGCCAGCAAGTCTCCCAGCTAGGTGAGGGGACGTCACCCATGGACTTCAAGACCACCTTCCCGTGGAGCCTGGTGCACCAGCGCCTTCCTGCTTGTCAAGACCAGTGTGCTCTATAAAAAAAACTAGAGCGCTGGAGGAGTGAAGCCCAGTGGGGGTTGCTGTCAATTGGAAACCTATAGCGAGGTGTGAGGAGGTGGCTTCTGCACCAATCAGGTCATTGCCCATGTGCAGGGAAAAGTCGGTGACCCCTGTATGTTGGAGGAGGGCCGCTGTGAAGTGAGCCTTGACTGTTGTTGAACCGATCAGGTCATCACCGAACATATGCTGGGTGGGGCCACCATGAAGATTTCTTCTGTGCCGATCGGCTGTAGCCTAGGTACAGAGTGGACACCTTGACTCTGTATGCTGGGGGCACCTGGACAAGGCAAGGAGCATGGTCTGGTCAAGACCATTGTCATGAGGAGGAGGCTGCTTCTGTGACCAGAACAAGCCCAAGCCCCAACTGATTAGCAACACCAGGAGCATTGTAACGACCCACCAGTGAGGAGGATCCCAGGAAACTTACAGCTCATCAGAGGAGCAACAAGGACCTTCCGGCGGCTGTCTCAACAAAATTGTTTAAAGACACCCGATGGCTGCTCCTACCGGGCCTCTCGGACCGAAGTGAGCATCTTGCCACAGACAGCTGCTGCAGCTTCAGTGCCTGTGAAGGGGGGATGCTCGGAGACTCAGGTTGCTCAGAACCAGCTGGTGCTGACAAGACTGTGTTATGGGCCAGAAGGGCCCCCGGGGAACTTGCCTGCCATATAGTGCTTTAGCTCTGGAATACCTTTAATGAAGGTGGATTGACTTTAATAAAGCCTTAACATTTTTACTTTTTTTACATTTTAGATACATTTCAAATAAATTTACATATTTTTAAATTTCATTTTTATAAATTTTATTTAATATTTGAAATGTTTAAATCTTTAGAAATACCTTTAATAATGCTGGAATGACTTTAATAAAGAGTGGGAGTAGGACTCCTGAGACTCAGGCTACTAGTGGGGGTTAACCTAAATGTCACCTATAGTGAATGCGGAATAGCCACTACCACTAGCGATAGGGGAGTGGTACTCAGGGACCCCCCTGTTAAAACAACGGAACCCTGACCTCAGGGGATGATGCGTATCATTTGTGTAAGAAAATAGGCCATCAATTGTGTGGCCTGCACAAATAATGGGCCCACAATTACCCCCTCACTGGTAATCAAACACCCCATTGTAGGGCTTGACTCTCTCATGGTAGCGAAGCAGAGCGATCCAAGGCCTACTCAGGGGAAGTAGCGAGGACTAGTAATCACCATTCACTGGTACGCAGTAATAACATATCCCCAAAACTGGTTGCAACGGATATCAATCCGGTGCTCCCGGTGGGGGGGATGAGAGATAAGGATTTGGGATACGACCTCCCTACAGAAAATCTCTCCAAAATAAGTATGATATATAATTAATCATTAAACCAGTAATCACTCTGGGATGGAAATCACAACCAAAGTGAAGTGAAGGAGTGATTACTGGGTTAATGATTAATTATATAGGATACCTTTTGTTGGAGGGATGCAGTAATATCACTTAATAAATGATTGTACAGTCTATGGTTTTTCTTTAGAAATAGATTAATTACACACACACTACTTAATACTATGGAGTAATTTACAAATATTCATAAGACTGGTGGGAATAACTCTTGATAACATTACACTTGACCCCTAAAAGATCATGACCCAAAAAAAATCACAGTACCACCCTCCCAATAGAGCATAGCATATAACCATTTAGGAGGTTGTCACATTAATCAATGTGAAAGTTACCACACTTAGAGACCAGAATCGCATGTCATAATACATCATTCACTCACTGTAGTAGCCATGGGCCATATGTATGAACACAATTTGCCATTAACACAGAATGGTTAAAGGCCATAATCCATCTGCAATCACAAGTAATGAAGCATTGCAAACATTTGCACACATTATAGTTAATGAAGCATAGCAGCCTTTCGGGAATAACCATTACTGACAGCAATAACAACACCTTTAAATAGGCATTATAAACAACACCTTTATATAAAGCATTGTACAAACATAAAACATGTGTCTTTGTCTTTCTTTAAACAACCTTAGGCCACAAACATGCAGCCACAAGACCAACAAATAGAGATTGCTGCACTCCTAAGCTATACAACAAACATTGTAGCCTTGGGAGTGCTTGATTTACAGACAGAAAGTCAGGGAGGGTCATCTTGTCTTAGAGCCTGCAAAGTTAGGGTCAGTGCCTTTTGAAAACGTTCTATGGTGGAGCTGCTGCACTCCTGCAGCCCACTCACACTCTCTTTTTTACAGTTAGTGGTGCCTGTGCAATTTTGGGGCCACCACAATGAGTGCTTTCAAACCCCGCAACGCATTATGTAGCGCTCCTTCCTGGGAGCGTGCATACATGATGAGAGCTCCGGACATATTCCTCTGTTCAAATGCGCAGTCTCACGCAGTGCGGCTTCCTTTTTGCTTTCTCTTGTTCCTTTTCTTTTATTTATATTGGGGGTGCCCAGTCTCACCCGGTGCAATCTTGTGGTCATTTTGCTACTTGTGGCAATACCTAGCCACCTGGCGTGGTTTCCTCAGGACTCGTGGTCTCTAAGGTCACACAATTTGCAGGGAGCATAATTCATCATGGAGCACATGTTTTACCCCATTTTGATATCGTAATGAACTTTGTAGGTGTAGGAAGGTAGGATCCTTCTGTATGGTTACCCCCACTTTTTGCCTGGTGCTAAGCTGTATTATGACTAGTCTGACTGGGATACTGCTAATAAGGACCCCAGTCTATCTGCTTTCTCCCTAAATTGTTATGTTGAGTAATTAGGTACACTCCAGATTGGATACTGGGGTACCCTTATCAGTCCCTAGTATATGGTACCAAGGTACCCAGGGTATAGGTACCCCAGAGGTCTCCCATGGGCTGAAGCATGCATTATGCCACCCATGGGAGACCATGCAAAATGGAACTACAGGCCTGCCATTGCAGCCTGTGTAAGTTGGTGCATGCACCACTTACTGAACATATAGGTTTACTATATCTAAGGGTCACTGCACTTAAAACCTATAAGTCATCCCTATAGCAGGCCTTTGCAATCCTGAAGGCAGGGTGCTTGGTTCTAAGTGAGTGGGTGCCCCTGCATGAGCAGGACACCCCTGCAGCTTACGGAGTCCATTCTCCCGGGTTGTCAGTGAAGCAGCCATATACTATATAGAGGGGCACCGCGTAATTACGCGATGACCATCTCGAAAACGGCTGCAACGAATCCTATTATGTTTGTTATCAAACATGTTGGAGTCATACCCCCACACTGTAAACGGTGTGGGAGGTATGATTCCAAGCACTGGATGAGACCTCCGTTAGGCTCTCAGTGCTCCCGGTACCAGTCTTCTAGACCCGGACAGCTCAAATTGGTTGCTGCCGACCAGAGACACATTTCTGCCCTTCTGCTGCTGAGCCAAGCTCAAGCAGAGGAAGGTGGATCAATAGACATCCTGTCACAGGGAGGGGTGACCACCTCCCAGACAGGATTTAGTGTATTGGGATCGGGTGGGTGCACTTGTCAGCGCCACTAAGTCTGCATGAGGGGCACACTTGGTGTCCCCATGTATAGTCCAGTTCAAATCAGTTCTGGGAGCTGTTGGCTCCTGCTCTGGCGCGAAACTGGACAAAGGACATGGGAGTAACCTCCCCCCTGTCCAGACCCTCCCCTCGGAGAGTTCCTTGAATCTTACCAACCCCTTCCCTAGGGTATTTAAGAGTTTACCTGGGTGTAGGTCCCTTGATTCATCACGGGATAAGATTCAGATCAGACACCACTGCACTTCTACCGTCTGGGCACTCTGGACTTCGCTGGACTTCGTTTGGGCCTGACTTTGTCTCCCTTCCAGTCTGCTGCATCGTCTGTGCCTGTGCATCATACAGGAACCTTCCAAGTCCTGTGAAGCTTCAAAGACACCTGAAGTAATCTCCCTTGGAGTGAAGGAGTCACTCCCCTGCATTTGCAGGCACCGCAACTAAGTTGAGTGGTGTGCAGATTCTGAGCTCCTCTGGACTCCATGTACTCTGCAACACAGGTCAATCAATCAATCAAACATTTGTAGAGCGCACTACTCACCCGTGAGGGTCTCAAGGCGCTGAGGGAAGGGGGGGTGGTGCTGCTACTGCTCGAACAGCCAGGTCTTGAGAAGTCTCCTGAAGGTGAGGCAGGTCCTGGGTCTGACGCAGGTGGATGGGGAGGGTATTCCATGTCTTGGCGGCGAGGTGGGAGAAAGATCTGCCGCCGGTGGTCATTTGGTGGATGCGTGGAACAGCGGCGAGGGCGAGGTCCGCGGACCGAAGCTGGCATTTCAGGGTGTAGAAGGTGAGTCGTTTGTTGAGGTATGTTGGTCCAGCGTTGTGGAGAGCTTTGTGAGCGTGGGTGAGGAGCTTGAAGGTGATCCTCTTGTTGACGGGGAGCCAGTGCAGGTCTCTCAGGTGGGCAGTGATGTGGCTGTGGTGGGGGATGTCGAGGATAAGCCGTGCGGAGGCGTTCTGTGTACGTTGAAGTCTTTTCTGTAGTTTGGCCGTGGTTCCTGCGTAAAGGGCGTTGCCGTAGTCCAGTCTGCTGCTGACGAGGGCCTGGGTGACCGTCCTTCTGGTTCCGGTGGGGATCCATCTGTAGATCTTGCGAAGCATGCGGAGGGTGTTGAAGAAGGAGTAGGAGACGGCATTGATTTGCTGGGTCATTGAAAGTGATGAGTCCAGGATGAACCCCAGGTTGCGTGCATGGTCGTTTGGAGTCGGTGCAGCTCCTAGCGTGGCCGGCCACCAGGAGTCGTCCCAGGCGGAGGGGGTGGAGCCAAGGATGAGGACCTCCATCTTGTCAGAGTTCAGTTTCAGGCGACTGTTTTTCATCCATTCGGCGACGGCCTTCATTCCTTCGTGGAGGTTGGTTTTGGCGGTGGCGGGGTCCTTGGTGAGGGAGAGGATCAGCTGGGTGTCGTCGGCGTATGAGACGATGTTGAGGTTGTGTGATCGGACAACGTTGGCGAGTGGTGCCATGTAGACGTTGAAAAGGGTCGGGCTGAGGGATGATCCTTGGGGTACGCCGCAGGTGATCTTGGTGGCTTCGGATCGGAATGGAGGGAGGCGGACTCTCTGTGTTCTGCCGGTGAGGAAGGAGGTGATCCAGTCCAGGGTTCCGTCGTGGATCCCTGCGTCGTGGAGGCGTGTGCGTAGGGTGTGGTGGCAGACGAAATTTGTTTTATTTATTTATATGTGTACTTACCTGTAATAGGCCGTAATCCGTAGTTTACTACCCCCCACCCTGCCCCTCCCCCGCCCCACGTCAGCGCCCGGCGGCACTCCCACCACCGACCGCTACTGTGTTTAATATTTTTTCAACATTTAACAAAAATGTCTGCATACATTTTGGAACTCTTTTTAATACGTTTTTCATAATTTCTATTGGTTTATACAGTAAGATAGCCTTTTTTAATATTCATTTAGCAGGTATTTTTTTTGCTGTAACTTTTATTTTGTACTCTATAAGTGTCATTTTGACATGTGTTTCGTTTTGTGTCTGATCTCTGTTGCTGTTCAATGCCAAGCTTGTGTTCATGGGCCGGAAGGCGACGAAGCACCACATAAGAGCCCACGATAAACGCCTACCGAGGGCGGGGTCTGCAGGCGCAGGAGAGTAAAAGCCCGGCAAAATGCGCGTCAGCAATTGGCTGGCGTGCTTTAAATAGCCCAATGGGGGAGCAAGGGCGGGAAGGAAAGAGAGGTCATAAGCGAGGGCACAGGGAGCCTCCGCACCACTTGACCTCTCCACACAAACTGCCAAACAATATATGAAAATGTCGATTTTTTGGGAATCTGAGTGTACATTTTTTTTATAATTGAAAGTCCTTGCCCTAAAATATACATAGGCTCTTCAATTGTCCCTGTGAAAAAACGAATATATTAGAACATGAGAAAACATATCCATTGGCTCGTCATTTTAACCAAAAACACTCTGGCGACTAAATATTTATCATTTTTTTGGAATACCACAGATCCGAAATGATTTAAGAGGTGGAGATAGAGAAAAAAATATGAAGGATAATGGAGTATGGATATATATAATTTGGATACATGCGACCCAAATGATTTAAATGTAACGGAAGAATTAGCAGTAGGCTTATGAACCCTTTTTATTCTAGCCAGTACTTCTTTTTACAGAAACACGATTTTAATAGTCAATCAAGGGTAAATGATTACAGTCTTCATTGTGGCTTTAACACTAATATGCACATTTCTGTGTTTTTTTGGTTTTAGTTTGTAACCATAACTGCAGTTTAACTGCGTGTGTGCGTGTGTACTTTTTATTTATGATTTTTTTATTACACCATGCTGGCGAGAATGCTGAAGTTTTCCCTAGACAAAACTTTAAAATGACAGTGAGATAGGGTACCAGTTGAGGATATGTAGTCTTAACCAGTGACACTGACATGATCGAGCAAGCGTGAGACAGGAGGGTGTAAGACTCCCTTTGCAAACCCTCCAGTGTAGACTTAGGGATTCCATCTCCATGTCACCAGATACCATCGGAAGTTGAGAACGCAGCTTATAATTTTTTTTATGCCCCTAAATGATTGTTTTTCAAAATAGTGCAGTACCAAACGTTTCTAGATAACCTTATGTTATGTTTGTGGTCATGATATAGATAAGTATCTCGTTCTATGTCATGTACTGTTAAATAGAACTTCAAATTTATCTCCAGTGAACCAGACGAGTAACGGAAAAGAACGTTCAAATGAGTTAACGATATTATGCAAAAGAAGACATTTAAATCAGCAGTGTGAGTCACAATGTCCATTATGCACAAAAGCAGCCATGATTACATCACAGCTGGCTGAACACCCCATCCAGGATGTTGTATGGTTTGGATTTCATGGAATCAGGTCATTAAGTCACACAATCTTGTGTACATAATAAGTCACAGTTTAGCAGATTATAGAAAATGCAGTTCGATTACTTATTCAAATAAAGTTAGATGCACGTCATTCTTGGCACAATTAGGCACAATTTTAAAAGTAATTTGAGAAAATGGAGTCTGTAAACCAGAAATGTGTTTAGGAACACAGCCCTATTCAGGTAATCAGGCGTAATGAGAACAAGGAATACAGAAACCTGTACAGCTGAAGTGCGGTAATGTGCAGACCTCTGGTTATCCAATCAGGTACAATTACTAGCACATGGGAAGGAACCACTCTCTAGATTGGTGGTATTTGAGAAGGAGCTCTCCTGTTGACAGCCGCTATAGTGTACCCATGTCATGTGCCAGTGGAGGGAGTGGAGTAACCGCCATGAAGTGATTTACAGTGTTGGTGGATTCATGTTAAATGTGCGTACAAATGTTGCTGGCATTTCTTTGAGTTATCTCAGTACTGTGATCTGGATTTTGTACTGAGAAACTGTCTTGGATTTGATGAAAATTAGGAACAGTGCAAGAATTATCAGTATCTCATGCAAAAATGCACTTCCCCTGTGGCACTACCGGCAGCCTGCCTTGTTTGATGCCACTAATTGTAATACATCTTTGATACCCCCATACACGTCCCTCCCTATGGGTTCACTGGTCCTGATGGAAAGACCAGAGGCTCATATTAGCTCATCTTTTTCCTTACTATAGTCAAGAAACCACAGTTCACTTCACATGAACTCTTTGGATGAAATCCAGCCAAGAGGAACAGATAGGGATATACCAATTGATTGGCACGGTGTGACTAGGGACTGCAGATGACGCTGCACCCTCACTGAGCACCAATGCCAGCCCTAATCCACAGCAGATCCCTGAATCTCAAAGCTCTCACGGAGCAAAGATGATGTAGAGTCAGTCAAAGGAATCACGCTGGCAACCACAGGAGTAAAAATCTCGGTGCCTGACTCTGGTGTAAGGAAATCCCTGTGCCCCTTGAGTTGTTGATAGGGGTATGTAGACTGCAGTAGTTGGAGAAAGATTGTGGAACTCTTCTGCAATGCTCGCATGCCCAAGATCTCAGAGAATAGGTGGCAGCGTCGAATTGAATGGGTGTTGCAGTGGAACGCCCACCGCAACACCCACTGCACGCCCCTTTCACGCTAAGTTTAGCGTGAAAGGGGCCTTATTCACAAGGCAGGGTTAAGCCACTTAACGTGGCTTAAAGCCACGTTAAGTGGCTTAACGCTGCCTTGTGAATAAGGCGCTGGCCCTATCGCCAAGGGGAACGTCAGAAAAAGTGACGTTCCCATGGCGATAGGGGCTTCAGAATATGTCCCACATTGTGTCAATCAGCAAGTGAGTGTAATAAGCATTCTGGTATCAATTTTACTTGGATTCAGGAGATTTACTGAGTGAGAAGTGCCAGAGCACTTTAGCTGTGCACCCAAAAATTCTTTAAGGGGTTTTGTGAAATTGGTAAATAGCTTCACAGTGTTATATAAGTGAATCAAGGAAAGTGAATGCAAAGGAGTTCTATTGGCTTTCATACTTAGGATGACTCGTACCAGAAACAACAGTGCCTTCCTGAGTTTACATTCACATGAAAGATGTCATGTCTCTCCTTAAGAGGGACTCAGTAAGAAAAAACAGTTACAAAAGGCAGAAAAATGAATTTTCGGCAATATGTATATTTTTTTTATTTCAGATGATGAGCTTTCAAGAGTTGTAAAGCTAGATACCAGAACAGCCTGATAAAGAGCAGAAAAACATTGCAGCATAATCTTCCAGGATGAAAACTCCACCAAGGAAAAACAATTGTAGAAAAAAAAGAAGCAAAACAATGTGTTGAACAGGAAATGGCTTGACAGGAAATTGGTTGAATGTCATCTTAGATCAGGAAGCCCTGTCAGCAAAAACTGGGAAGATGACCATCTTGATTAGGAGAAAATATAACTCTAACCAAACCCACCGTCACAGGAAAATGTTGTTTAAATTGGAGGCGCAAGAAGAGTAATCAAGTGCCCGATATCATGCTCTGGAGCTTACTGGCATCAGTGGCTCTCTGTACCACTATACTCCTTTCTCCAAAGTCTCAGCCTGACATTCTCATCCACATACAGAGTAACTCACGACCAAGGAAACCCGTTGTGGCTACCACAGCTGGCCACAGGTGGCCCACAGCCTGAGGCGAAGAAGACGAGGGATACTTCCTGTATGCCAAACAGGCCGCCTTCACATCTGCTGATGTGGAACAATGTGAACCTCTCACTGCCTCTTCGGATCCAAGGATGTTCTCTGATGAACAAAGTATACACCTGCCCACCAAATGAAATGATAAACCAAGAAGAAGGAATGCATTGTAGAAGAATGTTCCCAGAAACCTTCACCGGATGAATAGTCTTTCCAAGTCTCAAAAAATGAGGATGACCTCAGAAATCTGAGGATTCATAGGTTGCTTGATCTCATGTTCAAGTTGACCATGAACCATAAGTAGAGCTGGTTCAGTAGGAAAACAATGATGAGGATCACACATATAATGTTTCAGCCGTGCATTATGAAAAACAGGATGAAATGTTAAAGTACTAAGTAAATTTAAGCTGCAAAACACAGGATTGATTGAGTAATGAGAAAGGACCAAAAATATTGTGGTTGAAATTTCACTGCTAAAGTATGCATAGGAAGAAAGTGAAAAGATAACCGTATTTTTGTACCAGGATTAAAAGAGGAAGAACTAATCTGAACTTATTAGCACTTTCTTTCATCCTGGCTCTGAATGATTTTGACTGTCAGAGAGTAGTTGTGTTTGTTCCTGAAAATGTTAATCTAGATCAGTAGCAGCTGGAATCAAAGGATCAACATTAGGTGAAGAAAGAAAAATGCTTGCATGAAAACCTTGTACACAGAAAAATTATGAAAATTTGGGAGCACTATAAGTCACGTCATTAAAAGAAAATTCAGAAAATACTATTCAAGTCTCTGATTCGTACTCTTTCTTTGTCTGTTGGTCCGAGTATGGTAAACCAAAGAAAAGGCTTGTTGAAATCGGTTCACTGACAAAATATCGATGTCAAAAATATAGGTGTAAAACATATAGATGAAAAAATATAGAATGCAAAAATATCGACTCCCTATACTTAAACAGGTAAGTACAAAAATATTGAAACCAATTATCGATGTTCAAAATATAGTTGTACAAAATATCGATGTTTATGTATATTTAAAATAAAATAATAATTATTAAATATATTAAATAATATTTTTTTAAATAAAATAGATTTAATATATATTTTAATAAATATAACAAATAAACTTAATTTAAAAAGTTAAACACACATACATAATAATAAATATATATATACTTTAAAACAATTATTGAACTATTAATTTTAATTTATTTTATAATTGTAAAATTATATAAAGCAAATATATAGGGCCTGATTCACAGAACTAACTTACGTCAAAACGTAAAGTTAGTACTTTTAGTATTCACAGAATACACTTACTCATTTGGTATTCACAGAATGAACTTACTCATTTCGGTATTCACAGAAGTTAGTAGTCCTAACTTTAGGACTCCTAAATGCCTTCTGTGAATACCGAAAGTCTTAAAGTTAGGATTTTCTCAGTTTAGGAGTAGTAAAGTCCTAACTTTACTACTCCTAAACTGAGAAAAATCCTAACTTTAAGACTTTCGGTATTCACAGAAGGCATTTAGGAGTCCTAAAGTTAGGACTACTAACTTCTGTGAATACCGAAATGAGTAAGTTCATTCTGTGAATACCAAAATGAGTAAGTGTATTCTGTGAATACCAAAAAGTACTAACTTTACGTTTTTGACGTAAGTTAGTTCTGTGAATCAGGCCCATAGTATATATACCAATTACATAAAATCTATAAAAAAACATTCTATTATAAATTAAAACATTAAACTATTTAAAAATCTTTAAACTTAAATTTACCACTACAGTCAGTGCAACAGGAGGGAAAGTGTTGGATAGCGGAGGGGTAAAAATGACTATTCCCACGCCAGTCAGTGCAATAATAGGGAAAGTGTTGGGTAGCGGAGGGGTAAAAATTACTATTCCCACTCCAGTGAGTGTAACAGTAGGGAAAGTGTTGGATAGCGGACGGGTAAAAATTACTATTCCCACTCCAATGAGTGCAACAGTAGGGAAAGTGTTGGATAGCGGAGGGGGAAAACTTACTATTTCCACTCCAATGAGTGCAACAGTACGGAAAGTGTTGGATAGCGGAGGAATAAAATTTACTATTCCCACTCCAGTCAGTGCAACAGTAGCGAAAGTGTTGGATAGCGGAGGGGTAAAACTTACTATTCCCACTTCAGTGAGTGCAACAGTAGGGAAAGTGTTGCATAGCGGAGGAATAAAATTTACTATTCCCACTCCACTCGGTGCAACAGTAGGTAAAGTGTTAGATAGCGGAGGGGTAAAAATTACTATTACCACTCCAGTGAGTGCAACAATAGGGAAAGTGTTGGATAGCGGATGGGTAAAACTTACTAATCCCACTCCAGTGAGTGCAACAGTAGGGAAAGTGTTGGATAGCGGAGGAATAAAATTTAATATTCCCACTCCAGTCATTGCAACAGTAGGGAAAGTGTTAGATAGCGGAGGTGTAAAAATTACTATTCCCACTCCAGTGAGTGCAACAATAGGGAAAGTGTTGGATAGTGGATGGGTAAAACTTACTATTCCCACTCCAGTGAGTGCAACAGTAGGGAAAGTGTTGGATAGTGGAGGAATAAAATTTACTATTCCCACTCCAGTCAGTGCAACAGTAGGGAAAGTGTTAGATAGCGGACGGGTCTTTGACTCGCGTACACTTCCGGTATACTAACGTGTTTTAACATCACATGTTTAATGAGTCACTCGCGTCTACATTTCACGGAATGAATACATACGCGTAGCCTTGTTTGCACGCAGGTAAGTTCTTTACAAACCATTTTTCTTAATTATTTTCAAACCACTTCTTTAACTTCTGACCGCATGTTGGTAATTCTTTGCATTTGACTATTTGCAGTTTATTTTCACGACGGTTCTCTATTGTATTGTAATTGCATTTATATAGCGCTTACTACCCCTGACGAGGCGTCGAAGCGCTTTTTCGGCGAGTAGCACGCTACTCCGGGACCCATAGAGGATTAGTTTTGAATTAGTATAGTGAAACATGCAAGTACATTTTAAGTGGTGGTTAGGTTAGTCAGTTATTTGGATTTGGAATGATAGCAGAAGGATAGAGGAGGAAAAAAGGTTTGTATTTATATAGCGCTTGTTACCCCTGATGGGGTGTTGAAGCACGCTACTCCGGAAGCCCATAAAGGATTAGTGGTGAATTAATATGGTGAAATATGAAAGTAGTTTCAGTGGTGGATATTAGTCAGTTATTTGGAGTGAGAAGGATAGTGGAGGGATAAAAAGGGAAGAAAGGTTTGCATTCATATAGCACTTGTTACCCCTGATGGGTGTTGAAGCGCTTTTCTGGCGAGTAGCACGCCACTCCGGAACACATTAAGGATTAGTGTTGAAAATTAGTATAGTAAAAAATGAAGTAATTTGAGTAGTGGATATGTTATTCAGTTATTTGGATAGAGAAGGGTAGGTGGCGGGATAGAAGAGGGAAAGAGGTTTGTATTTATATAGCGCTTGCTACCCCTGATGGGGTTTTGAAGCGCAAGTAGCACGCTACTCTGGAACCCATAAGTATTAGTGTTGAATTAGTATGGTGAAACATGAAAGTAATTTTAGTGGTGGATATGTTAGTCAGTTATTTGGATTGAGAAGGGTTGGGGAGGGTAGAAAGGGAAAAGGTTTGCATTTATATAGCGCTTGTAACCCTGATGGGGTGTTGAGACGCTTTATTGGCGAGTAGCCCGCTACTCTGGAACCCATAAAGGATTAGTGGTGAATTAGTATAGTTGAAAATGGAATTTGAGAATTGAACATGTTAGTCTGTTAATTTTGATTGAAAAGGATAGTGGAGGGATAAAAGAGTGAAGGATTTTTTTTTTTAGGTCTTAGCAGTAGGAGGAGGCTTTTGGATGAGCAAAAGGGGGTTTTGGAGGGGAGGAGTCAGGGAAGAGTTTAGAAAGGTTTGTTTTAGGGGATCGGTATAGTAAAAGAGGTGTCAGATGATGCAAGGAGGGTAGAGTAGGAGAGAGTCTAGAAAGGGTTATTTTGGGGATCATAGTAGTGGTATGGGGTTTGGGATAAATGAGAGTGTGGATGTAGAGGATATATTGATAAATGTATAGGATGAGAGATAGGGTAGTGCATTGGAAAGAGTAGTAGAAAGAAGTTTGAGATGAGTCAGAAGGTTGGGCTAGAAGATATATTGAGATAAGTATAGGCTGAGAACTAGGGTAGTGCCTTGGAAATGCTAAATTAGAAGAAAGTGATAAATATATAGATCCATAAGTACATTGAAAGTATATAGATACATAAAGGAGGTAAGTATATGTAGATTAAAGATATTGATAGAGGCACAGGATCAGAAATAGGGTAGTGCATTGGATATGCTTTTTCAGGAGAAAAGTAACAGTGACACAGATCCAAGTACATGGAAGGTACATAGATGCACAATGGAAGTAAGTACATGTAGACCAAAGATGACATTTATTTATTTATTATTATTATTTTTTATTTTTATTTTTCTCTCAACAGCATAATTATTCTACATGTTTATACAAAGCAATACCCAAAGATAGGTACATTTCTATAGTGAAAACAAATGCTTATATACAGAGGGATATGCTGTAAATTTCTGTTTGCGTATGGTGCTTATGTGGGGAAGAGCCAATTCTTGAGTAGTTTTCTGAAGATAAGGTGGTTGTCGGTGGATCTTATGTTGGGGGTAAAGAGTTCCATAGTTTGGCTGCTTGAACAGAGAAGGATGTGCCACCCATGGTTTTTTTCTTGTATCTTGGGATTTTGAGGCGAGATGCTCCTTTAGAGCGGAGGTTCCTCTGTTGAATGTGTTTGGTGATTTTATTCCTGATGAAGAGCGGTCCCATTCCATGTATTGCTTTGTGGGTGATACAAAGCAGCTTGAACGTGGATCTTCTGGCAACCAGTAACCAATGCAGGGTTTTAAAGGCAGGGGAGATGTGGTCTCGCGGTTTGATATGCAAGAGTAGTCTGGCAGCCGAGTTCTGAATCCGTTGTAGTCTTTTCATGGTTGTTAAAGGTGATCCGTGGTAGAGGCTATTGGCGTAATCGAGTTTGGACAGAACAAGGGAGATGGTAGCTTGGACCTTGTGCGGAAATCCCAAATGAGGGAAAATTCGTTGCAGCGTTTTTATAGTGACAAAGCTTGATCTTGCTAGTTTGTCCACTTGGGCATTCATCGACAGCTTGGAGTCCATGGTCATTCCGAGGTTTCTTACTTCCTTCGATACTTTAGGTGGTGATCCCAGTTCATTAGGCCATGCGGCAAGCGGGTTGTAATGTTTCCAATCGCCACACGTGAGTATTTCCGTTTTTGAAGTATTCAATTTGAGATGGCTCTGGCTCCAAGTCATCCACTGATCCACGGCTCTGAGACAGCTGAAAATTGGTGATTTTCCAATGTCTTTGGGGCATTCCAGTTGAAGGAGTATTTGCGTGTCATCTGCATAGTTATTAAGGGTGGGCGGAATTTGCGGAATTGCGTTCCATGAAATTCCGCGAAACGGCAAAAAATCTCTGCGAGCACGCGGAATTTCACGTGCTCGCGGAGATTTTGCTGCGCCCGTTTATATCTGTAAGTGCTTCCTGTTGAGGTTTAATTTTTGTGACAGGAGCATCATGCCAGCCCAGAATGAATCCTGCCCTGCATATTTATCCAAGAAGATGAGTCCGTTTTGTGCAATACCTCTACTCAACTGGAGTACTTTCTACTGGCTAATCAGTAAGTGCTACCTCGTTGGGAAAATGTATAGTGCCTTTCCTACACTACAGCTGCAAAGGACCAGAAGAATTGTCTCCAGTGACCTGTGTGTCTAACTTTGCCACCGCGCCGAAAGCGCCGGGATCCTTTGATTAAGCTGTCCATCATAGTGGGGAAAGGGCGGGAAGACGTTGCATACCGCGAGTGTATGTGGGGCGGGGCTACTAGCCTGTTCTCATGCCTCTTGTTTATAAAGGGTCAGAGCAGGATCTCAGCGGCAGACGAGGAGAAGGAACCTCCTGGTCACAGGAACTACACGAGGATTGCGCTCGAGAAAATCAAGGATGCAAAGACCTCCATCAAGGATTACAGCTAGCTTTTCAGGGTGGCAATGGAGAGAAGGCACATCTGCTTAATCACGCTCACGAATTCTACACGAGGATTGCGCTCGAGAAAATCAAGGATGCAAAGACCTCCATCAATGATTACAGCTAACTTTTCACGTTGGAAATGGAGAGACGGCACATCTGCTTAACCACGCTCACGAATTCTGCACACCTACCCTGCATATTTATCCAAGAAGATGCCTCCGTTTTGTGCAATACCTCTACTCAGCTGGAGTACTTTCTACTGGCTAATCAGTAAGTGCTACCTCGTTGGGTAAATGTATAGTGCCTTTCCTACACTACAGCTGTGTAAAGGACCTGAAGAATTTTCCCCAGTGACCTGTGTGTCTGTAACTTTGCCACCGCGCCAAAAGCACTGGGGTCCTTTGATTAAGCTGTCCATCATCGTGGGGAAAGGGAGGGAAGACGTTGCATACCGCTAGTGTATGTGGGGCGGGGCCAAACGGGCGGGGCTTCTAGGCCCGTTCACATGCCTCTTGTTTATAAAGGGTCAGAGCAGGATCTCAGCGGCAGACGAGGAGAAGGAACCTCCTGGTCACGGGAACTACACGAGGATTGCGCTCGAGAAAATCAAGGATGCAAAGACCTCCATCAAGGATTACAGCTAACTTTACAGGGTGGAAATGGAGAGAAGGCACATCTGCTTAACCACACTCACAAATTCTACACGAGGATTGCGCTCGAGAAAATCACCGGGGTCCTTCGATTAAGCTGTCCTTCATTCTGGGCAAAGGGCGGGTAGATGTTGCATACCGCTAGTGTATGTGGGGCGGGGCTTCTAGGCCCGTTCACATGCCTCTTGTTTATAAAGGGTCAAAGCGGGATCTCAGCGGCAGACGAGGAGAAGGAACCTCCTGGTAACACAGGAGCTACACGAGGATTGCGCTCGAGAAAATCAAGGATGCAAAGACCTCCATCAAGGATTACAGCTAACTTTTCAGGGTAGAAATGGAGAGAAGGCACATCTGCTTAGCCACAACCTCGCTCACGAATTTTTGGGCTGAATAATACGTTACAGAATTTGAGCTTCAACTCGGGCACCTGCTTTATTTATACCCGAATTCTGTTCCGCCGCGGATCGCGGAAGTTTCGACATTTCCGCGTTCCGCGCGGAACGCGGAAATGCCGAAATTTCGCAAAGTTCCGCGAGCGGAACGGAATTTGCCGCCCAGGGTTAATAGTTATAGCACGTGAGGTGAAATTTATTGATCAGTACTGGTAATGACTTCATGTAGATGTTGAAAATCATGGGCGAGATGATAGAACCTTGAGGGACCCCTGCTTTTGTGGAGTACGGTTTGGACGAGAAAGGTGGGGTATGGATGACATTAGTTCTGTTTCGAAGGTAGGACGCGATCCAGTCGAGCAGTTCCCTCTATGCCGGCTTCATAGAGTCTTTGTTTCAGAGTGTCATGGTCAACCGTGTCAAAGGCAGCCGAGAGGTCCAAGAGGAGTAGCGCAGCAACTCCGTTGCGGTCAACTGTATTTTTCAGGTCATCCCAGATGGCAAGGAGGGCAGATTCAGTGCCTCTCCCTGGACGGAATCCTGTTTGGAAGTCTGAAAGTATGTCATTCTCTTCAATGAATTGTGACATCTGGGCGAACGCTGCTCTTTCCATCAGTTTGCCCAGGAAAGGTCCATTTGTAATGGGTCTGTAGTTGTCAGGGTTCAGTGGGTCCAAGTTTGTTTTCTTCAGTAAAGGGCGTATGTGTGATGTTTTGAGTTCTTCTGGAAATATTCCGGTAGTGAAGGAATCGTTGATGATTCTTCTTACTGGAGTGGCAGCAGAGGTTGTTAAAAGAATTGTTTTGAAAATTTGTGGTGGACAGGGGTCAGAAGGGCTGCCGGCAGACCTGCTTGCTTTGACCAGGTCCATAAATTCATCGTGTGAGATGTGTTGTAAGGAATGGAGAGGCTTGGTTAGAGTATTCTTGTATTGTTGTTTTGTACAAGGGTTAGTGCTGGTGCTTTGTTTCTGTTTTAAGTATGAGTCCAACGTGTCTGCTTTGTCCGTGTAATGATTTGCCAGTTTGTCTGTGAAATCTTGAGTAACAGGATGAGTTCCTTCTAGGCAATTTGGTTTGCGAAATTCATTGAGTATTTTATAGAATTCTTTATTTGCACATTTAGCGTTTTGAATTCTGTCTGAATAGTACCTTTCCTTAGCTTTTTTGATAGCCGACTTGTATAATCTGTTAATTTTTTGTAGGTGAAGTTTGTCTTGTTTGGCGTTTGTTCTGAGCCAGGTACGTTGCAGCTTTCTAATTTGTTGTTTTATGTCTTTTATTTCTATGTTTCTCCAAGGTGCTTTTTTTCTTTTGTTCTGTTGTGTGGATTTGAGTGGTATCAGGATGTCAAAAGCTTCTTGTAGCCACTCATAGTTTTTTAACAGAATTTATTGTTTCTAGATTTGTACTTGATGTTAGTTGTGTTTCTAAGTGTTCCAAATTGAGTTTGTTCCACGGCCGATAGGTGGATGGATGTAAGGTAGTTTTAGGTGAGTCGCTTAGTGTTGTTTTGGAAGGATGATTATATGTTTGTTAGTGATAAAAGGTGGTATGTTAGGTGTAATTAAAGCAGGGAGCATGTGTCTGGATGGGATGTAGTTATGTATGGTGTCGATTGGCGTTGTGTTAGTGATGAGTGTATTGGTTAGTGGTATAGGATAGGGTTGTGTACTGTTTGTAGGTGATGGTGGATATGTGTGGTAGTTGGGATAGTAGGCTGTATAGATGTGGTTTGGTTGGTTTTGTAGTGCATGCTGGTACATTAATCTGTGCATAGTGTTGTGCGTGGTGTACATTTGGTGTGTGTGTGTTGCTCTGTTTGTGGATGTGGATGGTGTGGGCTGGGTGTTGCTTAATGGGAAGATGGACAGCATTTCTGGCCCTGGCCCTGGTAAGTCTCGATCAGGCTCAAACAGGCAACTGCCCTTGTCCTCTCTGCCCTTAACAGGCTCAAACAGGCAACTGCCCTTGTCCTCTCTGCCCTTAACAGGCTCAAGCAGGCAACTGCCCTTGTCCTCTCTGCCCTTAACAGGCTCAAACAGGCAACTGCCCTTGTCCTCTCTGCCCTTAGCCTCGACGCCCGGGCTGAGACGCCCTAACCCTGGCTTTTCATAGCCCTAGTAATTAGGTGACTCCGTCAGCCAATGGGAACCCTAGCCCTAACACTATCCAATCACAACACTAGCCCTAAAAATCTAGAACCAATAGGAGATCAGGACCTTACAGCCAATATTAGCCCTAGTCCAAGCACCCAATAAGTTCAAACCCCTGATCTCTACGTCCAATAGAGGCCCTAGTCCTACCAGTAGTCCCAACCCTAGTCCAAGCAACCAATGGGACTGGAAGCCCTAGTCCCTCCTTCCAATAGAAAGCCTAGCCCTACTCTTAGTACCACACCTAGTCCAACAACCAATAACACCAGAAGCCCTAATCGCTACTTCCAATTAAAGGCCTAACCATAGCCCTAGTCCCACCCTAGTCCCAGCAACCAATAACACAGGAAGCCCTAGTCCCTACTTCCAATAGAAATCATAACCCTAGCCCTAGTCCCAACCCTACATTGATTGAATCACAGACCCAGAAACCAATCAGAACCCTCAAATACCCAACCAATGAGGACACTAACCCAATCCAATAGAAACATCAGCTACAACCACCAATCAGTGTATACATGTACCAACCACTAGCAGACTATATAAGGTCCCAGCAACCTCAGACAAGGTTTGCTGGCCAGGGAGTTGGAAGCTGCTTCTCCTGATCAGAATCTCCTAGGAGACAGAAAGGCTCAATCCACACTTTGGACTTCCTTCAGGTAAAGGCCTCACAAACTTGAAATCTAATAATACTGTTTGAATAAAACTTTACTCCCTCTCCTGGCCAAAAAACGAAGTGCACAGTCCCTATTAAACACAGTTTAAACAGCTCACAGAAGCACCCTCTGATGTAGAATATCCCTGTTGCTGGGGGGAGGCAGGGGGGCTGGTTTCACTGGCTTGATAACACAAAATGGTGGCTGGGGGTGCACTGTTTAACATACAGGTCTTAGCACAGAGCAAAGGAGAAATTTGGAGGGAAAACTGAATAGTCACCAGGAATGAGAGGGAAAGACTACAGAGTTTGGACTGCAAATCCCACAATTCAACACGTTAAATGGAAGCAATCATGGGCAGGAAAACCACAAGTTTAAAACACAAAACAGGTGATAAAATATGCAATCACAGGCAGGTTAAAACTACAATTTTAAACTGTAACAACCACAGGCAAAGACAGTAATCACAGAAAGGAAAAATCGTTTTTAAAAACTTTTGGGGGGGAAGGGGAGGAGGAAGAGACAGCACTAGTCTGCCTCCTTACCACTGCCTGGACTCTGCTCACTGCAATCTGGGGCACAGGTAGGCTGCAACTCACAAGATGGAGGAGAATGATTTGGGGTGCACCCAGCAAAGCCTTAAGGGGCCTGGGCAGGTGTGAGGGGAGGGCTCAGAGTTGCCTGGGAGCTGAATAGCCAATCCCCCGTCCCAAGTCTGCTGGCCTGGGGGTGGGGACTGGGACTGGGGAGCTGCTCTATTCACAGATCTCCTAGGAGACAGACAGGCTCAATCCACACTTTGGACTTCCTTCAGGTAAAGGCCTCACAAACTTGAAATCTAACAATACTGTTTGAATAAAACTTTACTCCCTCTCCTGGCCAAAAACGAAGTGCACAGTCCCTATTAAACACAGTTTAAACAGCTCACAGAAGCACCCTCTGATGTAGAATATCCCTGTTGCTGGGGGGAGGCAGGGGGGCTGGTTTCACTGGCTTGATAACACAAAATGGTGGCTGGGGGTGCACTGTTTAACATACAGGTCTTAGCACAGAGCAAAGGAGAAATTTGGAGGGAAAACTGAATAGTCACCAGGAATGAGAGGAAAGGCTACAGAGTTTGGACTGCAAATCCCACAATTCAACACGTTAAATGGAAGCAATCATGGGCAGGAAAACCACAAGTTTAAAACACAAAACAGGTGATAAAATATGCAATCACAGGCAGGTTAAAACTACAATTTTAAACTGTAACAACCACAGGCAAAGACAGTAATCACAGAAAGGGAAAATCGTTTTTTTAAAAACTTTTGGGGGGGGGGGGGGAAGGGGGAGGAGGAAGAGACAGCACTAGTCTGCCTCCTTACCACTGCCTGGACTCTGCTCACTGCAATCTGGGGCACAGGTAGGCTGCAACTCACAAGATGGAGGAGAATGATTTGGGGTGCACCCAGCAAAGCCTTAAGGGGCCTGGGCAGGTGTGAGGGGAGGGCTCAGAGTTGCCTGGGAGCTGAATAGCCAATTCCCCGTCCCAAGTCTGCTGGCCTGGGGGTGGGGACTGGGACTGGGGAGCTGCTCTATTCACAGATCTCCTAGGAGACAGACAGGCTCAATCCACACTTTGGACTTCCTTCAGGTAAAGGCCTCACAAACTTGAAATCTAACAATACTGTTTGAATAAAACTACTCCCTCTCCTGGCCAAAAAACGAAGTGCACAGTCCCTATTAAACACAGTTTAAACAGCTCACAGAAGCACCCTCTGATGTAGAATATCCCTGTTGCTGGGGGGGTAGGCAGGGGGGCTGGTTTCACTGGCTTGATAACACAAAATGGTGGCTGGGGGTGCACTGTTTAACATACAGGTCTTAGCACAGAGCAAAGGAGAAATTTGGAGGGAAAACTGAATAGTCACCAGGAATGAGAGGGAAAGACTACAGAGTTTTGTCTGCAAATCCCACAAATCAACACGTTAAATGGAAGCAATCATGGGCAGGAAAACCACAAGTTTAAAACACAAAACAGGTGATAAAATATGCAATCACAGGCAGGTTAAAACTACAATTTTAAACTGTAACAACCACAGGCAAAGACAGTAATCACAGAAAGGGAAAATCGTTTTTTTTAAAACTTTTGGGGGGGAGAGGGAGGGAGGAGGAAGAGACAGCACTAGTCTGCCTCCTTACCACTTCCTGGACTCTACTCACTGCAATCTGGGGCACAGGTAGGCTGCAACTCACAAGATGGAAGAGAATGATTTGGGGTGCACCCAGCAAAGCCTTAAGGGGCCTGGGCAGGTGTGAGGGGAGGGCTCAGAGTTGCCTGGGAGCTGAATAGCCAATCCCCCGTCCCAGGTCTGCTGGCCTGGTACTGGGGAGCTGCTCTATTCACAGATCTCCTAGGAGACAGACAGGCTCAATCCACACTTTGGACTTCCTTCAGGTAAAGGCCTCACAAACTTGAAATCTAACAATACTGTTTGAATAAAACTTTACTCCCTCTCCTGGCCAAAAATCGAAGTGCACAGTCCCTATTAAACACAGTTTAAACAGCTCACAGAAGCACCCTCTGATGTAGAATATCCCTGTTCCTGGGGGAGGCAGGGGGGCTGGTTTCACTGGCTTGATAACACAAAATGGTGGCTGGGGGTGCACTGTTTAACATACAGGTCTTAGCACAGAGCAAAGGAGAAATTTGGAGGGAAAACTGAATAGTCACCAGGAATGAGAGGGAAAGACTACAGAGTTTGGACTGGAAATCCCACAATTCAACACGTTAAATGGAAGCAATCATGGGCAGGAAAATCACAAGTTTAAAACACAAAACAGGCGATAAAATATGCAATCACAGGCAGGTTAAAACTACAATTTTAGACTGTAACAACCACAGGCAAAGACAGTAATCACAGAAAGTGAAAATCGTTTTTTTTAATCTTTTGGGGGAGGGGGAGGAGGAAGAGACAGCACTAGTCTGCCTCCTTACCACTTCCTGGACTCTGCTCACTGCAATCTGGGGCACAGGTAGGCTGCAACTCACAAGATGGAGGAGAATGATTTGGGGTGCACCCAGCAAAGCCTTAAGGGGCCTGGGCAGGTGTGAGGGGAGGGCTCAGAGTTGCCTGGGAGCTGAATAGCCAATCCCCCGTCCCAGGTCTGCTGGCCTGGGGGTGGGGACTGGGACTGGGGAGCTGCTCTATTCACAGATCTCCTAGGAGACAGACAGGCTCAATCCACACTTTGGACTTCCTTCAGGTAAAGGCCTCACAAACTTGAAATCTAACAATACTGTTTGAATAAAACTTTACTCCCTCTCCTGGCCAAAAAACGAAGTGCACAGTCCCTATTAAACACAGTTTAAACAGCTCACAGAAGCACCCTCTGATGTAGAATATCCCTGTTGCTGGGGAGGGAGGCAGGGGGGGCTGGTTTCACTGGCTTGATAACACAAAATGGTGGCTGGGGGTGCACTGTTTAACATACAGGTCTTAGCACAGAGCAAAGGAGAAATTTGGAGGGAAAACTGAATAGTCACCAGGAATGAGAGGGAAAGACTACATAGTTTGGACTGCAAATCCCACAATTCAACACGTTAAATGGAAGCAATCATGGGCAGGAAAACCACAAGTTTAAAACATAAAACAGGTGATAAACTATGCAATCACAGGCAGGTTAAAACTACAATTTTAAACTGTAACAACCACAGGCAAAGACAGTAATCACAGAAAGGGAAAATCATTTTTAAAAAACGTTTGGGGGGGGGAGGAGGAAGAGACAGCACTAGTCTGCCTCCTTACCACTTCCTGGACTCTGCTCACTGCAATCTGGTGCACAGGTAGGCTGCAACTCACAAGATGGAGGAGAATGATTTGGGGTGCACCCAGCAAAGCCTTAAGGGGCCTGGGCAGGTGTGAGGGGAGGGCTCAGAGTTGCCTGGGAGCTGAATAGCCAATCCCCTGTCCCAGGTCTGCTGGCCTGGGGGTGGGGACTGGGACTGGGGAGCTGCTCTATTCACAGATCTCCTAGGAGACAGACAGGCTCAATCCACACTTTGGACTTCCTTCAGGTAAAGGCCTCACAAACCTGAAATCTAACAATACTGTTTGAATAAAACTTTACTCCCTCTCCTGGCCCAAAAACGAAGTGCACAGTCCCTATTAAACACAGTTTAAACAGCTCACAGAAGCACCCTCTGATGTAGAATATCCCTGTTGATGGGGGGGGAGGCAGGGGGGGCTGGTTTCACTGGCTTGATAACACAAAGTGGTGGCTGGGGTGCACTGTTTAACATACAGGTCTTAGCACAGAGCAAAGGAGAAATTTGGAGGGAAAACTGAATAGTCACCAGGAATGAGAGGGAAAGACTACAGAGTTTGGACTGCAAATCCAACAATCCAACAATTCAACACGTTAAATGGAAGCAATCATGGGCAGGAAAACCACAAGTTGGCTGGATGGGTGCGGGGGAGTGGGGGAGTAACGCTTTCCCTAGGCTGGTTGGCCACCAAGCACGTGCACAATGCACAGAACTGCAAGGGCCCCTTATGGAGATAATATACAGAGCGTACGGGGGTAACCGGGGGGGGAAGTACCCTCACGGTGAACGGGCCCTCTGCGCATGCGCACTTCGGTCGGAGGGCGGGCATAATGTGATAAGGATCTGACACCAGTTATTGACCTTGCCGTAGGCTCAAATAGGGATACGCAGAAAAGTAACTGCTATGATGATTATTGATGATGATATGTTTTAGATTCGGATAGGAATACCTTGTATTAGAGATATGTTAAGGTTAGCCATCTGACATCTGTACTTATCCATGTAATCAAGAGACAGCACTAGTCTGCCTCCTTACCACTTCCTGGACTCTGCTCACTGCAATCTGGTAGGCACAGGTACGCTGCAACTTACAAGATGAGCATAGCGTTTCACGTAAGTGTTACATACGCTAACCACAATGTTTTAAACCTTGTGTGCTACCGCCATCGATTTTGTTTTCACCGGGGCTATTCCTTTGGAAATAACGAAACCTTTCTTTCACCACGTTCGGGGCAAGTTCACCATTTATTGAGATACGCGGTAATTCATTGATTCATAGATAACGCGGCACAGAATCCCTACGGTACTAATCGCATGAACATGCACCAACTTTCCTGGCTTCACGCATAAGAGTCTTTGACAGCAACCGTGATAGGATATGCGCCACAAGTCTGATCTTGAGCACCACCTCGGCACTTTTAATATCAATGAGCCCACCACTTGCTGAATAATTACGGCGCATGCTTTAAACAGTATTCACTTTGCTAACAACAGTATAAAATATGCACGGAGGCACATTTCTTTATTGTAGTCACACATAGATGATAAAGATTCATCAACCATCCTTGTACTGAACCTAAGTTTCCTCTACCTTTCAGTTGTACAGCCCCTGAAGAACGGCAAATCGGCCGAAATGCATTGGGCATAGACAAATCTTTGTTCTTTTAAAAACATTGTTATGGAGAAATAACAAGCAACATGAATGAATGGAAAATATAAAACGCAATTACAAAAGTTAAATTGAATAAAGACATTTCAAAACGAATTAAGAGAGAGTAACCTTTTTTGTACACCGTTTCTTCAAGTGCAAAAGGGGAACGCACCTCTGTGTCAGAGGCCAGCATTTATTGGTATTCTGAACTTCATCCTCATACTCAGGAGGATTTTCCCGACTGCACCACCTACCTTTTCTAACTACGTGGACATCACCACTAACATTCCAAGGAGTGCGCCCTACTGTCAACAGTCCTAGTCATTTCCGCATCTGAGTAAACCAGAGGACGCACCCACCATTATGAATTTTGACGAAATTGCAAAAATCATGGAATCAAGAACAGAAACACCCGTGTTTACACCTGATGAAACACAAAGAATTTACGCTTCAATAGAGGAAACAGAAGGACCCAGTACAAGTATCGGCTCTACCCAATCCAACATCAAACAACTATTGTATATTTCTAAGAACGCCATCAACCTGCGACTCCATGCGTCTACCTTAATAAAATACCACAAAGCTCAAAGAATTCCTAGGGGACTCAGGATTTCACTCAAATCTACATTGTGCAAAAATAACATCAGATTTACTGAAAAATGGCAAGTAATTTTGAACAAGTGTTCTTTGGACCTTATTTTACTAATTATTGAGGAATTGTCTAAACTTCTAGAAGACTTGAATAAAGAAGTTTTTCAATTAAAGCAGGGACTAATGGAAAATATGCCACAGGAGGACTGGGACAAAACACTAGCGGACCTCAATGAACAACTGGACGCATACACTAAAGAAATGAATGAAAGGAAGATAAGGAAATTCAAAAGAGACACTTATGACTACAAACTAGGAGAAGTTTACAATTGGGCTGAGGTATACGCCCAGAGAAGATCACATAGAGCAAACACAGGAAGATTTTCGTCTACAGACGCATCATCTTCTGATGATGCACAACAAAGAATCCAACTACCCTGAGGACAAACACATGATAGACCTGAGAAAGAGAGCCCATTGACATCCACAAATACCAACGGTAATCGACCTTTTTTAGAAAGAGGCCAAAGACCACTCGACGAAGCAGGAGTAAGCACTCAAACAAACAAACCCGTTGCAAAATGGACAAGGAGTCAGAGAATCTTGTGATTAATATTTCTAAATATCAATTTTCAGATTTTCAGCTTGAAATTCTGCAAAAAGGATCCTCTTTTGTACTGACTTACTGCTCTAACTGTCTGGAGCCGAAATCAGTTTGTACAAATTCATGCGTACATTAAGACTTAGACATTCCTTCAGTAACGTAGTTGAACCCAATCAATGTCCGCAAAAGAATACCTTACTAGGTCTGCGCAATAAAAGCACATTCATGGCCCCTATAAGCCACAAAGTAATGGATGCATTTGAAACAATCATTCAAAAAGAACTGCGCAATATATTTAAACAGACTCAATCCAGAGGATCGAACATCACATCCAAAGAAAATCAAGTTCACACACAAATAGCATCAACACCAGAGGTTACCATCCGTCAAGCTGACAAAGGGGGTGCCATGGTCATCATGGACACCGAAGTTTATGTGAAGTACGTGAATGAACATGTGCAAGACACCAATACCTACATGCTATTGACTTTTGATCCAACAATGGAGTTCATAAAGATTCTCTCGTCAATCATTCATAATGCTGTGAGTAATGGTACCATTACCAACGAGGATAAAAGGTATCTTATCAAAGTTGATCCTTCGATACCATATATCTACATGATTCCAAAAATTCATAAACACGCAACCACACCTCCGTTTAGACCAATTGTTTCCACCACTAATTCCATACATGAACCCATAGGTAAATACCTGGATAGACATCTTCAGTCATTGGTACAAGGAATGAGCACCTATATAGGGGACACTACTGATTTTTTAAACATATTGGAGTCAATCAAACCACAAGTTACACCCGACACCATTTTGTGTACCATCGACGTCAGAGCATTGTATACTTCTATTCCACACGACAAAGGAATCCATGCTGTAGAATCTTTTCTCATCACCAGTGATAAAAACGAAGCTCAAAAAATTTTCCTCATGGAATTGATCCATTTTACATTATTTCACAGTTATTTTAAATGGCTTGACAATTTCTGCATACAATGCTCTGGAACATCTATGGGCAATTGTGCCGCCCCAACATATGCAAATGTATTCATGTATTGTTTTGAGTTAGATCACATCCTGAATCAACCAACGTGGCTACAACATCTTATCTTATATAAGAGATACATTGATGATATATTCATCTTATGTCGAGGATCGCAAAAAGAATTAACTGATGCCATTGAATTCCTAAACAAGGTTGATGAGCACATTGAATTCACTTCAACCATTAGTTTTGAACAGATTACCTTCCTGGATACCTGCATTCTAAACAACAATGGACAATTGATAACCAAAGTCTACACCAAACCTACCGACAGGAACAATTTACTACACTTTCACAGCTTTCATCAGCCATCCTTAAATAAACACCTGCCATATTCGCAGTTACTTCGATTAAAAAGGATATCATCGAATGAAGAGTTGTATAAAGAAAGCATGAAAACATGTATTAAAAAGTTCAAAGATCGAGGTTACCCAGATGAAATTTTAGAAACAGCAGTTGTTAAAACAAACACCAGATTATGAGACGACCTACTGAAGAACACAGGCCAGACCAAGGATGAGAATCGCTGTGTATTTGAATCTACGTTTTCCACTCGGAGTTCCCAGATCAAGAAAACCATTCTCAGATTTTGGCCCATGCTAAGTACAGAAGCTGATTTTAAAGGAATATTCGACTCATGACCAAGGTTTGCTTACACAAGATCAAGGAACCTGAAACAAATACTGAACAAACCTGCAGTCCAGAAAGAACAAAATTACAAAGGCACTATTCCCTGCTTAAATTGTGGCAATTGCAACTCCATAATCAAAGGCAATACCATCAGACACCCCAACAGAGGAACTCCTATTAAACTCAGGGTAACCGCTACTTGCAACAGCCAAAATGTTATTTACATGCTCAAATGCCCCTGCGGCTTAGTTTACATTGGGAAAACTGAGCGAAAGATCCGAATACGATTGAACGAACACAAAAGTAATATACGAACATGTAATCACAAATCCACAGTCGCCAGTCACTTTAACATCATGCATCATAACATCAGCCAACTCCGTTTCCTGGTCCTGGAACAGGTTCCAATCCAACAGGGACGCAACAACACACAATTTTTATTACAGAGGGAAATCCATTGGATTAATTTCATGGACTCTGTTAGCCCCAAGGGGTTAAATGAACGGTTTGATTTCAGTTGTTTCCTTTAAACCTTACTTTTGGTCAACGACCATATTGAAAGGATTGGCGGACCTTGATACAGTTCCGTCAATCCTTTATCACACTACGTGACTAAGAAAATGGTAAAAGATCTACTTCACATTTGGTGAATTGTGTATTCCACACATTGGTGTGAACCTTGTTGAATATGGGTACCTATGCATATGTTTAGCCATAACATGATCGGACTTGACTATCTGGTTAGAACGTTCAGCTTTTAATGCTCTGTGATTAGCACTTGTTTATCTTGACAGAATTTTGAGGCTCAAAATACTCATAGTCTTAAAATCGGTAATTCTTTGTCACATTCATAGAGTACCAATCAATCAAATTTATGTATGCACTGAGTTCTTTAAGCTGTATATGGATAACAAATTCAGTGAGTATAATTCAATAGGGAATGTTATTGCAGAGAGTTATATATTTGAATGACACAAAAACTGAATGTTCGGATGCTTATATACTTAAACACCAATTTTTTTAATGAGAAGGTCTCTCACCAATTTTTATTTTGTTTATTTATTTGTATCACTTAAAGTACATGCAGGAATTTACCATATTATCGGACTACGAGTCTATCATCTCTTTGAAGTTCTTAACACGCATATACCTCTGATATATTAACATAGGATCCGCGCGGAGAGACTACGAGTCTGTCATCCACTTTTATCAGCACAGTAGTCTTTGACTCGCGTACACTTCCGGTATACTAACGTGTTTTAACATCACGCTTAGCCTCGTTTGCACGCGGGTAAGTTCTTTACAAATCATTTTTCTTAATTATTGACAAACCACTTTTTAAATTTCTGACCGCATGTTGGTAATTCTTTGCATTTGACTATTTGCAGTTTATTTTCATGACGGCTCTCTATGAGCATAGCGTTTCACGTAAGTGTTACATACGCTAACCGCAATGTTTTAAACCTTGCGTGCTACCGCCATCGATTTTGTTTTCACCGGGGCTATTCCTTTGGAAATAACGAAACCTTTCTTTCACCACGTTCGGGGCAAGTTCACCATTGATTGAGATACGCAGTAATTCATTGATTCATAGATAACGCTGCACAGAATCACTACGGTACTAATCGCATGAACATGCACCAACTTTCCTGGCTTCACGCATAAGAGTCATTGACAGCAACCGTGATAGGATATGCGCCACAAGTCTGATCTTGAGCACCACCTCAGCACTTTTAAAATCACTGAGCCCACCACTTGCTGAATAATTACGGTGCATGCTTTAAACAATATTCACCTTGCTAACAACAGTATAAAATATGCACAGAGGCACATTTCTTTATTGTAGTCACACATAAATGATTAAGATTCATCAACCATCCTTGTACTGAACCTAAGTTTCCTCTACCTTTCAGTTGTACTGCCCCTGAAGAAGGGCAAATCGCCCGAAATGCATTGGGCATAGACAAATCTTTGTTCTTTTAAAAACATTGTTACGGAGAAATAACAAGCAACATGAATGAATGGAAAATATAAAACGCAATTACAAAAGTTAAATTGAATAAAGACATTTCAAAACGAATTAAGAGAGGGTAACCTTTTTTGTACACCGTTTCTTCGAGTGCAAAAGGGGAACGCACCTCGGTGTCAGAGGCTAGCATTTATTGGTATTCTAAAACTTACTATTCCCACTCCAGTGAGTGAAACAGTACGGAAAGTGTTGGATAGCGGAGGAATAAAATTTACTATTCCCACTCCAGTCCTTGCAACAGTAGGGAAAGTGTTAGATAGCGGAGGTGTAAAAATTACTATTCCCACTCCAGTGAGTGAAACAGTACGGAAAGTGTTGGATAGTGGAGGAATAAAATTTACTATTCCCACTCCAGTCCTTGCAACAGTAGGGAAAGTGTTAGATAGCGGAGGTGTAAAAATTACTATTCCCACTCCAGTGAGTGAAACAATAGCAAAAGTGTTGGATAGCGGAGGGGTAAAACTTACTATTTCCACTCCAGTGAGTGCAACAGTAGGGAAAGTGTTGCATAGCGGAGGAATACAATTTACTATTCCCACTCCAGTGAGTGCAACAGTAGGGAAAGTGTTGGATAGTGGAGGAATAACATTTACTATTCCCACTCCAGTCAGTGCAACAGTAGGGAAAGTGTTAGATAGCGGACGGGTAAAAATTACTATTCCCTCTCCAATGAGTGCAACAGTAGGAAAAGTGTTGGATAGCGGAGGGGTAAAACTTACTATTCTCACTCCAGTGAGTGCAACAGTATGGAAAGTGTTGCATAGTGGAGGAATAAAATTTACTATTTCCACTCCAGTCGGTGCAACAGTAGGGAAAGTGTTAGATAGGGGAGGGGTAAAAATTCCTATTCCCACTCCAGTGAGTGCAACAGTAGGGAAAGTGTTGGATAGCGGAGGAATAAAATTTACTATTTCCACTCCAGTCAGTGCAACAGTAGGGAAAGCGTTGGATAGCGGAGAGGTGAAAATTACTATTCCCACTCCATTGAGTGCAACAGTAGGGAAAGTGTTGGATAGCGGAGGGATAAAATTTACTATTCCCACTCCAGTCAGTGCAGCAGTAGGGAAAGTGTTAGATAGCGGAGGGGTAAAAATTACTATTCCCACTCCAGTGAGTCCAACAATAGAGAAAGTGTTGGATAGCGGAGGGGTAAAAATTACCATTCCCACTCCAATAAGTGTGACAGTAGGGAAAGTGTTGGATAGCGGAGGGGTAAAAATTACTTTTACCACTCCCAATGAGTGCAAAAGTAGGGAAAGTGTTGGATAGTGGAGAGATAACATTTACTATTCCCACTCCAATAATTGTAACAGTAGGGAAAGTGTTGGATAGCGGAGGGGTAAAAATTACTATTCCCATTCCAATGAGTGCAACAGTTGGGAAAGTGTTCGATAGCGGAGGGGTAAATATTACTATTCCAACTCCAGTGAGTGCAACAGTAGGGAAAGTGTTGGATAGTGGCAGGGTAAAATGTACTATTCCCACTCCAATCAGTGCAACAGAAGGGAAAGTGTTGGATTGCAGAGGGGTAACAATTAATATTTTCACTCCAGTCAGTTCAAAATTAAAAACAAACAAAATATTAACATATAAATATAAATATGTTAAAAATTAAAATACAAATATATTTAAAATTACAAATTAAAAAACATATTATAATGTTAAATGCATATGACACATACCTACAAATATTATATTAAATAAAATTAAAAAATAATTTTCAAACAAATACATGTTTAATTAGAAAATATTTAGAAACAAAAACATTAATTATTACATATATTTACTTTTTTTTCCTACCCTATAACACCACACAATTCACAACCCACATCTAAATAAAAAAATTGTTTTACTTACGTAAGTAACATAATTAATTACCAATTCAAAAATATTATTAATTAAAAAACAAATTAAAACTCATAAAAATGTATAAACTTCCCACACTTTACCCCTATAACCCCTACAAACCACAGCTAAAATTAAACTGTAAAAAAATTAATCAAACAATTAAAACTTATTTTCAATAAAAAACGAATAGTATTTAACAACCAATTATAAAGTAAGTAAAATTAATTTACTCCCTACTCTTTAACCCTATAAAAGTAAAACACACACACAAAAATAAACAATTACCCTAATTAAATATGAATTAATTAATTAATATTAATGATCAACTAATTATAAATTTCTTTACGCCCTTTACCCCTACAAACCCCACAACCCTCACCTAAAATTAATTGCACAATTTCCATAATTAATTTACAATTAATTAATTTATATTTTTAACAACTAATTATTATTTAATGAAACATAAATTACTTCCCACCCTTTACCCCTATAAACCCCACAGCCTGCACCTAAAATTAATTACACAATTTCTATAATTAATTTTCAATAAATTAATTAATATCTATTAACAACTAATTATTAATTAATCAAAAATAAATTACTTCCCACCCATTACCCCTGTAAACCCCCCAACCCGCACCTAAAATTAATTACACAATGTCCATATTTAATTTTCAATTTTAATACTAATGAACAACTTACTATTAATTAATTAAAAATAAATTACTTCCTTCCCTTTACCCCTATAAACCCCACAACCCGCACCTAAAAAAATTATGCCAATCTGGTTGTGGGCTGGTGGGAGGAGCAGGTGCTTTGTGGCACTCACCTGGCACAGTGGACAGACAGTGGACAGTTAGAATATGCATTTGGTTGATATTCATCGTTATGTGTTTTTTATCCAGAATGGTAATGAAGATGACTTGAACCTGCTTGGCAGGGCTCTGAATGTGAAAAACCTGAATCTCTGGTTCATGATGAAATATAACCAGGAGATGACAGATTTTTGGGATCTCAGACTGCACAGAACTTTTTAGGAAGGACGCTGCTGGGAACTCAGTTTTACATGCGACAAGAAGCCACTCGACTAACTTTAGGTGGAGTATCCCCTTCAGTGAATACCTTCGATCCAAGCTGAATTGCAGCTTTAATGAGAGCTACCATAGAGTGAAGGATGAGATGACTGAAACACTACTGTCTAGAGGCTACCCAAGAAACGTTTTGAGATTTTCAAGCACACGAGCTGATAAGATACATAGAGAGGAAGCGTTATTTAGGTCCACACCAAAAAAGACTCTTTTATGGTTCATTACTAAATTTACACAGAAATCATAAAAACTAAAGAAGATCTTGCAAAATAGATGTGACATTTTAGCACAGGACCATACGCTAAAAGACAAGATAGGTACAAACCTCTTGGTGACATACCAGAGAAATACATCCTTGAGAGATCTGGTGGTCCAGAGACTTTTATCACCCAAACAAACCAATTGGCTCAAATGGGGAAAGGGGTTTAAACGTTGTGGCCAGTGTAAGGCTTGTAAACACAGTGTCAACGTCCAAGAGATAACCTTACCACGTGTTAAGAAGAAATGGTGAATACCCAAGTGTATTAACGGCAAAGCGGATTTCATAGTATATGTAATCACATGTCCGTGTGACAAATGGTATATTGGCTCGACCACATTTCCTGTAAAAAACAACAGATATTAGAACATTTGGGAGCCATTACAAATAACTATCAGAGCTATAGCACTATAAAACACTTCAGTGAGAAACATGACAGAGATAGGACGAAAGTCACATACTTTGGTATTGACACGGTACATAAACACCCAAGGGTAGGAGACACTATACAGATTGGAATCCAGGTTTATCCTGGAAGCTGGCTGCATTACTCCAATAGGGATGAATGCAGACGAGGAGTTATTTGCACACTTAACAGTGATCAGTTGATGAGACTACCTGCACATATTTTGTAACTTTCAACTTTTTTCAAAGAGTCGCACAGGGGACACAGTTGGATGTTAAAAGTATGAAATTTTATTAGTATTTCATTTATTTTTTTCATTTTTTGCTTTGATTAACATGTACTATCACATTATTTACATTTTCTTTTGTAGAACAATGGTGCACATATGGAACGGATATTTGATTAGCCACATTTTAATGGAGATGCAAGTGATTTAGCCATTGAGAGATGCTCTACCACGATAAGATCATCATGTACTGAGGAATAAGCAGTATGGCAAGCATGTGGAGAACTAGGTATCACATAGTATGCCATTATGAGTAGTGTTTGTATTACAATGGCTACTACTGCCTTGGAACTTTTAAAGACACTGAGTACCCTGATGACATTATAGAACAATCAATAGAATTTGGTAAACAGCACATGAGAAATGGTAAGTTGTATATAGTACCTCCATGACAAACAACAAAACTGAACACGTGCCAGTCTTCTGCCACTTTAATTATAAAGTGCACCAGAAGCAATGTTTATTGAAAGCAAGGGCTACTTAGAGCCTAGGAAATTGAGCAATGAATGATTTGGCCATATAATGCTTAAAATCATGACAACAAAAAATTATAATTGTCTGTATAAATGTGATTGAATCATGAAATGTGGGAGATAAAATGCACAGGACAATTTAATTTGAAAAAGTTGTATGACTGTTAATACATCCGACATGTAGTCTTTTTGTTATGTCTTTTATCTGCAATGGCACGGATAAAAAACACTGAATCAGACCGTAGGTCATGTGACCAAGACCTGTAGTGATAGAAACGCGTTATCTTTTGTTGCCTTATTAAAGTGGTTGGCTGAAACTACGCTGATCTGGTGGGGCTCATTCCTATGCTTGTATTATTGGTGACGTGGTCTTTTGCAATATATATAAATACATATATGGGGTGATACATTGCTCAAGCTAAACACTACACGTACCAGCATGCTCTAAATAGAACTCACCTGAGAGCCCACTTGGGATGCATAAGTATTCAGCATGCGGTTAATGGCGCCTGCGAGCCGTCAGTGGAGTGCAAGTCTTCCTTTGATGAAGGAGCTGTGAAGCCCCGAAACCCGTCAGGAATGGATTTTTATCGGACTGGGAACGCCGGTTTCTGTAAATAAATGGTTTTAATCACCCTGTTGCAAGCATGTCCTTGCTTCAGGGCAAACTTGTTGATGGATTTGAATGCGGCAGCCTGGTCGTAGAGGACGCGCCACCATGGGAATAACAGCATGGGGCCAAGGAGACTTGAGAAGAGGCCGAGTCTCCAGAATGGCGCAGCCGGGAAGGAAATGAAATAATTGGCAATCCCAGTTCTGAGGCCCACATGGTTCTGTCGGGCATACGCACTATTTCTTTTAGAAAGATTAATTCTTTATATGTTATTTCTTATACAACCTTCAGTAATGTTATCCTCAGAATTTAGAAACAATGGAACACATAGCAAAAAACACTGACGCAAATTGATGAGTATATTGATATTTATATACATTTTAAAAAAGCCCTGGCTATCCTGTTGATAGTATTCTTCTGCCAAGTAAGGGTAGGTGGATTTCTTGTCGTAATTTCTTACGTCTTTAGTTAGTTTATCAAGTTTCCTATTCAATGTCACTGTGTTAAATTCAGCTAGTGTTTTTTCAGCACGCTCAAGTGCTTCCCTTGCATTGGAGAGGGCACTATCCTCAAGAATTTCTTTTTTCAAATCAGCGATCTCCTGGGTCAGTTTCTTAACGTATTCGATTGCCGTTTCCACTCCAAGCACCATCCAGTGCCTGGAGCAATTATTGGCAATGTAACTGACAGTCCTGGCTATTGTGGCTCCAGATGACCACAGGATGGGGTCAGGCCCAACTGGGCCAATTGGATAAAGAAGGTCCAGGCCCTAACCAGGCCATACTTGGCACTATGGCAAATGCATGCTCGGTTGGACAGACAAAGGTAGTTACAGCCCTTATCAGGCCAATGTCATCTACAATGCAAATGCAGCCCCAACTGGGCAGATACAGGCAGCTGTAGCCCTGATCAGGCCAATATTATTAACATGGCAGGTGCAGCCCAACTGTGTCAATGTACTCCACAGCAGATGCAGCCGGTGCAGCCCAACTGTGTCAATGCACCACACAGCAGATGCAGAAGCCTGAAGGTTCCAGCAAGGAACCCGTTTTGAAAGACTAGAGAAGCCATCTTCGGAATCAGTCACTCCTTGTTTGATTTCAGTTTCTCAGCTTCCTCTGGATGTTTTGCAGACCTGGGGACACTCTGGGCTTCTCCTGCTGGACAGTCCCTTTTCCTGTTGGGCAAGGTAGGCTCCTTCACTCTCTCAGCAGGTAGTCAGACTGCAAGATTCTTAGGCAGACCATCAGCTCCTCCCGAAGAAAGTGCAGACATCTGATGACACTTACCTCTGAGAGATTATTTGTCAGGCTGACACCAGCCCTGGTCCTTTGGGTACTCTGAAGCTCATTCTCTTCCCTGGTCTTGAAGGACCTGCAACTGGAACCAAGTGGGGTAGTTTATTTCCCACTTTTAAAAACATTCTGTACATCGTAGCTCCACTGTCTTTAACTACAGAGCTAGTCTGAGGTGGTTCTCTTTCAAGTGTCCTTCTCAGGCTGCTCTCAGACGCAGCTCTTGTGTGGAGTGATGCTTACCACAACAGGTAGTGCTGGGGCTGGTTTCAACATCGAGAACCCACAACAGAGGCACAATGAAGTGTCAGTTTTCTGCATCTAGCTGTCATCAGCTTCTCTGAACAGGGGCAGACAACATTGCAGACTCGACCTAGAAACTTCCTCAACTTGTTCAACAGAAACTCCAGTCCCACCCCTCATCCCTACCATCAACCAAATGGCAGTGCTCAGGAAGAACTAATCATGAACGTCCTTACTGTCAAAAAGCACCATGGAATTTCTAAGAATAGTCATGTCTCCTTTCTTATCGCTTCAGTGTTTGGATCTCCATTCTTCAGTCGCAGGAATGCAAATAATACACTTCCACTATCCTGGGAACCTGCTCTTATCCTCCATCTTGTGCTATTACAAGTCAGGGGTATGAACAATGGATTCCTCTGACCTCTGTAGTCAAGCTTACTCACACACAGAGCCCTACTACTGCACATGTGATACACACACACTATACATGCACACACACACACTTAGCATACACACAGGATGCCAGTGCAAAGTTCAGGGCATATGCAGAAGTGTAGAACTTTACACATGAAAGGCCTGCAGGCCACACTTTCAGTGACATGGGCAATAAAGGTCTAACTTCCCTATTAATCTCCGACAGCACAGAATGCTTTTATCAGCATTTTATGTGCTATGTCCAGGACAGGGACAGTAGACCTTTATCCACTATGAGGACATGCTTGGTTCCCTCCCCAGTTCATAGGACAGGTCTGGTAGTAGGAGCAATGATTAATTCAAGGACTGACATCTGTAATAACGGTTATGGTGACCTGACAGACACCCTGGTAACCTGTATCTAGGGGAGGGACCAGGTTTCACAGGGCAGCAAACCACTACATTGGCTGACAGCTGTTGACAGGATCAGATTCAAACTGGTCTGCTGGATGTACAGCCAGTATCAGTAGTATCACACCCTACTGGCAGTCCCAGGATACAAACTTAAATATGGGTGAAGGAGAGGATTTTTATGCCAGGGCACATTTTATAGATATCCCTTCAGCTACAGCTCAGAGTCTGACCTGCCAAGGTCACCTTTAAGGCCACTCTAGAAACCTTCCTATTCTGGATTCCTATAAGACTAGGACTTGAGTGTTACAAGGTCATTCATTCATTTATCCACCCACACATCCACCTACCTATTCATTCATTCACACTTTCAGTCGTCACTTCTAGGACACCAACATCCCGATGCCTATCAGAAGGAGTTTCTGCTGTCTACATTGCCATCTGTGCATGTAAAAATGTGCGGCTCTTGACTTTGTGTATTATTATGCAAACGTTATGGGCAACGATATAATATTTTCCACACATAGGTTAAGTGCATAAAATGCTTTTGATTTGGATCTAGAGCTAATAATGCATAAGCCCTATGTGCAGTCATTGTAAGCAACTGCTTTCCCAGAACCCACAGAGACCATTGAAGTCAGTCTTCCAGTTTATTGTGGAGGCCAGTGTAAATGGGAATGCAATGATTCTTTCATCTGTACTGCACATTGCTTGAAACTGTAGCAAAAACATACAGTTAGAATTCCTAACTACCTTCTTGGTCTAGATAGTGAAGCAATAATAGTGCTGCTCAGGATATATCAGATATATACAAATAGGAGGCTAACATTTCAGTAAGTATCACAGGATCAGCACAAATTGCATCTATTAGTTATTGTAAATGTTAACAATGAAATATAAAGTAATGCCTATGCACTGATATAAAACAATATCCTTCCATTACTGAAGAAAGGAGTGTCTCCATTGCAATTTACAGACAATGAAGTGAACATTCACTGTAGTGGGAGCAAATTGTAGCATTTAAGAAAATGACTTTCTTTAAATGGTATTGGAACAATGGCTAATGGTGGAAATGTGGATGTTTTACAGGTGGAAGAAATACTTCCATGCCCTGTGGTGTCACTCAGGTATCCATGGAGCTTGCCGGTGCTCCTTTCACTTTATCCTGCCCACAAACATGGTCTTGTTCCCCGCATGTCCTGACCCAATGTTTGCTGTTTCTGCTTGTATGCCACAGCCTACCTGTCTGGATACCAGTCGGGCCTCCTGTGAACCGTGCTGTCAGAACCCTGTTCAGAGGGCCATGGAACAAGCAGCAGTTACTAGGCCTAACTGTGGAGGGTGAGGCCTTTTACTCCTGATGTCCCTGGGCCTGACATACTATGGATCCTGAGCAACTGGGCAAAGTACCCCTTCAGCACTTGACTCTCAGTTGTAGTGTGGGTCGTGCAGTCCCAGGCTTATCTTGGCGGTGGAGTGGGGGGGTATAAACACAGGCTCACAACTCAAAATGCAGCAGCAATAAATGGCTGTTCAATCAAATGCTTGCTTTTATGAAAAAAGGATTATTTATATATAAACACAAAGTAAAATATGGCATTCACAAACAATACACACAGTCCCGTGAGGTCAGGACTCTAGTATTTTAAATGTGGGTTCCTAAGTCCCACTTCCTTCTCACTAGTGGTAGTGGTTATTCCGCAATCACTATAGACTACATTCAGGTTAAGCCCCACTACTAGCCTGAATCTCAGGAGTCCCACTCTGACTCTTTATTAATGTCAAATGTATTCCAGCGCTGAAGCACTGGCAGGCAAGTTCCCCTGGGGCTGCCTGGCCCGTAACACAGTCTTACCCACACTAGCTGGATCTGAGAGACCTGAGTCTCCGAGTGTGCCCCGAGTCTCCGAGTGTGCCCCCTTTGCGGGTGATGAAGTGACATGGGGTTGTCTCCAATAAGTTGTTCTACCTCGTGACCCAGGAGGAGCAGCAGTTGGGTGTTCTTGAGTTCCTCACGCGTGATCCAGGAAAGACAGCGGCCGGGAGGGCCCTCTGAGGCATGGTAAGTTTCTTGGGAACCTCCCCACCCACAGGTTGGGGGGGACTGAAATGCTGAGGGTGCTGGTCCTCAGTTGGGGCCTGGGACTTTTCGTGTCATAGCGGCAGCCGACTCCTAGCGACGGCAGTCTCGACCAGACCACGCTCCTTGCCTTGTCCTGGTGGTCCCCCCAGCATACAGGGGTGACCATCTCTGCACACATGCCATGGCTCAATTGGCACAGCAGAAATCTTCACGGAAGTCCCACCCAGCATATGGGGTCACTGACTTAGCTGTGCACACGGGCTTTGGCCTTATCGGCATGGCAGCACTCTTCACGTTGGCCCTACATGGGATACAGGGTCGCTCCAGGCTCCAGAGACAGGTGGTCTTGAAGTCCCTGGAAGATGTCCCCTCACCCAGCTGGGAGACTGGCAGGCCTTGGCCCCAAGTCCTGGTCACAGTCAGAAATATTGAAGAGCTCCCTCTCGCACAGCCCAACTGGCTGCTTAACAGTTGACAATTTTTGGTGGCCTCAAGCTCCCCTTCATTTAGTCCTAATTTCCAGAGACCCAAAGTGATTTAGTGTCTGAGTCTTTGATGTATTATGTTGGGTGTCTGCTTCCTTTCAAAGTGCTCTTTCCTCTACCCTGACATTCTGCAGGAAAGCAGTCTGTCACAGCAGGAGGGACTCCAAATTTGATAGCCCCACAACACTGGCCATGGGAGTGACTAGAGGTTCACACCTGGATGTCAGTCACAGTGATATGTGTATCAAAAGGTTACCCAAGGGCCTCAGCCCTACTCTTTATGGTTCTCTTATCAGGCCCACCTCCTTCCTGAGTCATACCCGGGCCCCTTCCTAGTGCTCTCTCCCTGAATTAAAGAGAACTGTTGTTTGAAGTGTACTGAAGATCCTGGCTCTCACTTCCTCCAGTGTGTCTTACACAGATCACAGGATTTCAGCAATCCACAAATTTGTCTGGGGGGATTCCTCTACCGCCTCATATACCTCCAGTTTGCCCTGGGTCTCCCAAAATGGAACCCAGAATCATCCATGTATTGTAGCATTCACAGGCACACATACACCCAGCACATACATATAAAACACATGCACTGCATTGCACTGCTTCTCCTATGTATTGTACCATTCACAGGCACACATACACCCAGCACATGTATAACACACACGCACTGCGCACCACTACACACCAAACCGATGTTGGCCATATGTGAGTTAGGCACACAGCAGTGGATCTATAAATGAATGAGTCTGTAAGCTTCACTTCATTGACACAGGTATAAATCCCTGTTCAGTCCTACTGATCACTACACTTTATGCTGTCACCACTACGCTCTTGCTGCTTAACTCCTGGCCACTATGAGGGTAATGCTTTGGGTGCCGCTCCCGGTCTGAAAAGACTGCAATACATGAGACAGGCCTATGTAATGGCATACAAGCATGATCAATGTTCACCTGTGACAACAAAAAGTCAAGAACAGATATCCAGACATCATTACAGTTGGGGCACTCAGGGCAGGGGTGCATGTCCATTACCATGTAAGGAACATTTCCATTCAACACCTGCAGTGAAAAACACTTTTTTTCGTAGTTCTGAAAAGGTTCTAAGAGAGTTACAGCCTGGGCCTTCTCTTTCTTGAGTTATTTAGTACTGTTGGAGGATTGGCCATGCCTGCTCAGAATTAGTTGCTCCTCTGTGCATGACTTGGTTCAGTTAACCTGTGGGTTTGGAGCAGTGCTTCTAGAGACCAGTGCTATGCTAGGGTGCAGAACATTCAACTGTGTTTATTCTCTCTCTCAGAGGCTTTTGGCATTATTTACAAGAAATGACGCATCGCTGCGCCAAGGCAGTGATGCGACAAAATTTCTTGCGCTAGTGTGAAAAATCCTTAGGACGCCATGAAAGTGCCCTATTTACAATATGGGGCTTCATGGTTAAAGGTCCCAAGGATCCGTCAGAAATTCAGACGTATCCATGGGAAGCATGCCGCAAGGCATCTAGCCCAAAAGTGGAGCATTGCTGTAATTGGTCATAAAACTGATGCAACTACGGCAATGCAAAAAAAAAAAGGTGATGAGTCACTTTTGACTGACACAAGTAGCCTACTGTATGGGGACCAATGTAATAGAGTGTCAAAAAGTTTTTAAAAACTCACCTTGCACTCTATTACATTGGTCCTGGGTATTATGCATACAAGTGGGCATAGTGTACTTATGTGTTCCACCATGCCTATGTATGGTGACATAAGTCATTAATGGTATGTAATGTGTGATTTACTGTGTTACCTACCTTAAGTTTGCACTTACCTGTTGAGGGATATGACTTGATTGTAGATTGCAGTGTTTCAAGTCACTTCAGTTGGTCAAATTCCTCTGCAACAGCCAATGCATCATTCCTATGCCCGTGTTTTAGAGGCATAGCAATTTTAACATATCTCAAGCACAGGGGGCCACTTCCCGACGATGCGTGACTTTTGGAAAAAGTCATAAATATCACAGAGTTAGTTTTACGGGGGATTTTACGAAGGAACGCCTACCTTGCATATATTACTACTAATGCGACACAGCCAATTCCGACAAAAGAAGTAAACGAGGCATCCTCACGAAAAGTGACGTATCTGCCTAGATGTGTCACCTTGTAAATATAGAGCAAAGAAAGCACCGCCACTGCGTTAAAAAAAATTACGCCTCGGCGGCACAAGCTCGTTGTAAATATGCCCGTGAGTCAGGCATTACAACGAAACACTCAAGAATTCAGGGCATCAGTAGTAGTGCTTCAGAGAGGTGTGTGTTTTCAGCTTGCATGGGGCCAATGACTGTCAGACTGTAAGGGCTGCATTGGTGAGCATTGTACCCAATCTCCCCTCAGTGGGACCATATTGTTCTACCCCCTCTGCAGTGCACAGCTGGCCTGTAGAGAGTAAGAAGGAGATGCACTCTGCCCTATTGTTTCTTCTTAGCCACATCCCCCATAAGTGCAATCAGAAGGGGCAGATATGTGGGAGGGTAAACATTGTTTACAACGCATGCGAGACAACGCATGCCATTACAACGCGGTCGTTACAATGACTGCGTTGTTACATCGCATACAATTACAACGCAAGTCGGAACAACGACTTGCGTTAGGGGGCAGAAGGTGTTGGATTTAAAATCCAACACCTTCCCTACTGTTGCACAGACTGGAGTTGGAATAGTAAATTATACTATTCCAACATCCAGCACCCTCTACAGCAAGTCGTTGTTCCGATTTGCGTTGTAAAGGTATGCGATGTAACAATGCGTTGTAATGGCATGTGTTATAAACGCATGCGGACTAATGTGCCATATTCATGTGGGAGTGGTGGTTTCCTGCTCCATCCTATGCAAGCATTGGTAATGCCAATGGATCTGACTGCTAATTGAAAGAGCATCTTCGGCAACTAAAGTGTTTAGTCAATTCATGTCTTACAACATTCACTCTATCTCTCATCCTTGACCTCATAAACCGATTCATCCACCCACTGACTCATTTTAACATTCACCCACTTACCCATCTGCAATAAAACCGACATGCACGTTTCCAGAGGTGGAAGAGAAATTAAAAGAGTAAAGGTAGAAAACAAACGTTTGCTAGCACCTAAACTTGGTGGGCATTTGCATGTAATACAAAAATAAAATTAAATATCGGAGCACACGACCATCTTACAGTGGGATTATACACAGTGTAATGATGTTTTAAAGTTCCAACATAGCTTCCATGTTTAGAAGCAATGAGTTGGCCATCATGGTGCGGTAAAAACAATTATACACTTGGCATTCCAAAATAGTCCTTCTGTAAACATCACACTGGACGGTCATCTGCAAATGCTAAAGTGTATATAACTGCTGTACTGAACCAAGGTGGCCAAAATAATACTTTTAAACTGCATCTTAGAATGATAAAACAACAATGCATTATGGACAATACCAGCCCAAGATGGTCGTGCTGCATTTTGGTACTAGAGGTCACACAAGTGCAGCATGAAGCAGATGAATGGCAAGTGAGTGGCCCAGTAGAACTGTCAATTATCTGCAGGATGCTAAAAAAAAAAAGGAAAAGAACAGAAATTGTAGAGGACTAATAAAAGTAAAAATGAAAAACTAAAGGGCTTGCCACCAGCTGAGATACTGAAACACATTTCTTTTAGAAGGATGTGCACATGTGATTAGGGACTAATGCCCTTACTCACAGGGCAATGGAGCCAATGGCAGAAATGAGCTAACTCATTGCTGCCTACAGTATTCTGTCATGGGGGGAAGCAGACTGTATATGATACTCGAACAAACAGAAGAGAACTGAAATAAAGGTTTTCTATGTATGTTTTTGGACTTTTTAATGTTTTTTTATTATAAGGATCTAACAGACAACTGCACCTGCAAGGCCCTACTAGGAGGGTCAAGTAAGGATTATCACAGCACCAATCTTCTACCCACAGGATTTATAAAAAGAAGTAATCACCACCAAAACCCTTACTTACAACAGTAATCTGTGAAATTCTATATATGAATGCAGTCCAATTTCCTTAAAGGAACCCAGACTGTGTTTGCATTTTTTTTGTTTGAGACTTTGCAATGATCCTGTGGACAACTGCCTACTCCAAAACAATTTTATTTAACATTCACTAGGGTAAGGGGTCCCCATGAGACCCTTTTCCTTTTGCAAATGTGTTACCAGCCCAACTTAGGGATCAGTAACTTTTGAATAGTAAACCACCCCTATTTGGGTCCTAAACCATTGATGCATATGAATATGAATAGTTATTTGGAAGGGATGCCTACAACACATCCTCTCCAAATGGTGATTCCTTATCAATTTCCAAACCCATTTAGGAGTCAGTAAAAAGTTACCAACTCTCATAATGAGTTTAGTACATTGCTAAAAGATTTCTTTGGTCACAAACTCCAAATCGGAGCATTTGCGACTGAAAAACTGTTTAGTACATCTGGGCCATAGTCCTGTTATATTTAGCAGAACATCACAACTTCTGCTCAAATCAAAATATATATTCAAGGTAGTCAACATCAGGCAGAGGAAACAACCCTCACTCAGTAGTTATAAAATTACAAATATATGAACATTTCAAGTTGTTAAAACAATACACACCCCTAACTAAAATTGCAAAACAAGGATTCTCTGATTGCAGATTTGCTACCCCTAGGGATTCTCACAGGAAATACCGAACACCAAAAACCTTGCCTACTATGGTACTCTGTGAGAATCCCTGTAACAAAATACCTTTCTACAAGCTTTAACACAGTGTAATGATAATTTACACCTAAATGTCCATTGAAGTTTGGCATATGCTTTCCACAAAAAATCAGAAAGGCCTTGTTAGACCTGGCACCATTGGCGTGGGTCTCCCTTCCATTTTTTGCTGTTGCCTCTTATGTTTTTGCTGGTTTTAGATGCTTTGGGGCACTGTGCCACTGCTGTTCAGTGCCACAGTGCAAGTGCTCCCTATGGTAAATTGATGTATGGATTAGTGACTCCATGATTGGCTTGTTTGGCTTACTGTCAGACCCTAGTACAGTGCACTGCGTGTGCCCAGAGCTTGTAAATCAAATGCTGCTGGTGGGCTTGCAGCACTGGTTGTGCCACCCACCGGAGCAGCTTGTAAAGTGTGTCTCAGGCCTGCCATTGCAGAGCCTGTGGGCAGTCTGGTACTGCCATGTTGACTGGGCAAGTGTACCCACTTGCCAGTCCCTAAACCTTCACTTTTATACATATTAGTCACCCCTAAGGTAGGCCCAAGGGCAGGGTGCATTGTAGGTAAAAGGTAGGACATGCCCTGGTGTGTGTGGCATGTCCTAATAGTGAATTACAGCCATTTTCGTTTTTACTATTGCAAGGCTACCTGCTCCCCATAGGCCAGAATGGGCAGTTAGATTATTACATCTTATAATCCTAACTGACTCAGGGAACCAGGTAGAAATTCGAGTTTAGTACGCCTGAACTCAGAATGATAAAATACATCTTTTAGTGAAGTTGGTTTTAACATTCTGTGTTTGAAAATACCACTTTTAGAAAGTAGGTATTTTCTTGCCTAACTATCCAAGCCTGCCTCTGCTAGGTTGTGTATTCCTTGTCTGGAGTTTGAGTGACAGGGGCTGGGGGCTTCCAGGAGACAGGGTGAGTCAGCACAGGGCTGAATAGAGAGATCTGCATGCAGATAGGAGGGAGGAGTTGCACCTGGGACCTGAATAGGGCTGTGCCTTTCCTCCACAATGCTGGCTCCACCTCCTGTGGTGTGTCTGATGTCCCTGGCCTACACTGTGAAAGGAAAGAAGGAGTCTTGTCAACAAAGTGCTCCAGAACTGACCAGAACTGGTTTTGGACTAGGCAAAGGCCTCTCTGCCTTCAGAGAACAAAGAGAAAAGTAGTATAAATATTGGGACCCAGACCCAAGAACTTTAGATCACTTCTGGGAATCAAGACGAACCTTTGCTGAGGAGAAGAACCAGGAAGCTGAAGGAGGAGACTACCCCTGTGCTGTGTGTTTGGGGGTTGGCCTGCAGTGGTTGCTTCATTGCCAAAGAAAGGAGAAAAGGACTGAGTGTGCTTTCTATCAACTTGAAGAAGAATCTCCAAGGGCTTGAACTAGAGCTTGCCTCCTGCCTGAAGTCTCAGGGATACAAGACTTCACCAACCAGCTCCCCCTGAATTCCCTTGCTGGGAATTGAAGTGCCTGCTGCTGTGCTGGGCCTTCTGAGAGACTGCGTGTCGCTGGGAGCCGGAAGCGCGACGCAACAACGAAGCGTGTCACCGCTGCAGCCGCTGTCATTGCATCGCCGAGGAAGCGAGACACGGCTGCCGCTGTCATCATCGCATCGCCGAGCGCTGGCGCATCGCCGGAGAAGCGGGACGCTGCCACAGAGGACATCGTCGCATCACCGGAGAAGCGCGTCGCAGGGCCTGTCGCGGCTCCCAAGATCATCGAGTCGCTGCACGGCCGTCGGGCGTGCACGCATCGCACCAACGTTGTCGCATCGCAGCCAAGACGCCATTTTTATCGCATCGCACCGGAGAAGAGTATCGCATCGAGGTGCCATCTGTCGCATCGCACCGGAGAGCAGTAAGAAACCGACGCATCAACTCCCCACACAGTAAGGAAGCAAGCATCAACTCCCCTGCGCAGCAGTAAGGAACCGACGCATCCACTCCCCTGAGTGTACGGAACCGACGCATCACCTTCCCTGCGACCCTTTTGTTTTCTTTGCGTTACGCATTCAAGGTACATTGAGAGTAAAGTGTCGCAATTACAACTTGAGAGAACTGAACTATTTTATAACCTTTTCAAGTCTATTTTTGAGTACAGTATTGTGGATTTTTGTCATTTGGTCTTGTGTTAAGTCTATATAAAAATACTATTTTTATAATACAACCTGTGTGGTGTCCATCTGTAGTGTTGTCACTGTATTACTGTATGTGTTCACAAATGCTTTACACACTGCCTCTGAAATAAGCCTGCCTGCTCGTGCCAAGCTACCAAGGGGGTGAGCAGGGGTTATTTTAGGAGTGTAGCCCCTCACCCTGACTAGACGCAAGGGTCCCTATTTGTCACAGGTACCTACCTATGCCAACTAGAGACCCCCAAATCTAACATTGGTGGTCAGCGGTGAGGATTTGGACTTGCATTTGTGATTCATATACAGTGATTGGTGTACACTACTAGTGAGTGCAGACCATAACGCAACCACATACTTTTTGAGAATTTTTTTCCTTGGAACTTCTTTTCTATTTTTGATTCTTGAGAACTGCCAGTCTTTTTGCTACCATGAGCAAGACAGCATCCATAGTATCTGTAGACATTGTGTTGGAAGAAGAGAGAATTGATACTTACCCTGTGCCTTATCTCAAAGCTTTATGCAAGAAATTAAAAATCTCTGTGAAAGGCCTCACCAGGAAAGAGGAATACCAAAAGGCGCTGAGGGCCTGGGTAGAATCTAGGAATGCCAGTGAGCATCCTGAGGAGCCAGTAATGGAGGCAGAGGATTTAAATGAGCACCTTGAGGGGCCAGTGGGCCCAACTGGAGGGAAAGCACCTTCAGGGGCGGGCAGCAGTGTTTCTTCCAAAGGGTTGTCCCCAGGAGAGCTGGAGGACAGAGCAAGGGAGAGGATGCATAAATTGGAGCTAGCTAGGCTCAAAATGGATGGTCAGAAAGACATAGAGAGCAAGAAAATAGAGCTTGGGATGGAGTTAGAAATGAAGAAGTTAGCCTTAGAGGAAAAGAGAATGCATTTTGAGCATGAGAGAGGATTGAGGGAATTGGAACTCAAGGCCAAGAAGTTAGAGGTTCCTCCCTCTGGTGGCAGCACACCGCCAGTGCATGTAGAAGCAAGAACCTACATTCCCAAAGATGTAGTTAAAGATTTCCACAAGAATGAGGATATTGGTCAGTGGTTTAAGGCTTATGAAGCTGCAATGTTGGCCCACCGGGTCCCTGAGAAGGATTGGGGAGCGGGGTTGTGGGGCCGCTTTGTTAGTGATGGGAGGGACACTTTGTTGGATTTGCCTACAGAGGAGCAGATGTCCTATACCCACATGAAGGGAGCCCTAATGTCCAGATTTGGTTTGACCCCAGAGCTATATAGACAAAGGTTTAGAAATTGCAGAAAACTGGAGTCTACCACTTGGGTGGAATATGTGTCTTTCTTTTGCAGAGCATTGGATGGTTCGGTGAAGGGTAGCAAAGTGGATAATTTTGAGGCGCTCTATGATTTGCTTGCATGGGAGCACTTGTCAAATAACTGTTTTCCAGAGCTACGCCAGCATCTTATTGATAGCAAGCTGACTAACCCTAGGAAGCTTGCTGAGGAGGCGGACCGCTGGGTGAGCACCCGGGTCCAGAAGGGTCATGTGGGAGACTTCGCCAAAGGTGGGCAGGGTCCCCAGCAGAAGAGTGGGGGGGACAAGTGTAAACGGAGGGAGTTCCAGAAAGGGCCCCAAAGTAATCCCCAAGGGAACCAAGGGAAAGGTTCCCAGCCTCCCCCTGAGAAGAAGGCAGTGGCCCCGACAGATAAGCCTGTTCACAAGGGGCCCAAGACCTGTTTTAAGTGTGGTCTAGTAGGCCACTGTTCTTATGATGCTAGATGTCCCTTGTATGGGAAGACAGCACCCACTGGTGCACCACCCCAGCAGTTGGCTAGTGTAGCCCTGGGGGAGGAGATGGGTGCCCAAGGTGGGTGGGGTCCCGCAGAGATGTCCCTTGTCTCTTTAGGAGACTGTGAGGTGGTCCCCAGGACCCAACTGCCTGATAACACTAAAAATACAGGCAGTGGGTGACCATCAATGGCAAGAGGGTGGAAGCTCTTAGAGACACCGGAACCAGTGTGACAGCTGTCAGTTGTCGGTTGGTGTCTGAAGAGCAGGTAGTCCCAAATGCATTTTACCCAGTTGTTGCCGCTGACAACACAGAGAGCCACTGCAAGGTGGCACAGGTTCCCTTTGAGTGGGGGGTCTCAGGGACTCTTCAAGTAGCTGTGAGGCCAGCCATGCCTGTTGAATGTCTGTTAGGTAACGATTTGGAGAGCACCCCTTGGGCTAAGGTGGAGCGGAGAGCTCATTTAGAGATGTTGGGTTTGTCTGAGTGGGCCTGCGTGACCACTCGGTCTATGGCAGCCAGTAAGGGTGTTCAAGAGGACCTGGAGCCTGAGAAAATGGCCCAGGTGCCTGCCTTAAAGAGAAGAGGTAGGGGGCATGGGAAACCGGATGGTCTGTCCAGATTTTTCCGCCTTAGTGATGAGAACTCCTCGGAGGTAGGGTAGTTCTCCCCACATTTCAGCTGGAGGGGACACGTGTTAGACCTGGCACCATTGGCGTGGGTCTCCCTTCCATTTTTTGCTGTTGCCTCTTATGTTTTTGCTGGTTTTAGATGCTTTGGGGCACTGTGCCACTGCTGTTAAGTGCCACAGTGCAAGTGCTCCCTATGGTAAATTGATGTATGGATTAGTGACTCCATGATTGGCTTGTTTGGCTTATTGTCAGACCCTAGTACAGTGCACTGCGTGTGCCCAGGGCTTGTAAATCAAATGCTGCTGGTGGGCTTGCAGCACTGGTTGTGCCACTCACCGGAGCAGCTTGTAAAGTGTGTCTCAGGCCTGCCATTGCAGAGCCTGTGGGCAGTCTGGTACTGCCATGTTGACTGGGCAAGTGTACCCACTTGCCAGTCCCTAAACCTTCCCTTTTATACATATTAGTCACCCCTAAGGTAGGCCCAAGGGCAGGGTGCATTGTAGGTAAAAGGTAGGACATGCCCTTGTGTGTGTGGCATGTCCTAATAGTGAATTACAGCCATTTTCGTTTTTCACTATTGCAAGGCTACCTGCTCCCCATAGGCCAGAATGGGCAGTTAGATTATTACATCTTATAATCCTAACTGACTCAGGGAACCAGGTAGAAATTCGAGTTTAGTACGCCTGAACTCAGAATGATAAAATACATCTTTTAGTGAAGTTGGTTTTAACATTCTGTGTTTGAAAATACCACTTTTAGAAAGTAGGTATTTTCTTGCCTAACTATCCAAGCCTGCCTCTGCTAGGTTGTGTATTCCTTGTCTGGAGTTTGAGTGACAGGGGCTGGGGGCTTCCAGGAGACAGGGTGAGTCAGCACAGGGCTGAATAGAGAGATCTGCATGCAGATAGGAGGGAGGAGTTGCACCTGGGACCTGAATAGGGCTGTGCCTTTCCTCCACAATGCTGGCTCCACCTCCTGTGGTGTGTCTGATGTCCCTGGCCTACACTGTGAAAGGAAAGAAGGAGTCTTGTCAACAAAGTGCTCCAGGACTAACCAGAACTGGTTTTGGACTAGGCAAAGGCCTCTCTGCCTTCAGAGAACAAAGAGAAAAGTAGTATAAATATTGGGACCAAGACCCAAGAACTTTAGATCACTTCCGGGAATCAAGACGAACCTTTGCTGAGGAGAAGAACCAGGAAGCTGAAGGAGGAGACTACCCCTGTGCTGTGTGTTTGGGGGTTGGCCTGCAGTAGTTGCTTCATTGCCAAAGAAAGGAGAAAAGGACTGAGTGTGCTTTCTATCAACTTGAAGAAGAATCTCCAAGGGCTTGAACTAGAGCTTGCCTCCTGCCTGAAGTCTCAGGGATACAAGACTTCACCAACTAGCTCCCCCTGAATTCCCTTGCTGGGAATTGAAGTGCCTGCTGCTGTGCTGGGCCTTCTGAGAGACTGCGTGTCGCTGGGAGCTGGAAGCGCGACGCAACAACGAGAAGCGTGTCGCCTCTGCAGCCGCTGTCATTGCATCGCCGAGGAAGCGAGACGCCGCTGCCGCTGTCATCATCGCATCGCCGAAGCGCGGCGCATCGCCGGAGAAGCGGGACGCTGCCACAGAGGACATCGTCGCATCACCGGAGAAGCGCGTCGCAGGGCCTGTCGCGGCTCCCAAGATCATCGAGTCGCCGCACGGCCGTCGGGCGTGCACGCATCGCACCAACGTTGTCGCATCGCAGCCAAGACGCCATTTTTATCGCATCGCACCGGAGAAGAGTATCGCATTGAGGTGCCATCTGTCGCATCGCACCGGAGAGCAGTAAGAAACCGACGCATCAACTCCCCACACAGTAAGGAAGCGAGCATCAACTCCCCTGCGCAGCATTAAGGAACAGACGCATCCACTCCCCTGAGTGTACGGAACCGACGCATCACCTTCCCTGCGACCCTTTTGTTTTCTTTGCATTACGCATTCAAGGTACATTGAGAGTAAAGTGTTGCATCTACAACTTGAGAGAACTGAACTATTTTATAACCTTTTCAAGTCTATTTTTGAGTACAGTATTGTGGATTTTTGTCGTTTGGTCTTGTGTTAAGTCTATATAAAAATACTATTTTTATAATACAACCTGTGTGGTGTCCATCTGTAGTGTTGTCACTGTATTACTGTATGTGTTCACAAATGCTTTACACACTGCCTCTGAGATAAGCCTGCCTGCTCGTGCCAAGCTACCAAGGGGGTGAGCAGGGGTTATTTTAGGAGTGTAGCCCCTCACCCTGACTAGACGCAAGGGTCCCTATTTGTCACAGGTACCTACCTATGCCAGCTAGAGACCCCCAAATCTAACAGGCCTACTGCCATTGTCAGAACTTTTAAGAATAAATAGATGAGGCCTATCACCTTTCTAAATGGTTTGTCTCCATATCTAAGTCAGTTCAATTGTATTAAGAAAACATATTTCAACAAGGCAAAAAATGCAGTGCAAGCACTCTTTTTCAATGAAAGCATGGACTTTGTTAATTTAAAATATATACACTCAATGAAATCGGCATTTGAGATGAGCCAAAGCAGCTCACTCAGTAGTCATAAAATGATAAATATGCACAAAAGTACAATTGGCAAAACAATATACAACCCTTCTTAATACGGCAAAACTTGAATACTCAAAGTGCATTCTTCTAACCCCAGGATTTGCCATACGAGGTAACCACCACCAACAACGTTGATTGATAAAGCAAACTGTCAGAGTTCCTGTAACAAAATGCCAGTCTACAATCCTTAACCCAGTGTAATGACAATCCACTTTTAAAGGTCTATTGTCACCATAACCAACTCATTCCAGCTGCTTTGGGGCTAAGCTTTCTCAGAATGCAAAAGACACAATACAGGCACTCTTTTTCAATGGACCACTGCATTTCTGTCCAATCAAAACCTGTGCTCAAGTTAATCAAATTTGGGCAGAGCCACAACTCCTCACTCAGTAGTCATAATATTACAAATTAGTACACAATTACGGTTGGCAAAACAGTATAAATGTATTGATTTTTCTCTATACTTTCCATAGAGAGACTCTACAGTCGGGCCAAAGATATCCGCATGGTAAAGTATAGGGAACATTTTTAAAGCTTATTAAACCTGAAAAAAATATTACAAATATTTTCTTTTTTTTTAGCCAAAAGTGAGACATACATTAAATAAGTACGGTAGACGTGTTAACAATACATAACTCTGTAGTTTTTTTTTTTTTTAACTTATACAGTAGTCCAGAAAAAGGAGGCGATAATTAAAGCAGGTATTGGAGAAAACAATCCAAGTCACAATTTCAAGAACAACAACATTTTCCAAAAAGAAACGAAAGAAAAAAAAAAAAAGCATCTGACATAAGACCATAGCAGAGCGTATTATAAATCCAGTTGAATTTAAGCCAAGAGCGCAGCCCTCTAGCTTTAGCCAAGGCGAGTTCCATCTCACATGTCTGTCTGAATAAAACCCAAAACTCATTAACACTAGGACTGGCATTATCAATCCAGACTCTTGCGATACACAGCCGGGCACATGCTATATTAATAGTAGCCAACAAGTTAACATAGCTAGTCGCCTCACTTTTAATCCCAATAAATATTTCTTTCTCAGTAAGCTGGACGTTTGGGCCGAGGAGCGAGCTAAGAATACTGGAGACCCCACTCCAAAACCTATTCAGCCTTGGACAGTCGACGAACATGTGCCTGAGGAATATTACAAATATAAGGTCCTGATTATGCCGCTACGCCACCGCCCGCTCCAACACCACCAAACTCAAACTAGGCCCTAACATTTTATAGAAACACTTAGCACTGAGAACAGCGGCACAGCTTTCAGCTTTATAGATACAGCTCAGCAACAAAAAGCTGGCCTCAAATTGAGATTCCAAATCAGGCGCAAATTGTCTTCTTCACAGGTGTTAGTTAACTATCAGGCTCATGCATCAAGGTAGGATTTTGCGAGTCCTTAATTGCGATTATTAAGGAATCGCAATTAAGGACTCGCAAAAGCCTATACATGTAGGAATTGCTATAAAATAGCGATTCCTACACATTCTTATTTGCGACTCGTAAATTGCGGAGTCGCAAATAAGGAATGGCTTCCCATTCATTCCTATGGGCCTACAGGCCCATAGGAATGAATGGGAAATTGCATGCGCAATTTGCGAGTACCAATTGGTACGATTTTTGCAAATCGCCGATTTTTGCGAATCGCACCGTTTGCGCTCGCAAAAATGGTTGATGCATGTACCTTTTTGTTTGTGCCAGGTAAACCTAGTGTACCTTGTGTGGGCAACATGCATGACATTCCAGATTGAGCAATATACAACCCTTTCTAATATGGCAACTCAGAATAAAATAAAACATGACCACAGAATCTTCCCCTTTGAGGTTTACCATTCGGAGTGGTGTGTTAATACTGCACCTGTTAAATACAGCTCCCCATTGAATTGTACATTGTGGGTGTAACAATACCACACCTATATTTTTAAGATCCTCTACCACTTATATAATCCTGGGAAGGGCTTAATTTGAGCGGTGGTTTCAGGTGGTCGGCACCAGCACTTAATTGTAAACACTGGCAACAGTCTGCCACATGGTGGTGCTGTTTGTTTAATTTAGAGATGAACACAATAACAGTTATTTATTAATTCAATATACATTAAAAATGACTAATACCTGCGACCCAAACCCTTCTTATAGCTTTGGGGGTCTGGTATAGTCAGAATTGTCACACTTGTAGGAGTGTAATGGTTAGTAGTTGTGTTGGTACTGTCATTGGCAGTGCTGGCAGCAGGGTCAGAATTGCCTATAGGTCAATCAGGCAGTGCCTGGTTGGCTGGTCTGACAGGTCAGTGTGTGGACGCAAACATTGCCTGCAGGAAACACAAATGTTTGCAGTCTCCTCAACCTTGCAGAACATCTATACAGCTTGACTTTACAAGTTCAAAAATGATCCGATTTGCAAATAAGGGACACTTTCTTTTAGCTGGTTGCTTCACTTAATGGCGCTACTTTTATTTTATTTTGGAGCCTGGGCCTATTTCCTGTCCCAGTCCGACCCAGGCTGGCAGGGGTTGTGGTTGGGGTAAGCTGCAGTGGTCTCTGCATGAGGGCCCAGGCACCTATTTTTTTGTTACAAATTTATTTCTGATTTTGGGTAGACTTTTCGCCACATCATATGTGAGCATTTGTATCGCTTGATGTTTTTTGCAGTAGAGCACTGGATGAAGGGCCAGAGGTACAACCACTCCATTTTGTGAGTCGCAAACCCTACTTTGCGAGTCGGTAATAGGTTACTGACTCGCAAAGTAGGGTTTGTACATTCCACACACCTTTTTAGCGGTCGCAAACAGGCCGATTTCCCAATTGCGACCCCTAACAAGGGTCGTACATCTGGCCGCAGGGGCCCTAATTTAAGTTGAGGTGGCTGGGGGTCTTTTAAGATGCCATTGTTGTGACTCACTTCTTTGAAGGCCGTGTACATTCAAACATGGACTCCCACACGGGCTGATCTCCCAGTTCAGCCTGACCTGAGTATTCTGGGTAGCTTTAAAAGCATCTCCTGCAGGCACCCTGCCTCCTGCGCCTGTCATCAGCAGTCTCCGAACACTGCACGGCTGGAATAAACAATGACTGAGGTGAGGACAGATGAAAAGGAACTTTAACTCCATTTCTGTCAAGAAATATTCTGCTGGCAGGCAATTAGCAGCCGCTTTCAGTTTTCTCCCCCATAAATACTAAGCATGTCATCTGGGAAGACCTTACAGTCTAGCAGACCCTTTGGCTGAAAAACGTGTTTATGCTGAACATTAGAATATCTGCATGCTCCGTCCAACATGGTGTTTTCTGGAGACGAGGGGCGTGTCAGGAGCAGGACATCAAAATTCTGGAGGTGGGCTGTGGCAAGGTTTTGATACACTTATATAGCATCATATCCCTTTCAAGGCCCCGAAGTTGTTGTGGGTGGTCGAGTAAAAGGCTGTTGTGGCGCATGGCTGGCAGAGTGTGTGCTAATAGTGTAGCCTACGTGGTAAGCAAAGGGAGTTCTACTTGAGGTTTACAGGCAGGATGACTCCAGGTGTGTTGTAGGGAACTTTCCAGGGGCGTAGCTATCAAGAGAGTGGCAGGTGCAGTGGACTCAAATCATGGTTTTATTTTACTACCCAACAAGGTGAAGGGGATCCATTTCCCCTGCTTGTATCCGGGCCCATGGCACCTTTACTATGCCACTGGAGCTTACTGCTGCTGCTTTAAACTGCTGTCTGAAACGAAATGGTGTAAAGCAGAGAACTGTGCTAGAAGATGCCATCTTCTCAGCAGTAGGATACAAGCTTCGCTATTTGTTATGCATGTTTGGCGGAATGTAGGGTTATAGACTGATCTTTGTGGGAAGATTTGAGAGTTTTGATTAAGGTAAAGCGTGGTACATGGACGTCGATTCACCAAAATGCCAGGGGCAACACAAGTAATATCACATGCTCTTTGACCTGTTATGACATCATAGAACAAGCATTTGCAATGCAATAGGTCTCGCATTTGCGAGAGTTTGAGCGATTGGCATTGTAAATGACAATGCCTTTTATTTATGTGCTTTGAAAACCTACCAGTGGTGCATAAACATGCACTTTGTACTTATAGTTGTTGCTTACAAGAAGCAAGGCTGGTAGTAACTGCGCCTCTTTTACTGCCAGCCTTGCTTCTCCTAAGTAAAAAGGGCAGATTTACAAGCCCCTTGCGACAACTTTACGCCGCCGTTGCGTCACTTCTGTGACGCAGCGGCGTCGTAAACAATGCGCCACGTTGCGACATATTTACAACATGATGCATCTAGGGAGATGCGTCACGTTGTAAAGCCCTGCTCTACATTATACCTGCGTCAGGTATAATGTATGCAGGGTGGGCGTTCCGACCTGAGAAAGCCTAGTAAAAGTGAGGCAGTGAAATCTACAAGATTTCACTGAGTCACTTTTACGACGCCACTGCGTCAAAACCTTACGTCTGCTCGAAGCAGGCGTAAGGAGTGATGCAGCATGTTAGGAATAGGCATTCCTAACCATTGCTGGAGTTGCGTTGTGCTTGCGACACGACTCCAGCAATGCGCTGCCTGTATGCCAAAAGATGCATCACGCATCTGTCTATCCTTGCGCCACGGTGCGCCGCATTGTAAAGGCGACGCATCCATGGTGGCGCAAGGGTTTTTTTACGGGACGCAAATGAACTGACGCATCTCTGCTAATATGCAGAGATGCGCCAGTTCTTGTAAATCTGCCCCAAAGTGCGTGTTTGCGCACCACTTGCAGGTTTTCAAAACATTTAAATAGAAGGCATGTTCATTTACAATGCCAATAGCTCAAACTTTCACAAATGTGAGACCTATTGCATTGCAAATGCTTGTAAAGCCAAGAAACAGAAAGCCAGAAAATGTAAGTTACAAACCACAAAGCCAATGGTTAGGAAGGATGGAATGCATTCCTAGGTCAGCTTTCTGAATGTCCCCAAGATTTCTTTAGCTGCTGTCTGGTAAGCTTTAACCTAAAAATTATTACCTACAAAAATGAACACCGGAAAGACATACGTAATCTGTCCATGCACCAAGGGAGGGAGAAATAGATGAAGAAGAAGGAAGCCTAGCTCAGCTGATCAATAACAGGTAAGCAAATGAGAGTCACATTGGCAAGCAGTGGGTGGTCTCTAAGCCCACTGACAGGGAACTGTAGGTCTGGTGGAGGTGAGACCTAAACACGGCATGGTGGGGAAGTTAGCATTGACAAGTGTGGACATTAATCCTAGCAAATAATCCAGGCTGCACATCCATAGGCTGGGCTTCTCCTCGCCACTCTTTTCTGTGTCCAGCTGCATTAAAAGAAATACAACAAACAATCCAGCGTCAGACCATGTGCTGCATCACTTTCACGCCACCGAAAGGTGGGCATAAAAGAAAACGCAGGCGGTCAATTTCAGAAAATAAAAAGACTCTCAATGCTGTATGTGTGACAGATTTCTCTGCAGTGGTTTGGCGGGCATTGGACAAGCTGCTATTTCTTTTCCTGACGGGTAATATCCATTCGGTTCTGTTGAAGTCTGTTTAATGGGGGTGTTACGGCTCGAGAAATGATCTGTTCGGGGACTGAAAGCCCGGGGCAGGAGATGCAGGAGCGCGGAGGCCTGGCAGCAGCAATAGAATGGGAATAGCGAAGTGAGCTGAGGGAGAGCAGGTGTAAACAGGAGAAGGGTGGAAGCGGGGGGAAGCTTAAAGGTTACGAAGAATGGAGCACGAGGGGAGGAGGGGAGAGATAAACAAGAGAGAGAGAAAGAAACAAGGAGGTCATATTTAACCGAAAATTGCATGAAGGTGAGAAAAGAATATTGATTTATTGTTAACCATTCGATTATTTAAAATCATTACAGTAAAAAAGCTACAATTGATACCCACCCACCCATGCCCACCCGCCCATACCGCCCCCCTCCCAAGCCATCCATTCAGCTTAAAAAAAAACGTTTCCGATGGTCAATTTTGTATTGCAAAGTCCCTTTTTGCCATTGATCCGGGGGTTTAATTCGTGTTACGCCAATGTTCCAATCAAAACACGTGGAGTGGCGGGCTAACTCCTCTTTACGCATGGATGTTATGCCAGCACCTTATTGGCCCATTAATCAGTCTCTAAAGTTCAAGAGCTTGTGGAAAGTCATTTATACAGTTGCGTCTAAGGCCTGTCTGATCTGGTGAATACATTTTGCCACTCTTGCGAGGTAGTGGGTTTTTGTTTCCGAAAGGCACCAATCTGATGCCTCCTTACACGTTCTGATGCCGAGGTCTCTTAGAATGGGGCTGAGCAGCCTTTGTCGTTCACTGGTCAATTTGGGGCAGCAACATAATAGGTGGAGCCAGTATTCCCTTTGGTAGTTGCATAGACGACAAGAGACGGCTCCGTCTGCTCGCGCCCATGCTGGATTAAAGTCCGCAGTTCTAAGGTCTGTTGGCCTCATAAAAAGGATTTTCCTGAGAGTCTGGGCCCCTAGTGCTTCCCGTAGGTATAGTTGAGCTTTCCCCATGGTGTAAGATCCGTCCAATGCCTTTGTGAGGGTATTATGGCGAAGTGCGGTTAGATCCTTTTCGTGCGAAATGGCGCGGACTTGCCGTTTGATATTTGACCAGGCCTTATGCTGGATGTCTGGTAGAGACAGACTATTGGATTCGATGTTTAGGGTCCCTATTGCTTTGCCCAGCTTGATGTGCCAGGGGGAGTCCTCGTCTCTGAATATTGTTGCCAAATGATGTTTGAGAGAGTTATACGGGGCTTTAAGGACTCTAATATAATACTTAATTAGGTCCCCCTGGAGGGCCAGTTCAGGTCTGCAGAGCCCTAATTCCAAACGTAACCTGGTGTTCCTTGCGTGCCTGGGTACTTGCAGCACGAGCTTGTGGGCTTTGACCTGAGCTGCTGCTATAAGTTTGTCTAAGGCTCCCGGAAATGCCAAATGGCCGTAATTAATGGCCGGGATTAATTTTGCCTTAAGGACCCTCATCATGGGGACTGCTGTTGGGCTGGACAAGCGTTGGCTTAAGCGTCTCATTGTTAGAATTACACTGTTGTTTTTGGCAAATAAGTGTTTTATATGAGTTGCCAGTGTTGCCCTCTCGTGCAGCCAAACCCCAAGATAATTATAGGCTGTGGTGGTCCCTATTTGGTGATCTCCCAAATTCCAGACTGCTTGTTTTTTGTGGGGATATCTGCCGAATATCATTATCTTTGTTTTACTCTGGTTGATTGTCAAGTAATTTTCCTTATTATACTTCCCCAGCTCTTTTAATGCTCTTTGGAGGCCCACCCTTGTATGATCCATCACTACAGTATCGTCTGCGTACTGAAGAATTGCCAATCTCACCGTGCCCAGTCTCGGTGGAACTAGACTTGCCTCTTTCAGAGCTCCCCCCAAGTCTGCTGTATAGAGGTTAAATAATAGGGGGGCCAAGACACAGCCCTGTTTCAGTCCGTTGTTAGTTTCGACTCTTGCTGATAGCGCTGTAGGGCTTATCTTTACTTGTACCCAGGTCCCCTCATGAAGGGATATGATGGCTTTCAGGAACTTTGACGGAATCCCCCAGGCTGACAGTTTTCCCCAGAGTTTTCCCCTGTCAACTCTATCAAAAGCTGTGCTGTAATCTATAAAACAGCAAAACAGTGGCAGGAGCCTGTCTTTCACAGCTCATTTTGAGAGGTAGGCCAGGGCCATGATGTTATCCGTTGTTGAGCTATTTGCCCTGAAGCCGGTCTGGTAGAATGGTAGTATTTCGTTGTTGTTAGCCCAAATCTCTAGTTCTCTCAATAATAGTTTAGCATAGGCTTTGGCTTCTACATCGAGTAGGGCCACAAGCCTATAGTTGGCGGGATTGGAATGGTCGCCTTTCTTATGAATGGGACAAAGGACTGATCCTTTCCATGATTGCGGTATTATTGCCGTTGAGTAAGCAAAATTGTATAAAGGGGTGAGGATTGAGGCGAAGAAGGATTGGACTGATTTTAATGCCAGGGCTGGAATGCCATTGGGGCCTGGCACCCCATCGTTTCTCATTTTCCTGATCTCCCTTGTTATTTCTACTTCTGTGAAGCCATTACCCTCGATCGTTGTTGATCCTGCTTCATATATATGCTTGGGAGAGTGTCTGTATGAGTGCCTATTTCCAAGGTGTTCTTAGGAAGGGCATACTCGGCCGCTGGTATTCCCATGGTATATAATCCCCTTACGTACGCTTCCCACTCATTGCTTGCGATGTTATTCTCCTTGCTCCTAGAATGGGAGCTCAGGCGATTAATATACCTCCATAATTTGGCGTTGTTCTTTTCCTTTAACAGGGTGAATACTGTGAGCCATTTTTGTTCCATTTCTTTCCTCTTGTGCTCGCCTACTTTCCTCCTGTAGGCGGATCTCAGCTCCGCTATGGAGGCCACCTCTGCCGATGTTCCTCTTTTCTTCCTTCCTCTGAGTGCCTTCATAAGAGCACCTTTACATTGACTCAGGCTCTTCGGTATCTTTAGCTTCTTTGAGGAGGGGACCTTGTGGGAAAGTATTTTTTTACAGTGATTTTTGCCCAGCTTCCGCCAAAGGTCATCTGTCAGAACTTCCCAGAGACCTATCGCCTCTGAATGGATCTCCCGCAGTCCACGAGCTTGCCACATTAGTTCCCACTCCTGGATTTTTCCTTTGAGTTTGGTTGTCCATTTTATTCTTTTAAGGGCTCTGAAACGTTCATCCCCTATGGATTCTCCCATCACTTTCTGGAGGTCTGCTGATTCCATTCCTAGGTTAAATGTTGCCCATAGAGGCCTATGATCGATTTCCCCTCTGTCGTCGACCGTAAAGTCTTGCAGCTTATCGGCCGATTTCTCGTTGATTATAATATAGTCAATGGTAGATATATTCCTAAATGATGGTTTGGGGCACCACAAGGGTGATCGTAGTTTCTTCATGAAGTGAGTTGAGCACAGTTTAACATTTTTGAAAAGAGAGAGCAGTGGGCCCACCTTGTGCCCTTTTTTTTTGCTTGCCAGGGGCCCTTTCCAAACCTCTCAAATTAAAATCACCTGCAATGATTACATTATAATGTTTGTATTTAATTAATATTTCTTCCAGCATGGTGGTGAATAATTCCATGCTGGCTGCAGTCAGTGCCGGATTGATATAGCAATTTATGAGCAGCAAATTAAACGGCTGGCGGCCCTCCCTTAACCCAGCAATTATCATTACTTGCAGGTCTGGAGAGTTTACTCTTATTTCTGTAGATTTAAGTTTACGCGCATGGCTTATGAAGATTGAAAGACCCCCGGAGGGGCGTCCAAAGATGTTTTTTTTGGTTGCATTTATCCGATGTTCATGGAAGCCTGCTATGGATGTTGATGTCATTGACCAGGTTTCTTGGCAGCATATGATATCCCCTTTTGCGAGGTAATCTTGTACTTCCTTGTTCCCTGCTTTGTTGCTTAACCCTGCGATGTTCCATGATATGAGGGTTAATTCTTGATGGAGGTCGGAGTTGTGACCTTGGTGTTGATCTTCCCGCACCGACATTTCCCTTCCTGCTCTGACGGAAAATTGACTTTGGCTAGGGGTGCTGTTGCCGATTCTCACCTCTTGTAGCCTACTTAGTTTGCCCCATTAGCACTGTTCGCAGATTATCTCTTTGAAAGATGGAGATATTTATTGGTTTACTAGGGCGTTCATTGATATTTTCCCCTCGTTTTCTGTTGTGATTAGTGCCTTTCAGGATTGATGCAGCACCGGCCCCTCTTTTTGAGGTATGAGGACGGAGGGATATTTAGGTTGAGTGGGTTCTGTTACTTCTATGCCCCAGCTTGCTAGTTGTTGGGCTTTTCCAAGAACTGCCGTTGAAGAGAATGTTCGCTAAAGCCCAGAAGGGTTGAATCACCATGGCTGTCTCCTTGTGACCTTTTGAACTTTACCCACTCTATGTTTTCCGAAGTGATCTGAGACAGGGACGTGACATGGCCAAAAAGTCGGAGGATATTAGTTCTGTTTAGGATGTCATGGGGGCCTTCCCTGTGGTACCTAGGGGTGAGCACCACCTCATATATTGTGGGTGCTTCCTCGAGGTATTTTGTTTGCGTGGCCCCCCCAATACTCTGGCTGCATGATCTCAGACTTTGGGGGGGGTTGTTGGAGGTTCGCCAGTGTTGATCACCTTCAGCCCTATTATTGTTTCCCATCCTGCTTTCTTTTTGCTTCTGCTCCATCATGGGAGATGTAGTGTGCTCCTTTGGGCCTTTATGACCCTCCAGTTCCAGTAGGTCATAGAGCCTTATTTGTTTGGAGGCGTCCTCTTTACCCAAGCTGACCCTGTTTGTTTTTGCCTGGGCCACCATTGATGTTGACCCTGCTGGTTGTTGTAGGTCCACCTGGTCCGCCTGGTCCACTAGGTCCCTGCCCTGTTGCGTCAGACCATCTCTTGCTCTTTCTTCAGCCTTTTCTTTGTCTGCCGGTATACCCTGGCTCTTAATCTTCCGTTTGAAGTTAAAAATCGGGTAAAGTGGCAGTGAGTTGCTTCTCTCCCCAGGTCTGTAACTGTTCAGCATTGCCGGCAGGATTGATCTTCTTTTCATTTTTGATCTCTTCAGCTGTTTCTTCAGCTTTTTCTTCGCCCTCCTTGTTAGGGGGGCTGCTGAGCTGACTCCTACTTCCCCCTCCACGGTCACTTTCTGCTCTTCGGCTTCCTTTGTGTCTGGGCTTGCCAAAGTTTCCTTGGTGTCACTCTTTGTCGGGGGTGCCGAGGTCTCTAGGCTATTGCGCTCATCTTCTCTGGCTTTTGATTCCATGTTCCTCGCTCGGTTGTGTTCTCCATTGGTCACCACTGTCTGATTTCCCTTTGCCAGCGATTCAATGGTTCCAGATGTCTTTGATGAGTCGCCTCTGTTCTTGGTTAGTGCTACTATGTCCCCCAGTATTTTCGGCATCTCAGCCCACTTTTCTATTATATCGGCACATGAGCTTGTACGAGCTATCATTACTTGATTATAGTTGATTGTTGCCTCCAATTCTTCCAGCTTACGACCCTGGTTCACTAGGCATTGGGCTATTGATTGAAGAAGGTCAACTTGGACCTCCCTTTTAGTTGATTGCCATATCAGAGCCTTGGCTATTGACTTTTGTGCTTCTCTGATGGTTATCAAATGGGTGTATCTTCTTGCTCATCTTGATCCTTCTGGCCTATTGTTGGTGACAACCCTGCTCGATCTTTTGCCTGGTTTTTTACCACGTGACCTCTCCCAATGAGGTTGGGGGTGAGGTCCAAAGTCCTTTCTATTGTTTGCTCTAGTTTTTGTAGAAAGGAATCGGTGAGGTCTCCTGTCTCTGGCGAATCGAGTTGTCGGCGTCCAATTAATGAGGCCTTTGTAGTTGATCGCGAGATAGCTCGCGAGCTGGTGCGCGCCAGATCTTTGCCCTCAATAACCTCGGGCACGTCATCCTCCTGATGCCAATGAATCAAGGCTTTGATCGGTAAGAGACTCTCTGTTGCGTCAGTAGGCTTCATAACGGTACCTACGACTGCTTTGTGCCTCCCAAGGTCAGTGTCACCGGTCCTTTCATTATGTAGTTTACTATTCTCCCCTAAATCCCAAGCTAGAAAGGGGCAGATTTGGTCCTTCCTGTACCCATGCTTCCTGCGCCCAGTCCTGGTCCTGGCCCCCTTCATCGGGCAGCAGGCGGCTCCCTTCCCCAAGGGGGGAATTTTTGCTGTGGGGTAGCTCGATGTGTGCCTGGCCAGGCCCCCTTGTTTGGGGGTTGCTCGCTGTGGTCTCATCGGCCCTTCCGGGGGACTTACCTGGGGGTGGCGGGCTGCCGGTGCCTGACAATAATGAGTGATGAGCCCTTGTTGGGGGGGCTGGAGAGGGGGGCTCGCTGGGTTCGATTCCTGTCTTAAGTTCTGAGCTGTACTTCTTGTGACCCTTGTTGTGTGATATTTATGGGCATTTTCGTCAGGATCCATCCTCTTTAGATTGGTCGGGTTTCCCTTGAGCATTTTCCTTCCGCGCCAAGGAGAGGGTGTTTGGGAATTAACGAATTGGGGAATTGGGGAATTGACTCCCTTTGTTTTTTAGTCTGTCCCTGTGCACTCTCTTCTATGTGTGCTGCTTGGGCCGTGCTCCTTGCCCCACAGTGCTGTGCCCAATAGCGAAGCGCCCTAAATCGCCTTAATCGCCCCCCTGCAACCGCCCTCCGTTATCTCACTGCATTCGCGCTGAACTCACCCGGGAAATCAGATGTCCTATAACAGGCGTCCCCAGCTGAACTCTGCCTTATTGTAGGGCGGAATTCGGTTTCTCACTCCTCACGTCTCCCTTGTCTCGACACTCACCAGAGAGTCACGTGGTCTCAGTCGTGCCCTTACCGGGGCCGCTGGCTTTGAAGGTCTCTGAAGGTCTTTAAAGTCCGGGGGCACACGAGAGGGAGATGAGGGGAAAGTAGGCAGCAACCAGCAGGCTGCGGGCAGGTGCCAGCCAGGAGGCACTTATCTTCTTTTGGGGGGGCGTGAAGTGTGCTGAGCTGAAGAGCTAGAAGATGTTTGGCAGCCTCTAGTCCATCGAGCGCTCCTTATAGACACCCGTGATGCCCAAAAGCGGAGACCAAAATCAGCACCAGAGTTTTGGTGGCCGAAATGCCTTAGGACTTAAGCCTTAAGTTGGAGCGTGCGAGGCTCACAGGGGTAACGCCAGCCCGACCTAGTCCTAGTCCAGTCGGGCCGCCTCCACGGTTTTCTCCCGGGCTCGCACTTCGTGCAATGGTAGCACGATAGTGGCACTTGGTAGGAAGTTATCTCCTGGTAGGAGATTCACCGCTCCGCAACCCGCACTCCGCACTCTGCTCCGCTGCTCGGGCTGCTGGCCTGACTTCCGCCTGACTTCCGCCGGAACTCTTGCAATGAGGGTGGGGAAACTCCGGGGCTTTCCCTCCTTGGACGTTATTGAGAAAAGAATAGAAAAAGGTTAAGAGATGAAAATATAGAAAAATGAACTGTCTGAAAGGCAGAGGAGAAGGGAAGTAAGGCTGGAGAAATAAAAATAAATAGAGAAGGGAGGGGCAAGAACTGCAAAAACTGCAAAAAATAAACAGAAATTAAAAGATGAAATGGAATCAGCATTCGAAAAAAGGGAGGACTTTAAAAAGAGAAACTGGCCGACGAGGGGATAGAGAAAGAATTTTTGTAACATTTTAGTTGCATTGATATATCACTTTATACCCATTCGATGCGCACACATAATACTGAACACACATGTAGTGACTTACTCCCTTTCACCGCTGCTTGTGTTTAGAGACTGAACAGAGGTCCCTCGATGGTCTGAGCAATAGGTAGCAGGCTTTAATGAGCGCTGTCTGCTCGCGTGACCTGGCCCCCGTCCTCTCACTTGCAATTGGACTCTGCGTGGCACCACCTCCTCGCTGGCCTTATTTCGCATCTCCCCCGAGCGCCATCCCTCAAACAGTTGCCCTGGGAGCCGGAGCTAGCCTCCTCTGCTGAACTTGCCAGAACTAATGAACGAGGCACGCGGCCACTAATTTTAAACTGTGACATGCTGACATTGTGAAAGTAAAAGCGCGGCGCCCAGGATGACGGGCTATGAGAGAATGTTACATTTGAAAATCCCAAAATAATAGAGGAATAGTATCATAAAATGTGCAGCAGTAAGCAGCATAATTTGCCTTTTCTTGCCACATAAATTACTGCGAGCCACGGGCGCCATTGTTAAATGTGCGTACCCGTGTTTTAAAAGTGAAAGCGGGCTCATGCTGCAACATTAAGCGCAGCCCCCGAGGGCAGGACGTGGATGAGGAGCTGTGTTCTGGGAAAGCTAAATAAACACCATAGACAAACAAGGAGCGAAGTGTGGGTGGTAGTGGGGGGTGACGACACCGAGGGTGGGTGGCGTGGGGGGGAACGACACAGTCATGCATGGATCAGTGAGCACTGACACAAGCATGAAGCAAAAAAGAGTTCCCCAAATAACAGTTACGCTGTGTAAGCGTACCAAAACTGTAGTTGGTCAGTGCTGCACTGAGAAAAAAACGGAAGTGACGTTCGCTGCCTAAACCAATTACGGGGCAGCAAAGAAGACCGACACTGCACTTAACAAATGGTGAGCAGCAGGCGGGAGCTACCTCGTTTACTCAATACTACAGGTCTTGCCGACAGCGCATGCGTGCTGCCTAGGCTCGACCCAAAAAGGACATTACATACTCTCATTGTTGGTGCTATCAGATTGGCTACACTGAAGGGCAGATTTTCCAAATCATAGAGTCAGAGTACTCACAATGAATAGCACACAACAGGTTAGTATGGTTAAAAATCACATTGTCATGTTGCCCTCTTTGTACAACGCACATCATACAACACTTACCAGTGAGGGACACAACACTCGGAAATAGATTTATCAATACTTTGCGCAAGCACAAAGCCTTGTAAAGTGATGCACAATGGTGCAAAGTCTTGATATGGCATTAACTTTCCAGTGCAAGACTTTTTTGCTCTAAAAAAGTGAAGATTTCGTATCACGAATAGTTTTTTGCTGTAGGCTACTTTTCATCAAGGGGTGTTCCATGGGTGATGCCAAACAGCGAACAATCCTGAATCTTTCTGTTTACTGAATGTAGGAAAATTTGTTAATGAATAAACTGGAAATATTATGGCTGTCTCCAATCAATCAATCAGGTTGTGCTTCTATAGTGCGGCTTATCACCCAAGAGGGTATCCAGGCACTGTGCTGCAGATATCAGTCGAAGATCCAGGTCTTGAGTCCCTTCCTGAAGTGGGTCATTGAGGGTGCAGTGCATGGTGAAGGGGAAGGGCGTTCTGGGCTTTGGCGGCGAGCTGGGAGAAGGAGCGTCCTCCAGAGCGGCAGTGGCAGATGAGTTATATCTGTGCAAGGGTGAGGTGTACGGAGATTCCTGGGAGGTTGGTGGAAGTGCAGGCGGTAGTTCATGTAGGTGGGTCCTTGGTCATGGAGGGCTTTATAGGTTTGAAATGGCATCTTTTCTGGATGGGGATTCAGTGGAGGTCCTTCAGGTGCTGGGTAATGTGGATCCTCCTGGTCAAGTTGAGGATCAGTCTGGCGGCTGCGTTCTGGATCATCTGGAGTCTTTGCATGAGTTTGGTGGTGGTGCCTGCATAGAGTGCATTGCCGTAGTGCAGTCGGCTGGTGATGAGGGCCTGCATCACTGGTTTCCTGGTGCTGATAGGGAGCCATTTGAAAACCTTGTGGAGCATGCGGTGCATGTGGAAGCAGACTAAGGAGATGGCATTGACCTGACGTCTCATGGAGGGTTTGCTGTCCAGGATGATGCAGAGCTTGCGGCGTGGTCTTTCGGCATGGGGGTGGGTCTGAGCTCCGCCGGCCCCCAGGAGTGATTCCAGAGAGCAGTGTGTCTGCCGAAGATCAGCACTTCAGTTTTGACCATGTTGGGCTTCAAGCAGTTGTCCTTCATCCAGGCTGAGACGTTCCTCATACAGTTGTGGAAGTTGGTCTTCATCGAAGTGGGGTCCGATGAGGGTGAGAGAACGAGCTGGATATCATCGGCGTAGGAGATGATGCTGATGTTGTGCGATCTGACGATGTCTGTGAGTGGAGTCATGTAGATGTTGAAGAGCGTTGGACTGAGGGATGAGCCTTGGGATAAGCTGCAGATGGTGTGCTTGGATTGTGAGGTGAAGGGAGGAATGCAGACTCTCTGGGTACGACCCATGAGAAAGGAGGCCATCCAGCTGAGTGCATCGTCTGTGATTCCAATCTGGCATAATCAATCAATGAGTATGTGGTGGAAGACTGTGTTGAAGGCCACAGAAAGGTCAAACAGGATCAGGTCAGCTGATTCTCCTCTGTCGAATAGGGTGCGGATGTCATCTGTTGAGCGATCTGTGCTGTGGATGACTTTAAAGCCTGATTGAGAAGGGTCCAGTAGGTTTTTTCTCTCCAGGTGTTAGGTGAGTTGGAGGTTGATGGCCTTCTCCAGGACTTTGGCAGGGAACAAGAGCAGAGAGATGGGATGGTAGTACTGGAGTTCGCTGGGGTCTGCCGAAGTTTTCTTCAGGAGGGGTCTCACCTCTGTGTGTTTCCAGGCATCGGGAAAGGTGGCTGTGGGTATGGAGGCGCTGAGGATGGTGGTGAGCTTGTGGCTTATCTTGTCTCTTCTGAGGTTGAAATGACGGTGGGGGTATGCATCGGTGGGTGCTCCCGAGTGGATGGAGTTCAAAAGAGTGATTGTGTTTGGTGTGCTGAGTTGTTCCCAGGCTGTGAGCGGGTGGTCGGCAGTGGTGGTCAGTGGGATGCCTAGGAGGTCGGAGGGTTGGGGACCGAAGTTTCTATAGATGGTTGCTATCTTGTTGTGGAAGGGGTCGGTGATGGCGTCCCAGAGTTCCTGTGAGGGGGATCGACTTTTCAGTGGCTGATGGGCAGGTGAACTCTTTGACGATGGTAAAGGAGTTCCTTGGTTTGGTTGGCACTGGTGTCGATCCGGTAGGTCAAGGCCTTCTTTTTTGTGGGTTTGAGCTGGCGGTGGTAGTTGTTGAGGGCTGATTTGAAGGTGCCTCGGTCGGTGTGGTTCCTGCTGGTGTGCCATCTCCTTTCTAGTTGGTTGCACCTGCGCTTCAATGTGCTGAGTTCTGGAGCAGCTGGCTAGTTTGGTAGGTCTGTGCATTTTGGTTGGATTGGCAGGGGTGCCTTGGCTGGTGGAGCTGGTGATCCAGGCGTAGACGTTCTCTACTGCCTGGTCCAAACTGGTGGTGCCACTGGGCTGTGTGATGCTGAGGATGCGGTCCATTGTTGGTCATTTACCTTGGTCCAGCTGCGGTAGGGGGTGCTGTGGAGGTTGGGGGCAGTGCGGGGAGGTCCGGTGAGGGTGAAGTGTACGATGGAGTGGTCCGACCAAGTGAGTTCCGAGGCGTGGCTGTATCTGATTCTGTTGCTGGACATGAAAATGGGGTCCAGCGTGTGTCCTGCTTTGTGCGTGGGGTCAGTGACCAGCTGCTTGAGACCGATGTTGTCTAATCTTTCCAGGTCAGAGGAGCTGGTGTCAGTGGAGTCGTCCAGGTGGAAGTTGAGATCTCCCAGGAAGACGTGGTGTTCGGATTTGATCGGAAGCTGGGTGATGAATTCAGCGATGGGGGTCACTGAGGGCGGTTCGTGGTACTAGCGGTCTGTATGCGAGGGTGCCTTTGATGGTGGTTTTGTCATCAGTGCAGAGCTGGAAGTTCATGTGTTCCATGATCGGCGTGATTACGTCATCGCTTGATGGTGCAGGTGATCGATTCCTTGTGAACCATCGCGATGCCACCTCAGTGTCTGTTGGTGCGGCTGCGAAGTTTCACCTTGCAGCCGATTGGTGTTGCTGTGGCGATGTCATGGGCCGATGCGGGAGTGAGCCAGGTCTCTGTGATGAAGGTCACATCTGGGGGGAGGGTGGAGATGGTGTCTAGGGGCATTGGCAGTACAAGTTACAGGCCTAGAAGAACAACTTGGGTCGATCAGCACTAGAACAATATATAAAAATGTCCTGCTTTGCAACCCGATGCCAAGGGCTGCAGGGGCAGTGCTAGGTGTAGCAAGGGGCAAACTAGGTGTCGCAACTGCGATCCCTGGTAACCCCTACATGATGTCCATGAAGTTCTGCACATATCATGTCTTGGCAAACTTGCAGTTGTGCATACACACGAAATACAGCTGAAACGTGTAGATGAAAAGAGTTTGGAAAATAAATACATACCTTCTTTGTCTAGTCTGACCTGTAGCTAATGGGGTCTTTCAGTCTCTTTGCAATTCAAGGTGGTTGTGGCTGGTCCTTATTCTTGCTGGGAGTGAGTTTGAGAGCTCGACTGTCTTGGCTGAGGAAAACGTGCAGTAAAAGTGGCTCTTTCTGAAGGAAGGGATCTCCAGGAGTGTGACCAGTTTGGATAAGAGGGTCGTTTTTGGTAGTGTGTACAATGTTTGAGTAGAAGAAAGACTGTTCTAGAAGCATAGTGGAATGATTGTCAAGGCAAAGGCCTCGAATGAGACTGCCTGGCCACAGACAACCAGGCTTACAGGCAGCCGTGATGTTGCTGTGCATGCAAAGGTATAGGAATTCTCCCATCTGGTGTCTACATTCGGAATTCACTAGTCTGCAGTGTAAATAATCAGTTTTCTAACTGATAGGTAATTTATAGCCATAATCTCGATGTGGAAGGCTGGAATGATAATGGCTTACTCCCAGTGAGGGAATCCTAGATGAGGAAAGATGCTGCATACACTGTACATCTTCTAGAAGACACCTATAACCAACTGGTTTACCTGCTGTAAAAGGGAGATTGGCACCCATGATCACTCACAGGTTGCACACTAGCTTTGAGAGCATTGGTGGAAATACAAGTTCCTGAGAAGGATCATGCGGGTTGCTTGTTTTTTCATGAAATTAGCTTGATTCGATTGAGTAGCATCTAATGATCCGCAGATGGGAGGCATTGGCAAAGGGCACAGGAGCCCAGTGTAGTAGGGTTTTCAAGATGTAGGTTGATCTAGTTGATGAAGTAAGATTGAAAGATGTGATTGTGTCTGTGAAACGGCTGAGGTACGAGCTGAAGAAGTAACAGGGAAAACTTGTGGAACAACGAAAACAGAGATGAAAGGTGCCGTGGAGAAAAGCAGAAGGGAGACAAAGTTGGGTCTGGTGGTCATTGCCTAATGCAATAAGTCTATAGTTTGTGAGGCCTTTATCCTTTTATATAGATATACATGAAAATATAAGCTAAGGCCTGCTTTCCACGTTAATATTTATGTAGTAAATTCTAGAGCTTTAATGGCCTTTTTATTGGCTTTATGCGGAATTGCATCTGAAGGCTTATGATTATTGCAAGCTCTCAGCCCTGAGTAAGTGTCAAATTCACAATGGGATTGCTCACAACCAAAGTGTTTTTAACATATATGGGCTGTAAAATACAACAACATGTTCTCCATATTACGACAATCGGTAAATATAGTATTACAATCTCCAGCAATGAGAACAGTGTGATCCTTTTTATGTTATACCAATAGTGATTCAAATAATTGTACAGTTTGCAACACTGCACATTTAGGGCTTGATTTAAATGTTGGCAGAAAGGGTACTCTGGCGCAACGATGACAGAGTACCCCTCCTGCCAACAAAATGGTCTGCCTGCCAAATTTAAATATGGGTGGACTATAGTTTGGCCACAGCTGAGACTAAACTGTGTCCACCATTGCTAAACTTCGCTGATAACCCGATGGGGTAAGATGTAAGGGGTGGCGTAAAATTAAGTATATGTCTGGCCACCAAATGGGCTGGTGTGGTGAGCAAAAGAATGATGGATTTAACCCAGATCCTTGTGACTGGGGGTGAATGTTTGCATTGTCCAGCATTCCGTCCATCAATTGTTTCTTTTGCATATGTCACCCTAAGTGGGAAGGGTATGCCCAGACGTGGGTCCCGTGCTCACTACACCACTGGATTCAAGCTAGCCTGGCTGATGAAGGGTGATGCCCTGAAACCGGTCCCAGGATGCTTGTTTCCGTTCCAGGGAGGACCTGGCTTGGCAGTTCGGCTGGACTGTTCCCACAAGGAACAGGGTCAAGACTGATTTGCATATGGCTGGGTCCAAACTGGGGTGGTGTGGTGAGCAAAAGAATGAGGGATTTAACCCAGATCCTTGTGACTGGGGGTGAATGTTTGCATTGTCCAGCATTCCGTCCATCAATTGTTTCTTTTGCATATGTCACCCTAAGTGGGAAGGGTATGCCCAGACGTGGGTCCCGTGCTCACTACACCACTGGATTCAAGCTAGCCTGGATGATGAAGGGTGATGCCCTGAAACCGGTCCCAGGATGCTTGCTTCCGGTCCAGGGAGGACCTGGCTTGGCAGTTCGGGCTGGACTGTTCCCACAAGGAACAGGATCAAGACTGATTTGCATATGGCTGGGTCCAAACTGAGGTGGTGTGGTGAGCAAAAGAATGATGGATTTAACCCAGATCCTTGTGACTGGGGGTGAATGTTTGCATTGTGCAGCATTCCGTCCATCAATTGTTTCTTTTGCATATGTCGTCCTAAGTGGGAAGGGTATGCCCAGGCGTGGGTCCCGTGCTCACTACACCACTGGATTCAAGCTAGCCTGGCTGATGAAGGGTGATGCCCTGAACCCAGTCCCAAGATGCTTGTTTCCGGTCCAGAGAGGTCCTGGCTTGGCAGTTCGGGCTGGACTGTTCCCACAAGGAACAGGGTCAAGACTGATTTGCATTTGGCTGGGTCCAAACTGGGGTGGTGAGCAAAAGAATGATGGATTTAACCCAGATCCTTGTGACTGGGGGTGAATGTTTGCATTGTCCAGCATTCCGTCCATCAATTGTTTCTTTTGCACATGTCGCCCTAAGTGGGAAGGGTATGCCTAGACGTGGGTCCCGTGCTCACAAACACCACTGGATTCAAGCTAGCCTGGCTGATGAAGGGTGATGCCCTGAAACCGGTCCCAGGATGCTTGTTTCCGGTCCAGGGAGGACTTGGCTTGGCAGTTCGGGCTGGACTGTTCCCACAAGGAACAGGGTCAAGACTGATTTGCATATGGCTGGGTCCAAACTGGGGTGGTGTGGTGAGCAAAAGAATGATGGATTTAACCCAGATCCTTGTGACTGGGGGTGAATGTTTGCATTGTCCAGCATTCCGTCCATCAAGTGTTTGTTTTGCACCAAATTTAGATGGGCGGACTTATAAATGTTTTTTACTGCGCATCGCTGCCAGGAAAACCCTAGCGGTAAGGGGCAGTAAATACATAAAAATGCCCCTCTCGCCATGGGAGATAACACCCATGGCGAAGGGGGCATTGTTTTTTTTATTTTCAAAAACGCAATCCTATTTAGGGACTTTGTTTTAGAAAATTAAAAAAAACATACATCAAAGTTACAATGCGTTCATGGGAACCGACTTTACGGCAGGTCCTATGAATGGTAGAAATTTCCGTTGCCCCGACGGACATTTTTAAATTTGGCTGTCGGAAACCTCCGCCAGGGCGATGCAGTAATTTAAGCCATCACTCTGGTGGAAAACGGCTCGACCACCAAAATCAAAATCGGGATGTTAGTCTTTTTGCTCTTTGTTTGTGGGGGAAATACTTGAATTACCTGTAGGTCTAAATAATTGGCATAAATTACACAAATTTTGGAATTAAGGTTTCTACTTGGCTCAAAACACTATGCCCCTGAAGGGCATCCCTCTTGCTGGTGAGAGCTGCAATGCCAACAGTATTTTCCCAAGTTTCCTGGAATAGACAGAGAGAGAAGAAAAATGTAAAATGTGACCAATATGGGTCTACCATCTTATGTTCAAGGCCTGCAATATTTCAAGATGTAGTAGGTAACTCAGAATTATTCCCATCTGTTGGAGCCTCACTACCCTTGCCATTAGCACACAGTGATGCATCAGTGTCTCAGCTATGACTATCTGCGTTTGAATCAGTGCCTGGTAGAACACCCCTATTACTGTTAGGCAAAGATCTGGTTATAACAGTCTGGATTCATCGGGCCAGAATTATTACTCCTTTCTGTCAGTGCAGTGGCACAAACAAAGATAAAAACTGGGTCAAATGCTTGAATTTGGTTTTACTTTCTAGCGCAAATCCTGATTTGTGCTGGAATTTAGCACTAAAATAATGCATAGTAACTAACGCTGTGAGCTCGTTTGTGCTCCTTTAGGTGGCACATGGATGTTCCCAGTCAACCACCTAAGTATTTTATAACTCATTTTATTGAAACACCTAAGGTTTTTGATGCAAAGCTCTATTTACAAAAAATGATAGACAGGCCTTTGTACCAGAAATGTACACTCCCTCAAGAAAGGCGTAATTTTCGAGAAACGTTTTCTTTCCTCCAAACATTTCAAGTATGCACATGTGCTGTAATGTACAGCAAACACACCGCGTGGGAGTTTTTTTTTTTTTCCAAAACAGATTTTATTCGGCATTTCCTGTAGCATTTGGGCCGAAGCCCTACATATATCTCTAAAGAAGCATACAGCAACAGGGACACCATTATGTCACATTTCGTGCACAGCCTGCGAACATGCAGGAACATCAACAGAAACAGTATGCAGACAATTCCAGATTCAGTCAAAAGAAAGCCAGGATAAAAATATTTGAAGACAGCAAAGTCCAATGTGGAGCAGAACCGCGTGGGAGTTTTAAACTTTTTCTATGCATTGAATTTTGTACTTGAATGGTATTCTGCTAGTACAAAACTTCTAGACATCAGGCACACACATTTGCACTATAGTGCAAGGGTATGTGTGTGGTGCAAGCCTGCCTAAAGTGTGCCAGTGCAAAGTGAGAGAGAAACAGTGCCATATCTTAGTGGACATGAAGATGTTCTGCTCTCTCCGTTTCATAAAACTTGGTGCAGGAAAATCAGTTGCTGCACTGTCTTTCACCATATGTAAGTATATCTTACAGGATGAGAATTACTTGACTCAAGGTTTGTGTAACTAATGTCAACATGGAAGAAAGGGGTGGATAATATTTCAATTGGATTTTCGTGGAGACAGGTGCAGATCTTCTATAGTCAATCCTTCCTGGATTTGCTGACTAGAAAGAGCAAGATGCATATAATCAGTGTCAGTCTGCTCAGATGACATCCTCTTTCAGCCGGTCCAAGAGCGATCAAGGACCTGTGTGCAGAGCTATGTAGACCTAGAGAACCTCGCACTGTGGAAAATCGCATGGGCCTGGTCCAGCACAGCAGCATCTTTTATTCTGTTATTCTGTCATGGTTATGTGGTCATTAGCAAGAGGGGCTCACCATTAGGGCTATCATACAGTCAAATGCATTTGGGCCCACGAATTGCCTCCACTTCCACTGACCCACATACTGTGCTGACCCCCCCAGCCCCCACCCCCCTCTCCAAAGGGAGGACTTCATTCGCCTCATTTTGGCCGAGAGCACTTGCAAGTATTTAAGTCTCTGGCATTTGGGCTGTTTCGCAGAGCCCCCATGCAGAACTTTACTTCCAGGTGTTGCCCTGCACCACAGTCAATCAAGGCATGTGAGGGGGACTGGCCTCCTCGCCCCCTTCCCAAATTGCCTCTGCTATCTCTGTTCACCTGCAGATATTCCACCTTGGCATTCCCTCAGGCCGGCCCTCACCATCACTTCAGACACCACTGTGGTCCAGTTGCTCCATGCGGCCCATCCCAAGTCAAAAAGGAAGATCATCCTGGAGTCATTCGGAAGTCATCCGATGACTTCAGCCAGGCTATTCCTGCAATTATCTGGGGAAGTCATCCCAAGCCATCCTGCAGTATGCCTATAGGGTGGAATATTCAAATGAGATGACTCCTGGAGTCATCAGAGAAACTACTCCAGGATTGCTTCCTGATTACTTCAGTGGAAAACATTTGATGACATTGTACTACTGCAGGATGATACCATGATGATTTCAGGATTAGGCTGGATTACTCCAGGATGGGTTCCTGATTATTTCATTGGAATATATGTGATGATGCCTTACTACTGCAGGATGATCCCAGAATGATTTCAGGATTAGTCTGGATTACTCCAGGATGACCTTATGAATATTTCAGGATGGGGCTGTATTATTTCAGAATGATCTTGTGATGACTTCAGAATGAGGCAGTATTACTCAAGGATGATCCCAAAATATCTTTAGAATGGGACTACTAATCGATGATGACTTCATGATGGGGATGTATTACCTTAGGATGGGTTCTGGCTGTATTACTTACAGCATGACTATTTCAATATGTGGATGTATTATTCATACATCTGGAATAGTAATGCGTAAACCTTTGCCATACACAGGAAGTTAGGAAATCAGCAGTTTTTTTAGTTTGTTTGCAGAGTAGATTACTCCAACAAAAACAAGCATTGGTAAACACATTAGGTTTCACCTATGTGATCAATAATAGGCTGTTTTTTGTTGTGAGTTGTAGATTGCTGAGTAGTTGTACAATATAAGTTACAGAAAGTCTGTTAAAGTGTTATGACTCATTTACGTACAAAAAGGCAAAATATTGTGCTGTTACTAGTGGTTTAGTGCGGGTAAGCAATAGCAAAATTTTGAAAGATGAAAGAGGGAAATAATAGAATTAATTGATGTAATAGCAATATTATGTGTTTAGTAGAGTTCTGACAATTTTTGGCCCGGTACCACTGCACCTGATGCACATTCAAATCATGCCCTAATGCCTGCAAGGTAACAGCACTTGTGACTGCTTATTTAGTAGTTAAACATAGCAATATTTGATGTTAGGAGTTCTGACAACTTTTAGCCCCGGTGCCACTGCACCTGCTGCACCATTCAAATCATGACCCTATTGCCGATAAGGTAGCTGCACTTGTGACTGCCTGTTTAGTAGTAAAATATTGCAACACTTGGTGTTTAGAGGGGTTCCTAGAGCTTTGGAACCCGGTGTCACTGCACCTGCTGCACCATTGAAATCATGACCCTATTGTCTGCAAGCTAACTGCACTTGTGGTTGCCTGTTTAGGAATAACATATAGCAATACTTGGTGTTTAGTAGGGTGCCTGGAGCTTTTGGTCCTGATGCCATTGCACCTGCTGCACTATTGAGATCATGGCCCTAGTGCTTGCTAGATAACTGCACGTGTGACTGCCTGTTTAGTAATAAAATATAGCAATATTTGGTGTTTAGTGGAGTTATAACAACTTTTGGCCCTGGTGCCACTGCACCTGCTGCACTATTTAAATCAAGCCCCTTTCAAATGCAAGGTAACTGCAATTGTGACTGCGTATTTAGTTTTAAATGTTAGCAATACTCTGGGTTTAGTGGAGTCCCTGGAGCTTTTGGCACCGGTGCCACTGCACCTGCTGCACCATTCAAATCAAGTCCCTTTTAGCTGCAAGGTAACTGCAATTGTGGCTGCCTGTTGTAGTAAAATATAGCATAGTTCTTATGTATTAACTTTATTTTTAACATGCAGTGTTTATTACAACATTGAGAATATGATCATAATGACCAAATAGCTTAAGTTAAAAGAAATCAATCACATAATGCCTACGAAGTACAAAGAAAAGTACTGGAGGCATGAATAGGAAATGCCACAAACGTTCTAAGGCTAAAGCATCTGGTTTACACAACTAAATAAAAAGCAAGCATACCAGCATACTGTTAGAAGCTGTCTGCTTTTTCTGTGGGAAGTGATCTTATCTTGACAGTGAATGGGGCTTAAACAGTGTGAACAGCTAGAAGAGATCTTATCTTGACAGTGAATCTGGCGTAAACAGTGTGAAGAGCTATTGTAGAAGTACCTTAAATGCATGCAGTCAGGGGAAGTTAACAAAAAAAAGTTCCACACAAAAGCAAAGGAACACTAATTCGGCCATGGGAACTGCTAAGAGCCCCCTTTTAAGATATATTAAATACAAGAGATTTCACAAGCAAAGAGCAAGCGAAACCTAAAAGCCACCAATAATTGCTTCAGGGGTAGTCTACCAAAAAGAGTGGATTCCTTGTCTGAACACATGTAAACCTCTCACTATTTAATGTGTGCACAAAAAACAGAAGAGGGAACCGGAAAAGGCACACCTGGCTTGGAATTTACTTCAGCTTGCCACATAAAATGCACCCAGCCCTTCCTGCAAGTGCTTCAGGATATGTTCATACTACTCCAAAATAATTCCACTATTACTTCTTTACAAGTTTACTATTATTGCCACTTACTACTGCAACTTAATAACACTGGTGTGGTAAGCTATTGCACTAAGCAGCGAGCCGCTAATAATATTATTGCACTCCTCTTAATTTTGCCTCACCCGTATTCTTTTATTTTGATCATTGTCATTCCAATCAAGTAATTTTGTGGACAGCAAATCCTGGGGTGAATTATGAGTCATGTTGTGAAGGACTTTGGTAAGTAATGAGTGGTGTGGACTGAAAATGATGTGAAAGTGGTGAATGAGTGCTGCAAGTGGCTGAGTTTTGAGTGATGGCAGGTTTAGATCTGAGATGTGAAAGAAATGTTGAGAGGCTGGGTCACGCTGTGAGGCAGAATAGGGTTACATATTTCTGTGGGTGAGATGTGACTGAATGGCTCAAGGGACTGATTGCATGGGTAAGTGATGTTTAAAATGCCCGAGGTAGGTGAATGGTGTAGGCAAGTTGGACAGAGAGTGGCTGCAAATCATTGCTGGTGTGAGTAAATGGATGTGATTGTGGCTATAGTGGCTGGTGGGTGGTATGGATGAGTGGTGTTGCGAATAGCTGAAAATGAATGATGCATGTAGCTGAAGAGGAGTGGAATTAAAAGGTGTTAACATTTTTGAGGTAGTAAGCAAGTGATAAGTGTTGTTGAGACGAGTGGCGTAATGACTTAGTAGTAAAGCAGCAGAGGCGAATGGCTATTGAACATGCATGGAGTGAAAATGGTTTTGTTAATAGTCAAAGGATGCAAATGCCAGAGTAATGTGGTGAGTGCTGAAGTTAGTGGTTGCGATGATAGGTAGTTGTGTGGTAGTGTGAGTGGTTGGTGCAGAAGGTAAGTACTGCTGCAACTGCCTGAACGCTAGAGAGTGGAGTGAGTGACTGGCGCAGTAGGTGGTGCTGCGAGTGTGTGTCACAGTGGTGTTCTGAAGGGATGACTGGTATTGAATGCAGCTGAATGTGTGGTGTTAGGTGTTAGTGAACAGGTGATAGAGGCAAGTGTTATTGCATCTCATATGTTTAGTGTCTCAACTGGTGTACTGGGATGATGGGAGTCAATGATTAACAATTAGTTCTGTGAGTCAATCAGTGAAACACTTTATTTCAATCAATAGGACCATAAAAACAAATACATAAAATGCATCATAAGTCGGCCATATGCACAAAGTTAACGAGGTTAAAAACAGCAAGGATAAAAAAGTAAATTCTAACCACTGCAAGACCCTCCCCAAGGCAATATACAGAGAACTATTCACATGCATCCCCATGGAATATAAAGTGCACATCCACACGGTATCACCGATCAACCATATTAGTAAAGTGCAAGTGCTGTAAACAGATCTACATTAAAACAACATAAAAAACAACAAGTCAGGAAACGTACAAGCATGCGAAGACCAGTTATCCTGGCCTCGCCCAAACCTTCCAGCCCAGGGTGGTAGAGGGCTGCAGGTTCAATCAATGCCACGTGGCCAGGACACGCATCTACTAGAGCGGGAGACCCCGGTATTTTCTTGTCACTCTCACTGCTAGTAGGAATCTGCTTAAGCATTAAACCGTTGGCCTGCTCGTATCTGTGAGTAATCAGTTTTTGCTGATATTGCTGTGCAGTACTGCAAGTGGCTGAGTGGTGCCATTTGCGGGTGTTATGGTGAATGAGTAAGATAAGCAATTAGTATTGTAATACAGTTATATGAGTGGTGTTAAAAGTGAGTGGAAGGTGCTGTTAGCATGTGGATGGATGAGCTTTGTTGCACATGGCTAAGTGCGAAGTTAGATGGCATGGCACCGCTAAGTAAACATAATGTCTCTCAAACGACAGCGCATGCGCTGTCTAAGGAGACGCCTAAAAGCAGTTTAGGTTCAACCCCATGATCACATCAATGCTTGCCATCTTTTGCGCAACTACCAGTCTAGCTTCAGATAATGCTGCAGCATGAAACCGGCTACCTTACGCATCGTAGATGATGCCTTCTTGACCAAAGATGAAGATGAGCCCTGTCTTCTGATATTACCCAACAGCTCAGCAGACTTTGACAGCCGACCATCCTACCCTCATATGCACCCTGGAGTCTCTAATTGAATTCACCAGCAATGTCCTTAACTGGTTCTCTTCCTACCTCTAAAACCAACACCAGTTTGTTCACACGGGCACGTCCAGGTAACAAAAGATCCCTATAATCAATGGGGCACCCCTTGGCTCCAAACTGTCTCTTGTCATCTTCAACCTATACATACAGCAGCTGACTCAATAACAAGAACCTTGACGGCTTTGAACCCCAACGTTCACAGTATACCAAGTCACTTTGAATCACCCTGGACACCAACCTCATCATCAGGGAATACATTGCCATAAAACAAATACATCCTTGTACCAGATCTCTCTTCTAAAGAAAAAGTAAAAACATTTCTTCCCGAAAGCAACTTTGGATCTCCTGTTCAAGAAGCTGTGATCTTCCCTCTGGATGGTGGTACATGGCCTTCCAGACGCCACACTGGCACCTCTTCGGAGAATCCTACATGCTGTACCATATCTTATTCTGGGCCTGAAGAAATACAATAACTTCACCCCCATCCTAATGGCAGTCTGGTTTATTTTCAAAACCAGCTGCATCATTTATAAAGCTATCACGAGCAGCACCCCTGCTTATCTTGCAGATAAGCTCGCCATCTCTGGTGGATCTCTGCACACCCACAGCCAGGACACCACCAGACTGCAGACTAAGTGTAAAAAAGAACAAGCATTGGCAAAGCCAATAGGTCTCGCAAATACAAGAGCTATTGACTTGACAATGTGTTTTTGTGATGTTGTACACCAGTGTGGCTGCTGTTCAGCATGGATAAAATTTAGTTGCTTGGAGTGTCATAGAGTGGGGGAGTAGAGTGTTGTAGAGTGGATTTGTTGGAGTACAGTGTCGCAGAGTGGAGTAGGGGGGAGCAGAGTGACATAGAGTTGAATAGAGGGGAGTAAAGTTCAATGGTAGAGAGTGTCGTAGAGTGCAGAGGCGTAGAGTGGAGTGACGTGGGATAAAACAGGGTAGAGTCGGTTAGAGTGGATTGAGGTAGTTGGGTGGATTGGAGTAGAGTTGGGTGGACTGAAATGGGGTGAGGTGGATTGGAGTGCAGTGGATTAGATTGAGGTGGGTGCATTGGATTGAAGTGATAGGACTAGGGTGGGGTGGATTGGGATGAATTGGGAGTGGGTTGGAGTGGAATGGGGTGTTTTCGATTGGACTGGACTATGGTGGAGTGGACTGGAGTGGGGTAGACTGGACTGGGGTGGGCTGAACAGGGGTGGATTGGAGTGAATGGGGTGCACTGGATTGGAGAGGGGTGAACTGAAATGGGGTGAGGTGGATTGGAGTGCAGTGGATTAGATTGAGGTGGGTGCATTGGATTGAAGTGATAGGAATAGGGTGGGGTGGATTGGGATGAATTGGGAGTGGGGTGGAGTGGAATGGGGTGGTTTCGATTGGACTGGACTATGGTGGAGTGGACTGGACTGGAGTGGGGTGGGCTGAACAGGGGTGGAGTGGATTGGAGTGAATGGGGTGCACTGGATTGAGTGGGGTGAACTGGATTGCATGAGTGGGTTCTACTGGGTAGATTGATGTGGGGTGGACTGGAGTGAGGGGGATTGGATTGAGTGGGGTAGATTGGATTGATTGGGTTGGATTGGGGTGGGGTGGGGTGGACTGGATTTGAGTGGACTAGACTGAAATGACTGGAGTGGGTTAGATTGAAGTGGAGTGGGTTGGACTTTAATAGGGTGGGCTGGACTGGATATGATTGGATTAGAGTGGGGTGGATTAAGCTGGTTTGGAACGGGGTAGATTGGGTGGGGTGGATTAAGGTGGACTGGGATGGATTAAGGTAGATTAGATTGGAGTGGGATGGATTGGAGTAGGGTGGGTGGTTCGGGTTGGAGTGGGTTGGCATGGATTTGTGTGGGTGCATTGGAGTGAGGCGGTTTAGAGTGGGGTGAGTTGGGATGGAGTGGGGATGATTGAATTGGGGTGAGATGGATTGGAGCGGATTGGATGGAGTGGGACGGATTGCTTTGGATTGGAGCGGGCGAGATTGCTTAGGACTGGAGCGGGGCAGATTGCTTAGGATTGGAGCGGGCAGATTGTTTAGGATTGGAGCGGGCAGATTGTTTAGGATTGGAGCGTGCAGATTGTTTTGGATTGGAGCGGGCAGATTGTTTTGGATTGGAGCGGGCAGATTGTTTTGGATTGGAGCGGGCAGATTGTTTTGGATTGGGGCAGATTGTTTTGGATTGGTGCAGATTGCTTTGGATTGGTGTGGGCAGATTGCTTTGGATTGGTGTGGGCAGATTGCTTTGGATTGGTGTGGGCGGATTGCTTTGGATTGGTGTGGGCGGATTGTTTTGGATTGGCGTAGGGCAGATTGTTTTGGATTGGGGCGGATTGCTTAGGACTGGAGCGGGGCAGATTGCTTAGGACTGGAGCGGGCAGATTGCTTAGGATTGGAGCGGGCAGATTGTTTTAGATTGGAGCGGGCAGATTGTTTTGGATTGGAGCGGGCATATTGTTTTGGATTGGAGCGGGCAGATTGTTTTGGATTGGAGCGGGCAGATTGCTTTGGACTGGAGTGGGACAGAATGTTTTGGAATGGAGTGGGGCATATTGCTTTGGATTGGTGTGGGGCAGATTGCTTTGGATTGGTGTGGGGCAGATTGTTTTGGATGGGGCAGATTGCTTTGAATTGGTGCAGATTGCTTTGGATTGGTGTGGGGCAGATTGTTTTGGATTGGTGTGGGGCAGATTGTTTTGGATTGGTGTGGGGCCGATTGTTTTGGATTGGAGCGGGCAGATTGCTTTGGACTGAATTGGGACAGAATGCTTTGGATTGGAGTGGGGCAGATTGCTTTGGATTGGTGTGGGGCAGATTGCTTTGGATTGGTGTGGGGCAGATTGTTTTGGATTGGGGCAGATTGCTTTGGATTGGTGTGGGGCAGATTGTTTTGGATTGGTGTGGGGCCGATTGTTTTGGATTGGCGTGGGGGCGATTGTTTTGGATTGGCGTGGGGCAGATTGCTTTGGATTGGTGTGGGGCAGATTGATTTGGATTGGTGTGGGGCAGATTGCTTTGAATTGGTGTGGGGCAGATTGCTTTGGATTGGTGTGGGGCAGATTGTTTTGGATTGGTGTGGGGCAGATTGTTTTGGATTGATGTGGGGCAGATTGTTTTGGATTGATGTGGGGCAGATTGTTTTGGATTGTGTGGGGCAGATTGTTTTGGATTGGGGCAGATTGCTTTGGATTGGTGTGGGGCAGATTGTTTTGGATTGGGGCAAATTGCTTTGGATTGGAGTGGGGTAGATTGCTTTGGGCTGGATTGGGTAGATTGTTTTGGATTGGAGTCCATCATCTGCTGCACAATCTGCAAAGTTTAACAAAAAAGTGTTTTCTGCTCAAACAGATCAAACTTTACTAAAAACGTGGCAGCATGGTTGTTGTGCAGTGGAAAGTGCTTGGCAAAGGTCGGCTGGTCATTTTTCTATTGCTTATTGCTGTATTTAGTATTTAAACTGGTACTAAAGAGGAAAAATGTTTGCCCAGACAGTATTAGCATGTGTAAAAAATTATAAAACAATGAAGTAATATGATCACAAAATGTGCAGCATTCCGCTGCATAATTTGCCTTTTCTTTCCTCATAATTTAGTTAACCCTGTCGCCGAATTTATTTCTCCCCTGCCTCCTAATGGCAATGGTCCTGGAGGTTGTCAAGACCACCACAGAGGGTAAAAATCAAAGCATAAAGCAGCGTTAGTATGTTTCCAACATAAAGCAGGAGCTTCCAACATAAGATTTGTCACATTTATGAAGCTCTCTCTTCAAATGGCATATTGTCTAGGCATTGATGACTGGTGCAGTGTACGTATGTGACATACAGAGCTACTCCAATTGTAAGATCCTACAGCTGCAGCTTGGTTATTGCTGTATTTGGGTGTTAATCTGAAAATAATGAGGCGAAACATTTGCGCAGTGTAAACCTGCGTACAGGTGTCAAAATAATGAAGTAAAACTCAAAACAAATATCACGCACTATGCTACATAATTTTTGGTTCGTCGCAGCATAATTTTAGTCAGCCCTGCTGCATAATTTGGAGCTTCCCTACCTCTTAATTCAAGTTGCTCCGTTTATTTAACACACAGCACCAGAGCACTGTGCATGGCGGAGGCGATTTTGATTTAAGGGTACAGGAGATGAGAAATGTACACAAATAAAGGTTCAGGCTAACAGAAACGAGCAGAAAATGTGGAGGATATACCGTTTTTTGAAGGGATTAAGCGTACAAAATCGACATGGTTCTGCTGCAGTGGCAAGATTGGAAGAGGAAGTGTGGGCACCGGTTAATAGAGAAGACGTGGAGAGAGCGGGGATGGATATTGGCATACGGAAAAGGCGAGACTGTGGCTCAAGGTATTCAGAAGGGAGACCTTCTAAGAGGCAAAAATGTCTGTGGACATTACAAAGTTTCAGACACCAGGAGCGGTCCACATGCCGGTGACTAGTGTGAAATACGCTGCACACAGCATTACGTGCATTACAATGATACTAGCTTTCTGCCTGGCGTGTTATGCAGCCTTTTATCTTATTCAAATTTAACTCGATCTGTTTAAACCCAGGAAAAAGGCGTTCGTTTACAAAATGTTATCATTTACATCAAACACGCATAATCTTGCCAGGCGGCATTTGTTGTAAGAGCCTTCCATATGTTTAAAGTATGACCGCTTTCTCCTTGGCCCCAAATGCGAGCTCGTCCATAAAAGCAAAGGAAAGGTGAATGTCTCTGAAGTAAACTTGATTGTTTTCACTCAGGAATAACTCAAGCGCTGCTCTGGTTCCACTGTTACATTGCAACAGCAGGACTGGCCTTGCACTATTACCCCAACCGAGTTAGCACCTTCGGACCTTGTATGCTTTCAATGGCAGAAGAGACTTGGGGGCCGATTCTGATTCGGGCCGGAAAACATACCGACCGACTCGGTACAGGAATATAGTCCGACCGACACGTACCGGCGTTGCCCGACCTGGGAAGTACGATGAAATGCATGTGAATCACGACCGACTCGTACGGAACACAAGCCGAACGACCGAACCGCACGGAAACAAGCTATCCGGCCGGGAAACCACGCGAATAGAACCGACCGACACGCACCAGGAATCAACCCGAACAAAACGTACCCGCGAACTCCGACCCGCGCAGTACGATGCAATGCGTGGAAAAACAGACCGAGTCGCACGGAGCTCAAGCCGAACGACCGACACGCATACGAAAGCCAGCCGAAGGAAGCCAATACTCGGCGACCGACGTGTACGTCGCACAAGAAACCGTGCAGAAACACAGCGTGAACGACTCGGAGAAGCTCGCACGAGACAACTGCAGCGTCCTACTCAGTCAGAAGAACGTCTCCTACATGCACAAAAAATACTAAGGAAAAAAACAAAAAAAAGGGCCAAACAAGCAATGACAAAGTCAATAAATACAGGGAAAAAAACCATGGAACAAGGACACACCCCCAACTCCACCTATATAAAGGCCACAAATCCCTACCATGATCCTTTGCAAATTCAACTGACCTGCCAGCACAGAACACCATCACACAGCAACCACAGACACACTCACAGCTCATCCATCACACAAGCCACACACCATTAGCACCTCAACAAATAGCACCCTCACATACACCCAGCAAAACCTACACTCACACACCTGCACACACACACACATCAATCCCCACCACCACCCATCACCATGCCCCTAATGAAGAATCCAAAGTTCCTAGACAGTGAATTGGAAGTCCTGGTAGATGAGATCCTCAGGGTACAGCCCCCGTTGTTTGGTACATTGGTACAACAGACCCCCATGTCGTAGAAAACCAAGATGTGGCAGAGGATCGTCGACAGGGTCAACGCACAATCACCATGTTTGCGCACAAAGGAAGACATCCAGAACAGGTGGTTTGATGTGCGCAGGAGGGTCAGGGACCTACTAAAGAAGGATTACCTCGTGAGTCAGCGCACCGGCAGGGGCCCTCCTGCCAAACCACTATACCTCAGGACGTGGGAGGAGAAGGTGCGGGCCATCCTACCACCAGTGAGCATATATGGACTATCAAACATCCCAGAGCCTGGTGAGTACACAACAAATATACACAATATTGTGTGACAATACACACACATCACTGTCAAGGGGATAGTCAAACCATGCACCCTTAGCAAATCCACAGCAATCAAAAGATAATCACCCCAAGATTTGTCTGTCAGTCAGATAAACACAATACATGCCATCTCATAGTGACATGTAACTGTGTCAAGATATGTATAAACATAACTACAAATACAGCAAGGCAGTGGCACAAATGTAACCAACAAACACAGTTAGACATTTTGCCACCACTAGAACACCACCTCACAGGGAAGCTCACTCAAAGGAAGGAATTCTGTGTATGCTGGTGAAGTCAGTGTAGCCGATAGCATGATGGGAGTTGTAGTCACAGATATTGGTCACACTCACAATTGGCCCATCAACACCACTCTGAACCATGCTCACATCACAGGGAGTGGAAAACAACTGACAAGATGGCTGACACTGGGTACTGCTGTGGGGAGCACAAGGCCCTGCTGGGCACTGGGCACCAACCAACAGCAGGACACCACTGACTGACATCCTGAAAGCCAACTTGCACTCCCTGCAATGGAAGCACGTTCCATGGTGGGATATCTGGCTGGGTGGGAAGGAGGACTGACAGCTCTGACCATAGTTACCAGCAGCTTTTCTCACACACCCCCTTAACACAAACTCCACACAACTCACCTGGGAGAATGCATTGCCTCAAACTCTAATTAAATATCCCACAAAGAACAACCACACTGGGTTATGCTGTGTGAAGCACAGGGACACTCTTGCGACTTGTAGCCAAACAAACGCCAGGACAACACTGTCAGCCATCCTGTCAGCACAGGCACACTACCCCACAGGGAAGCAGAGTCAAAAGGAAGGAAGTATGGGCATGCTGGGAAGGGGGGGTGTAGGCAATAGCATGATGGGAGTGGTAGTCACAGCTCAACATCCCGCACCCACATGGCCCAGCAAGCTCACACTGAAGCATGTACACCTCACAGCCAGTGAAAAGCCACTTCAAAGATGTCTGACACTGGCCTCAGCTGTGGGGAGCACAAGGCACTGCTGGGACCTGGGCACCAACCAACAGCAGGACACCACTGTCAGCCATCTTGCCATTGCTGTCATACTCACACACTGTGAACTCCACTCAAAAGGAAGGAAGTATGGGCATGCTGGTAAGGGGGATGTAGGCCATAGCATGATGGGAGTTGTAGTCACAGATATTGGTCACCCTCACAATTGGCCCATCAACACCACTCTGAACCATGCTCACATCACAGGGAGTGGAAAACAACTGACAAGATGGCTTACACTGGGTACTGCTGTGGGGAGGACAAGCCCCTGCTGGGAACTGGGCACCAACCAACAGCAGGACACCACTGACTGACATCCTGAAAGCCAACTTGCACTCCCTGCAATGGAAGCACGTTCCATGGTGGGATATCTGGCTGGGTGGGAAGGAGGACTGACAGCTCTGACCATAGTTACCAGCAGCTTTTCTCACACACCCCCTTAACACAAACTCCACACAACTCACCTGGGAGAATGCATTGCCTCACACTCTAATTAAATATCCCACAAAGAACTACCACACTGGGTTATGCTGTGTGAAGCACAGGGACACTTTTGGGACTTGTAGCCAAACAAACGCCAGGACAACACTGTCAGCCATCCTGTCAGCACAGGCACACTACCCCACAGGGAAGCAGAGTCAAAAGGAAGGAAGTATGGGCATGCTGGGAAGGGGGGTGTAGGCAATAGCATGATGGGAGTGGTAGTCACAGCTCAACATCCCCCACCCACATGGCCCAGCAAGCTCACACTGAAGCCCTAATGCACACCTCACAGGGAGTGAAAAGCCACTTGAAAGATGTCTGACAATGGTGCTCTGTTCTGGGGAGCACAAGGCCCTGCTGGGAACTGTGCACCAACCAACAGCAGGACACCACTGACTGACATCCTGAAAGCCAACTTGCACTCCCTGCAATGGAAGCACGTTCCATGGTGGGATATCTGGCTGGGTGGGAAGGAGGACTGACAGCTCTGACCATAGTTACCAGCAGCTTTTCTCACACACCCCCTTAACACAAACTCCACACAACTCACCTGGGAGAATGCATTGCCTCACACTCTAATTAAATATCCCACAAAGAACTACCACACTGGGTTATGCTGTGTGAAGCACAGGGACACTTTTGGGACTTGTAGCTAAACAAACGCCAGGACAACACTGTCAGCCATCCTGTCAGCACAGGCACACTACCCCACAGGGAAGCAGAGTCAAAAGGAAGGAAGTATGAGCATGCTGGGAAGGGGGGTGTAGGCAATAGCATGATGGGAGTGGTAGTCACAGCTCAACATCCCCCACCCACATGGCCCAGCAAGCTCACACTGAAGCATGCACACCTCACAGCCAGTGAAAAGCCACTTCAAAGATGTCTGACACTGGCCTCAGCTGTGGGGAGCACAAGGCCCTGCTGGGAACTGGGCACCAACAAACAACAGGATACCACTGACTGACATCCTGAGAGTCAACCTGCACACACTGCAAGGGTGGCATGCTTCATGGTGGGATAACTGGGATAGGGGGAGAAGGAGGGCCGGATGTCCACCAAATACCACCAATGCTGGCCATGCACACACCTCAACATTCACATTGAAAAGCTTCAGGTTGGCAGGACAATGTGCTACACCAATATCAACCTCTGACTGTGACAACTTAGGACAATGCAATGTACAGGCCCGCATCCAGAGGTACAGTCACAACTGTCAGGTGTGTGAACCATTGATGCCCGTAGAAACATAACATACATTGTGTGTCTCTTCCAAAAACAGGTGATGATGGGGACACAGCAGCAGACGATGAGGAGTCCCTGTCCCAGGCTCCGGGGGACACTGAGCTCACTGGTGTGGAACAGCCTCTGCACTCCTCGGATGGCGAAGACCTACCTGGCCCCTCCGGTGCGAGTCATCATGCAGCACCAGCAGGACCAACATCTGCACCCCCTGCACCCACCCCTCCAACAACTGCCAACACACAGACCACCCCTGCCAACACGGACAGACCAAGGACCACCGATGACAACAGCACAGGGACCCCGGCCCAACGTGGAGCAACGGACAACGACCCCAGTAACAACCCCCAAGTGGGCCTACGGTCACCTGTGCGTGCCACCACAGGTCCCGCACGTGTCGCCAGGGGTGGTGGGAGGGGTGGTAGACATAGGTCGCTGTTTGCAGAGGGGCCTGGACTGCATGATGACCCACAACTGGCACGCATTGCTGAGGCGTACCAGAATAGCACCGGAGAGGTCAGCCAGGTAGTGGGGATCCTCAAGGACATTCAACAGCAGCAGGCTGCCCATCATGCCCGCTTGGACTCACACATGTCCCGTGTGGAGACACACATGTCCCGTGTGGAGACACACATGTCTGGCATGGAGTCCAAGTGGGACACATTGGAAGAACTGACAGCGGTGCATAGGGACATATTGACATGCCTCCGCCAGATTAGCACCAACATGGCCACACCTCCCTGTGTGCCCACAACATCTGGTGCTGCAACAACTGCAACTGCCACAGGGAGGGAGGAGGACTCTGGCGGAGAGTCCTCTGCACCGCAGCAGCCTGCACATGAGGGTCCCCCCCGGAAGAAGAGGGGTCGTCCGAGGAAGGAAAACTGAGAGGCCGATGGCCATGTACATCCCCCAGGAACCCAACACCTGTTCTGGAAATTCTCCTTTGTGTGCAAACTGTTTACCCTGTCGAATGCAACACAACTCTCCCACATGACATGGGGAGCTTAAGTTGGCCCAATGTATCAGATGACTGTGGACTTTACTCAGGACATTTCTGCTACCAAGCCTTCCAACTCATCTGGGAACTTTGGATTCCAATCCCAATGTACAGCACCCACCATCCTGTGCACTATCCTCACACATGTATGGAAATAAACTCACTAATACACCATACTTGCCTCTGTTGTGATTCCAACGTGGTTTTTGTCATGTAGATGGTGATCTGCTAAATGACACTGTGCATGCTAACTGCTACAGCAAGTTCAACACCGTCATGTGAGTCATGGCGACGTGACACATATGAGGGAGACACACCACTAGGGCTACACAACACATACACACCAGGGCCATCAGACTCATCGCCTACACTGATGTTGCCAGGAAATACAGTGGAATGCACAGACACCACACCTATTCACAGTCTGTGTTAACTAGCCCACAGGTGCAGTAAGCACATGTCAGTCAGATGTGTGACCACAGACAACGCACAACCCAAAGTGAAGCACAGGTTTATTACACATTTGCAACATGTTGTTTCCACTACAGATGCAAGGTAATCCTACGTGGCAGTGGCCACACAGTCAACAAGTGTAGAAGAAATAAAGTCCAGGGGTGTGTGGCACATCACCTGTAGGGAAACGACTGCTTCCACCCTGGAAGTTGAATCATGGTGTCGGGGGATCACAGTTCACCAAACAACTCTGAAAGTACCCTGTGAAGGACAGACATGACACACAGTCAAAAGCACGGAAGAACAGGACAGAACTGCAATACTCATGGCCAATACATGTCACAAGATACTCACAGAAAACCAAGTTAGCATGTCAACACTGTTGGGGAGTACAGACTACCTGTAAGGACACATCGCTGCACGCTTCCAGTCAAGTAGCACATGGCCACACTCAAACAGCACCAGAGCACCACCAACACATATCACGCAAACTCACATCATTGACATGACATCTCTGGATACTCACATTCAGCTGAAGAAGTTGGTGATGAGCTGTGTGCGGACATCACCACCATCATCATCATCATCACTGGCATCGTGGCCCAGGCCAGGATCCTCCACAGGTGGCGGATGTTGGTCATCGTCATCCAGGATGAGAGGCAACTCCTTCCGCACTGCCAGGTTGTGTAGCATGCAGCAGACGATGACAATCTTGCACACCTTTGCTGGGGCATATGGGAGGGCCCCTCCTGTCTTGTCCAGGCAGCGGAAGCGGCTCTTCAGGAGACCAAATGTCCAGCTCGATCACTCTCCTGGTCCGACCATGTGCCTCATTGTAGCGCATCTGGGCTGGTGTCACAGGGTTCCTGAGGGGTGTCAGCAACCACGGCATGTTGGGGTATCCGGAGTCACCTACAGACAGACAATTGCACATTAGCAGAGTTGGAAAAGAGGGCGGAATACAACATAGCAGAACACACACAATGGTACAAAGTCAGTACACACCGACAAGCCAGGCACGCTGGTTCTGCATCTGTGACATCATCCTCGGGATGCGACTACTCCTCATCACGTAGGCATCGTGTGCCGAACCAGGGAAACGGGCACACACATGTGAGATGCTCATATCTGCAAGACATACCACCAGAGCATTGATCGAATGATAATGTTTCCTGTTCCTGTATGCCTGCTCATGTGCCTGTGGTGGTACCAAAGCCACATGTGTCCCATCAATGGAGCCAATGACATGTGGCATCCTCCCCAGGGCATAGAAGTCACTCTTGACGTCAGTGAGTTGTTGACGTGTAGGGAAATAGATGTACTGGTTCAGGCATCTCAACATTGCCTCCAAAACATCGCGTAGCACACAGATGAACATAGTCGGTGACATCCCACCAGCAGTCGCCACAGTGTGTTGAAAGGTACCGGTGGCAAAGAAGTGTAGGGCTGCCATCACCTTCACCTTGGGGGTCAGCGCTGTAGGGTACGGCCGGCCAGGTTGCAAATGTGGGGCCAAGCGCACTGCCAAATCCTCAATCAGCTGCCTGGTGAAGCGGTACCGTCGGATGCTGTCACGTTCCACCATCGTTGCCAGGTCAGGGAATGGTCTATGGACAGCTGGTGCCCTGCAGTGCATAGGTGAAGAAAGAAAGATTGTCAGTCACCCCACATATGTGCCATTCACCATACTCAATTTCACATGATACATCATTACGAGACACAAGTACTTGATGTGTGTGCCGTTTTGTATGGACATATATGGCACCTACATGGACATCATCTAACATCTCAGTTCAACATGTGTTGACAACAGGTTCCAGGTTGTGCTATGGGAAACCATTAGGCTGTGTCACAGTACCCATTTACTGCTGTCACGTTCCACACACACACCACAGTGACATGTCTGGACAGATGCGCCACAGGCATCACAGCTCATTGACAGGTAGATTCCCAGGGACCCTGTCTTGCCACATGGACACTGGCATGACATGGCGTATCATGTACACGTCAGGAAAACAAACATGACTCCCACAGGTAGTGGCCCCTGTTGCCTCCGCAGGACAGACATGGACGTCTGTGACACACACACGCACAACATCAAAGTCCATGCACAAACAATGTGGATGTGGAGACTGTCTCCCATTGTGCACATGGAATCAGAGACATCGGAAACACAACATGCACACAGACTGTGGAGGGCCATCACTATTGTGGCAATGGGTCACCCTGTGACGTACATGCCTTCCCACATGGGTCTCTGGGGGTATGTGACATGTCATACACATACACAACCTGGAAATGTGACCATGCCACATGCTCCGAAATGAACAGTTGCACATCACAGTGGTCATGTGCACAACACACAAAGGATCCTGTCCCCATGAACACGTGCACAGCCTGGGAGTGGCTGCCCCCAAGTGCCACCCCAAAAACCACATGTTTACCCCCATACACAGAAAAGGTAATGCAGCCTTACATGCCTTAGGATACAGTGTGGACTGGGTGTGGTGTTGTAGGTGTGCCCCTGAGTCCCTGGCAAGTATATGTGGCTGGCATACGTTCACCAGTGACAAGCATGGTGACATATGCGATTGACCTGTACAGGGACACGTTGTACAGCAATGGACCGATCGGTGTGCATGCACTGGCCATTGCATCTGTGGTGAGCGGGTACGCGTTGTTTCCCGGAATATGCGTTGTACAGCAATGGACCGATCGGTGTGCACGAACTGGCCATTGAATCTGTTGTGAGCGGGTACGCGTTGTACAGCAATGGACCGATCGGTGTGCACGCACTGGCCATTGCATCTGTTGTGAGCGGGTACGCGTTGTTTCCCGGAATACGCGTTGTACAGCAATGGACCGATCGGTGTGCACGCACTGGCCATTGCATCTGTTGTGAGCGGGTACGCGTTGTACAGCAATGGACCGATCGGTGTGCACGCACTGGCCATTGCATCTGTTGTGAGCGGGTACGCGTTGTTTCCCGGAATACGCGTTGTACAGCAATGGACCGATCGGTGTGCACGCACTGGCCATTGCATCTGTTGTGAGCGGGTACGCGTTGTACAGCAATGGACCGATCGGTGTGCACGCACTGGCCATTGCATCTGTTGTGAGCGGGTACGCGTTGTACAGCAATGGACCGATCGGTGTGCACGCACTGGCCATTGCATCTGTTGTGAGCGGGTACGCGTTGTTTCCCGGAATACGCGTTGTACAGCAATGGACCGATCGGTGTGCACGCACTGGCCATTGCATCTGTTGTGAGCGGGTACGTCATGTTGTACAGCAATGGACCGATCGGTGTGCACGCACTGGCCATTGCATCTGTTGTGAGCGGGTACGCGTTGTACAGCAATGGACCGATCGGTGTGCACGCACTGGCCATTGCATCTGTTGTGAGCGGGTACGCGTTGTTTCCCGGAATACGCGTTGTACAGCAATGGACCGATCGGTGTGCACGCACTGGCCATTGCATCTGTTGTGAGCGGGTACGCGTTGTACAGCAATGGACCGATCGGTGTGCACGCACTGGCCATTGCATCTGTTGTGAGCGGGTACGCGTTGTACAGCAATGGACCGATCGGTGTGCACGCACTGGCCATTGCATCTGTTGTGAGCGGGTACGCGTTGTACAGCAATGGACCGATCGGTGTGCACGCACTGGCCATTGCATCTGTTGTGAGCGGGTATGCGTTGTTTCCCGGAATACGCGTTGTACAGCAATGGACCGATCGGTGTGCACGCACTGGCCATTGCATCTGTTGTGAGCGGGTACGCGTTGTACAGCAATGGACCGATCGGTGTGCACGCACTGGCCATTGCATCTGTTGTGAGCGGGTACGACGTTGTACAGCAATGGACCGATCGGTGTGCACGCACTGGCCATTGCATCTGTTGTGAGCGGGTACGCGTTGTTTCCCAGAATACGCGTTGTACAGCAATGGACCGATCGGTGTGCACGCACTGGCCATTGCATCTGTTGTGAGCGGGTACGCGTTGTACAGCAATGGACCGATCGGTGTGCACGCACTGGCCATTGCATCTGTTGTGAGCGGGTACGCCTTGTACAGCAATGGACCGATCGGTGCGCACGCATTGGACATTGCATTTGATGTGAGCGTGTACGCGTTGTCTTTTGAAATACGCGTTGTACAGCAATGGTCCGGACGGTGCGCATGCATTGGCTAGGGCCTGGCATGGCAACGGACGCGTTTTCGAAGCTGTAACGAGTCTGATGCAGTGAATTCAGTTGGCCAGCCACAACAATGTTGCAAATACATGGGTGTCATGAAGTTTAACTTTTGAAGGATGCTGTGGGCGTGTATAAGTGGTGCAATTCCATGGATTGGCCAGATTCAGAAGATGCAAACGACTTGGACCTATCACTTTGGACACATGGGACAGTATCTGCCTCTGCAGCACACATATAATGCTGGCTGTTCCCCTGAGAGCTCACTTGCCTGCACTACATGCTCCAGGACGACATCTGCCACCAACACTGCTGCTGTCTCTGCATCCTCTGGCTACTGCAATGGCACGTACTGTGGAGAGAGCCCCAGCCTTCAGCCTTGAGGAGAACCAGGCCCTGCTGGACAGCCTCCTTCCACAGTACAGCAAGCTGTATGGGAAACCAGGGGAGCAGGTGAGTGTGCTGTCCACTGCCTTACTAATTGTGCATGTTGTCTGACTAGCAAGACTTACAGTGTGCACACCACTGGCTAGCATGCTCACTGAGTAGTTCTCACCCCCAAAGTGTGTAGTTACATGCACTGAACAGGTACAGTGCAGTAACAGTGCATTCCAACAAGGTTTACTTCCCATGCAATGATACCATGTAGTAACTGCTGGCAAACTGTTCATAGCCATCGTTGCACTGCCTGTGTACATCATATGCCCCTGTGATTGAGACATGTATATCCAACTGTGTGATGCACGTATATGTTGCATGTGTAGTAATGGCATTTTCACTTTGTCATCCTCACAGGTTGATGCCCACCAGAAGCAGGAAATCTGGCTGACCATCGCCCGGGCAGTAAGATCCGTGGGGGTCTACAAGCGCCGGATCCGCAACTGCCAGAAGAGGTGGCAGGACCTTCGGGGCTGGACCCGGAGGATCGCAAGGGTCCAGCTGAAGCTGTCGCCTCCTCGCAGGAGGGGCGGACACCGGACCCTGACCCCCCACATGCTCAGGATCCTGGCGGTGGTCTTCCCTGACCTGGATGGGCAGCTGAAGGCCAGACAGCAGCAAGGAGGGGGTGAGTCCATGACTGCACTGTGCACTTTGTCTGACATGCTATGTGCCCTCCTCTGGCCTGGTTAAACTTCCACAGTACATCAGTCTTGTGGTCCAGGACCCATGTCCCTCAATTGTGACATGCCCACTCCTCATCTGATACGCATATGTGTGGCCCTTACAGTCAGGAAATTGTGTCACTTGGGTACTGTGTCATTGCATTTTGCTTCGCTCAAGGTGGGGGACAGCATTTGTTCCCGTGACTATGTTGTGGGATTCATGGGTGGGTCAATTGCTTACACAATGCCTAAGTTCTGACATGTAATCTGGGTGTAACTTTGATATGTGGTCCACTTGCTGATCTGAATCACCACATGTCCCTGGGGTATTTGGCACACCCCCATGCTGCGGGTGGGAACAATGTTTGGGCCTCAGGAGTATGTATATCAAGTGTGTCACACATGCTTAGCCACCTGCCTACTGTCCAGGGCTCATCCCTCTTTCAGGTGGAGCAGGACAGTCATGCCTACTCCAGGGCATACAATACACTCTGTACTCCCACTCCCGTGTATCAGCTGACATGTTGTGATCAGTGAAATGTTCCCTCAGGTGTCTGCCTCTGTGTCATTGTGCTGTGGCTTCGTTGTCAGGACTACTGGGATGTTTATCGTTTAGGGCTCAGCATGCCATCTGAGATGTGACCATGAGAGACGATACTTCTGTGACTCATAGGTGTTTGATCACTTGACTGTGCACACAGGTGTATGCGACTGTGAACTTCAGGCAGCTGTTTTACATTCACAGCAGACTGTGAGGTGCTCAGGTTCATAGAGTTGTGTTTCATGTCTCCCATATGTCCAATTGGCATGACGTGGCCAAATAAGAGTTCAGATGATGTGGTTTGTGGGGGATGGACATGTGCACTTGTCAGCTACATAACTTGCATTCCCCATTTCCTAGGATTGTGACACAGTGCAGACTGTTGTTGGCTGGCTGCCATGCCCATGTGACTGGAGACAGTGATGTATGACTTTGCAGGCATGCCTGTGCCATGGCATTTAACTTCCTAAGAGTGATCCTGCAGGGGAGTTACATGTGCAACATGCACCCCATTGTGGCATTGACTATCCGGACATGGGTGCATCATGGTGTCTGGTGCTGGTATGCATCACATGCATTTCTAATTAGACTCTGGCCATCCCTTTACCCGGACACCTGTACTAACTCAGTGGCAAGAGATGTGATGTGTGCATGTTCACATACTTCACCGTGTTCTCTGCAATGTCCAACAACTGTGTACGTGGTGCTTGTGTCCACACTGGGGTATTACCATCCAACAGGCACCAGACAGATGGGTGCAAGGGCAGGAGGGGTGTGAGTGCCATGGTTGACCATCAGACTGACAATTGGCTTCTCCTAATCTGTGTGAGGACTTTTGGCAATGTTCAACTGAGGATGCCAGGGCTTGCTCTGTAATGTGCTGTACTTACTGTGGTGTGTGCGGTCAGTGCAGGTGACTGATGTTTGTCTGTTTCCCTAATTGTTTGCAGATACATCCACGGCCACAGGAGGGGACAGCTCCACGGACCAGGAGGAGCTGCAGAGCCAGACTGGGTCAGCAGGCGATGAGTGGTCGGAGGGACCCAGTGGCACGGAGGGCGAGGGGAGCCACACCGAGGAGTCCTCAGCACCATCCACCTCAGCTGAGGACCACAGCAGCTCGGAGGATGACTCCCTTGTGGAGGCGGGTGTCAGCAGCCACCACACCCCAGCTAGTATGTCTGGCCCCGCCACCACCACCACCACCGCCCTCCCATTGGCTCCCATTCCAGAGGTCCGTGGAGGCTCCCGTGTCCGGGAGCGTGTCTCCTTCGTGCCAGGCACCGCACCCCCTGCCCCTGTGTCCCCTGCTGCCCTGAGTGAGGAGTCTGTGTACCTACTTCGGCAGCTCCATGTAGGGCAGACAGCAATGCTGAGTGTCCTCCATGCACACACCACTCTGTTGACACAGCTGGTGTCGTTCATGGAGGGCATCTCGACGGGCATGTCTGCCCTACAGAGGAGCAATAGGTCCATGGACTCCTCCCTGACGGCAGCAGTGTCCCTCCTCCAACAGTCCATCACCCCTCCTACCTCTGCCCCATCCACACTTCCTGGCACCCTACCTGTCCCAAGCACATGCACACCTGCACAATCACCCAAACACACAGACACGAGCAGCACAGAAACACACAGAACAAGGGCAAAACGTGCACACAAGCATCCTCAGGGGACTGATACCACACCCACAGGGGATGGGGAACAGACACACACACAGGCATCCACACTCACTCCGCAGTCCTCAAAATCCTCTCCCTCCAAGACCCCTTCCCTTGCCTCACCTGCAACCCCACCTACAAAGCAGCTCTTCCTCTGTGACCTCGGCCTCTTCCCCTCCGATCCCGCTGATCCAGCATACAGGGGGAAGAGGAAGTCCACCCACACAGAGGGGAGTGCCCCTCGCCCCCGGACACCCTCCCCCAGGCGCAGACAGCCTGAGGCCCCCACCCGCAAGTCCCCCGGTCCCGGAAGAGCAAGACCCCGCCACCGCCCTGCAGGTCAACCACACAGTCTCCTTCCTCCATCCCTCAGTCACCCACAACACAGGTTCCCCCACCACACCCTGTCCCAGGTTCCCCCACCCACAGATACACCATCCCCAAAATGATGCGGCCTTCTCCTCCTACCACTTGCTCTTCCAGCCCCACACCCCCGCTGCACATGTTTGTGCCACTGGTGTGGAGACCGTGTCCTCCCCCTCTGTCCTGCCCACCTTACCTGAACCCCATTCTACTCCCCCGGAGATGGGCACTGCAGTGGAGTCCACTACCACCCCGTCTGACTTGGGCACTGCAGTGGGGAACCTGTCCACTCCATCTGGCCAGCCCACTGGAGTTGTGCCGGCACCCACACCATCTGACTCATGCCCCCCAGTTGTGCCGGCACACACCATGTCAGACACCTCCACTGCAGTTGTCAGTGACTCTCCACCACCAGCCACCCCTTCCCTGCCTCCTTCTGGTGAGCCCTGATCCTGTCCCTGCGGTGCCTGGCCTGACCCCCGTATGCCCCTCCGAGGGGAGTGTCCCTGGTTATTAGCAGTGCAGGAAAGCAAAGGGTGACATCTGCCACTGTCACCCTGTTTGGACTTCAGTCATGGACTGGCCATTGGCCTTTGGGTTTTGTCTGGACTTTCTTTTTTAATATGACATATGCTGAATAAAGCTCCTTTCAGTTCTCCAGTGGTTTTGCTTCAGATGTACATGATGTTGAGGATGCTAAACATGCCCTTGCTGCAGTGATGGTGATTTTTACTATCAGGTAAATGAAGTGTTACTGTGCAGGACCCCATGTGGTCCAGGGTGAATGTGTCCTATCCTGGGGTGTAGCCATGTCATCCTTTGCAGCAATATGAGGGTGTCATGTTATTCATATTTGCCAATGGGATTCCCTACATGTTTTTGCAATATCACATCTGTGGCTTACACCCCTGCACATCAGATGTGCTTGCCATTGTTCAATTTGTCTATTTCCCTGACCGTGTGACCATCTCCACTGAACATGCAAGTTTGGGCATCAATGGGGAAGGACTCATCTGTGGTATCAGTGCAACTTGCTATACATGTGTATTTGATCGGTGCAGATGATTTTGGTGACACTGCCATGACCAGGCTGATGTGACGAGAGCCTTCATTTTGTGCTAATTGTTGACTGAGTGACCAAGTGTTCTGCTGACATGATTGAGCCCTGCAGAGACAACGTATGGCACAGCTTTCCTTACACAGGAGTGGAGTCCCCTCATGGCAGTGTGTAATTCCGTGACATTGCCTGAGCCCAAGGTGTGTGTTGTGTGAGCATGTCTGTGTGTGTTCACTTCCATTTTGCTACGCAGGCTGGGGTCCCTAGTGATGTTCCTGTTTGTGATGCTTGCTGAGTTGAGCAATGTTCCCCCCAAATCTTCGCCCTGGGTTCTCTGTGATGTGGGTGCATGGCACATTACTGGTCATCAGGGTGTCATCCATAGGTGTGTTTGCTGTCAGGGCTGAGTTTGTGGGCAAACGCAGATGAGACACAGTCAGGATTCCCCTTGGCACTTGTTGGTTACACAAGTCATGTAATTTACATTTTGTGTTACCTTTCAGTGATTGTGACACGTTGTGTGTGTGACTGCTGCCACTCCTCAGGGTCAGAGCTGCAATGTTGGAAGTTGTCTATGTGTGTTCTTGGTGGGTGACCTTGGCTTCTTCATTGGTGTGTGACTGTGGCCGGGATCCCATTGGTTGGTGTGGATTTGACGTCATGCCCATGTACAGCGTACTGTGCAGTGTGTCAGACATTCACAAGTCTTGTTGACTGGCCATGTGTGATGGGTATCTCCACCTTAGTTCCCCCCACCACCCCTGGGATTGTCATGGGTGCATGTGCAATGTCACCAGTCCATGTGAGCTTCACTGCTGCACATTGGTGGAGGTCAAGGTGTGTGGTGTTGAGTGTGTGCAAATGAGAGTTGTTGCACGGCTAGACCCCTACCTCCATGTTGGCCTTGGCTGACAGGCCGTGCTGATTGATTTGTGCTTGTGTAGGTGTGATGGTAGTTAGTTGCTCAGGAAACATGACTGTGGTTCACTGTGTGTACGACATCTACCTTTGTCATCACAGTGGGATTATCATGCAGGCCAGTGTCACCACAATGTGGGGTCCCTGGGGGTAGTGCTGTGGTGGGTCTGTCTCTTGCTGTGTTAGTTGCTGTTCCTACAAGCTTGTGTGACATTTGTAATTTGTGCTCCCTCTCATCTAACAATGCCTGATTGCCCACATAGGGGAATCCGATCCATGAGTTACTTTTGTGTGGCACTGTATACACATCTGTGTAATAGGGATTCAGGCCTCCTCATGTGTTGTGTGGTTGCCTGGGGACACTGGCACACCCCCCCATCACCTGTTGTGTTTGATATGCAGTGTGAGTCTGCCTGTTTGTGTTTGTGCATTTGCACCACTGCATTGGCATTTCTTTAGTGTGCCATTGGCTGTATGTTGTTTGGTGGGTTTCCCCTGCTGTCCCTGGGACTCCTAGGTCATCAGTCAGCACAATGATCATGGTTTGTATGTCCTATTGCTGCCATGGAATGGTATTTGTTCACCTGACATCTACAGTCTCCACAGGATATCTACATTTGTGTGTCCATTGGTGCTGATGTGTGGGTCTGCATTATGATGGTCACTTCTGTCATTGTGTAATTCGTGAATGTTGACAATGTGAGCCCCCATGGGTGAGGTTTGTCTGCACATGGCCAAAGCGATGTTTCATTGGCACTGCACTGTTTGCCTCACCCAATCTATGTTGCTATGGGACACAAGCACTACTATGCCACTGATGTGTTTGTTGTTGTGTGACCAGGAATCATCCATGCAGTTTGGCATTTGCAGCTTTTCACATGACAACACTTACATTTTGGTCACTGTGGTGATGGGGCTGTTAGACCCCATTGCCACAATGTTCAAAATGTGCTTCAGCTATGGACCCCACACTTACCTTTTGGTCACTGTGATGATGGGGTGTTAGACCCCATTGCCACAATGTTCAAAATGTGCTTCAGCTATGGACCCCACACTTACATTTTGGTCACTGTGGTGATGGGGTGTTAGACCCCATTGCCACAATGTTCAAAATTTGCTTCAGCTATGGACCCCACACTTACCTTTTGGTCACTGTGATGATGGGGTGTTAGACCCGATTGCCACAATGTTCAAAATGTGCTTCAGCTATGGACCCCACACTTACATTTTGGTCACTGTGGTGATGGGGTGTTAGACCCCATTGCCACAATGTTCAAAATGTGCTTCAGCTATGGACCCCACACTTACCTTTTGGTCACTGTGGTGATGGGGTGTTAGACCCCATTGCCACAATGTTCAAAATGTGCTTCAGCTATGGACCCCACACTTACCTTTTGGTCACTGTGGTGATGGGGTGTTAGACCCCATTGCCACAATATTCAAAATGTGCTTCAGCTATGGACCCCACACTTTCTTTTTGGTCACTGTGATGATGGGGTGTTAGACCCCATTGCCACAATGTTCAAAATGTGCTTCAGCTATGGACCCCACACTTACATTTTGGTCACTATGGTGATGGGGCTTTAGACCCCATTGCCACATCATGGTCTGCTTGCATTGTGGAGGCCACACACATTTATGTGTGACACGTCATAGGGGGTCACATTGTATGTTCAATGTCATGTTCAGTGTTGTAGGCATTTGACACAGACTACACACGCTTGTCATGGTGTTGCGGGGGATGTATTTTTCAGACATTCCTTATGTTGGAGTATGCTGGTTGTGTCATGCATTACCCGTCCTATGAGTAGGGGTGGTGTGGGTGGTAGGCATCCAGGCACCCCTGAGTAGGGGTGGTGGTAGTGGTAGGCATCCATCCCCCTATGAGTGGGGATGGTATTAGTGGCAGGCATCCATCCCCCTATGAGTGGGGATGGTAGTAGTGACAGGCATCCAGGCCCCCATGAGTAGGGGTGGTGGTAGTGGTAGGCATCCATCCCCCTATGAGTGGGGATGGTATTAGTGGCAGGCATCCATCCCCCTATGAGTGGGGATGGTAGTAGTGACAGGCATCCAGGCCCCCATGAGTAGGGGTGGTGGTAGTGGTAGGCATCCATCCCCCTATGAGTGGGGATGGTATTAGTGGCAGGCATCCATCCCCCTATGAGTGGGGATGGTATTAGTGGTAGGCATCCATCCCCCTATGAGTGGGGATGGTAGTAGTGACAGGCATCCAGGCCCCCATGAGTAGGGGTGGTGGTAGTGGTAGGCATCCATCCCCCTATGAGTGGGGATGGTAGTAGTGGCAGGCATCCAGGCCCCCATGAGTAGGGGTGGTGGTAGTGGTAGGTATCCATCCCCCTATGAGTGGGGATGGTATTAGTGGCAGGCATCCATCCCCCTATGAGTGGGGATGGTAGTAGTGACAGGCATCCAGGCCCCCATGAGTAGGGGTGGTGGTAGTGGTAGGCATCCATCCCCCTATGAGTGGGGATGGTAGTAGTGACAGGCATCCAGGTCCCCATGAGTAGGGGTGGTGGTAGTGGTAGGCATCCAGGCCCCCCTGAGTAGGGGTGGTGGTAGTGGTAGGCCTCCATCCCCCTATGAGTGGGGATGGTATTAGTGGCAGGCATCCATCCCCCTATGAGTGGGGATGGTAGTAGTGACAGGCATCCAGGCCCCCATGAGTAGGGGTGGTGGTAGTGGTAGGCATCCATCCCCCTATGAGTGGGGATGGTAGTAGTGACAGGCATCCAGGCCCCCATGAGTAGGGGTGGTGGTAGTGGTAGGCATCCAGGCCCCCCTGAGTAGGGGTGGTGGTAGTGGTAGGCATCCATCCCCCTATAAGTGGGGATGGTATTAGTGGCAGGCATCCATCCCCCTAAGAGTGGGGATGGTAGTAGTGACAGGCATCCAGGCCCACATGAGTAGGGGTGGTGGTAGTGGTAGGCATCCATCCCCCTATGAGTGGGGATGGTAGTATTGACAGGCATCCAGGCCCCCATGAGTAGGGGTGGTGGTAGTGGTAGGCATCCATCCCCCTATGAGTGGGGATGGTATTAGTGGCAGGCATCCATCCCCCTATGAGTGGGGATGGTAGTAGTGACAGGCATCCAGGCCCTCATGAGTAGGGGTGGTGGTAGTGGTAGGCATCCAGGCCCCCCTGAGTAGGGGTGGTGGTAGTGGTAGGCATTCATCCCCCTATGAGTGGGGAATGTGTTAGTGGCAGGCATCCATCCCCCTATGAGTGGGGATGGTATTAGTGGTAGGCATCCATCCCCCTATGAGTGGGGATGGTAGTAGTGACAGGCATCCAGGCCCCCATGAGTAGGGGTGGTGGTAGTGGTAGGTATCCATTCCCCTATGAGTGGGGATGGTATTAGTGGCAGGCATCCATCCCCCTATGAGTGGGGATGGTAGTAGTGACAGGCATCCAGGCCCCCATGAGTAGGGGTGGTGGTTGTGGTAGGCATCCAGGCCCCCCTGAGTAGGGGTGGTGGTAGTGGTAGGCATCCAGGACCCCATGAGTAGGGGTGGTGGTAGTGGTAGGTATCCATCCCCCTATGAGTGGGGATGGTAGTAGTGACAGGCATCCAGGCCCCCATGAGTAGGGGTGGTGGTAGTGGTAGGCATCCATCCCCCTATGAGTGGGGATGGTAGTAGTGACAGGCATCCAGGCCCCCATGAGTGGGGATGGTAGTAGTGGCAGGCATCCATCCCCCTATGGGTGGGGAGGGTAGTAGTGGCAGGCATCCATCCCCCTATGAGTGGGGATGGTAGTGGTGACAGGCATCCAGGCCCCCATGAGTAGGGGTGGTGGTAGTGGCAGGCATGCAGCCCCCCATGAGTAGGGGTGGTGTTAGTGGTAGGCATCCATCCCCCTATGAGTGGGGATGGTATTAGTGGCAGGCATCCAGGCCCCCATGAGTAGGGGTGGTGGTAGTGGTAGACATCCAGGCCCCCCTGAGTAGGGGTGGTGGTAGTGGCAGGCATCCATCCCCCTATGAGTGGGGATGGTATTAGTGGTAGGCATCCATCCCCCTATGAGTGGGGATGGTAGTAGTGACAGGCATCCAGGTAGGGGTGGGCGGAATTTGCGTAGTCGCGCTACGCAAAGCTCTGCGAAACGGTAAAAAATCTCCGCGAGCACGCAAAAGATCCGCGAACACGCGGAATTGCTTGGTCCGCCCGTTCGCGATCATTTTTCCTGTTCGCGAACGCTGTTTGCGTGCTCGGGGAGAAATATCTCGCGAACACGCATTTTGAAAGCGCGAACAAGCAAAAAACTCGGCGAAGCAGCGGATCGCGGAATTTTTGTCAATTCTGCGTTCTCCGCGGAACGCGAAATTACCCAAATTCCGCAAATTCCGTTAGCGGAACGGAATTTACCGCCCAGGCCTACATCCAGGCCCCCATGAGTAGGGGTGGTGGTAGTGGTAGGCATCCATCCCCCTATGAGTGGGGATGGTAGTAGTGACAGGCATCCAGGCCCCCATGAGTAGGGGTGGTGGTAGTGGTAGGCATCCATCCCCCTATGAGTGGAGATGGTAGTAGTGGCAGGCATCCAGGCCCCCATGAGTAGGGGTGGTGGTAGTGGTAGGTATCCATCCCCCCTATGAGTGGGGATGGTATTAGTGGCAGGCATCCATCCCCCTATGAGTGGGGATGGTAGTAGTGGCAGGCATCCAGGCCCCCATGAGTAGGGGGGTAGGCATCCATCCCCCTATGAGTGGGGATGGTAGTAGTGACAGGCATCCAGGCCCCCATGAGTAGGGGTGGTGGCAGTGGTAGGCATCCAGGCCCCCCTGAGTAGGGGTGGTGGTAGTGGTAGGCATCCATCCCCCTATGAGTGGGGATGGAATTAGTGGCAGGCAACCATCCCCCTATGAGTGGGGATGGTAGTAGTGACAGGCATCCAGGCCCCCATGAGTAGGGGTGGTGGTAGTGGTAGGCATCCATCCCCCTATGAGTGGGGATGGTAGTAGTGACAGGCCCCTATGAGTAGGGGTGGTGGTAGTGGTAGGCATCCAGGCCCCCTGAGTAGGGGTGGTGGTAGTGGTAGGGCATCCATCCCCCTATAAGTGGGGATGGTATTAGTGGCAGGCATCCATCCCCCTATGAGTGGGGATGGTAGTAGTGACAGGCATCCAGGCCCCCATGAGTAGGGGTGGTGGTAGTGGTAGGCATCCATCCCCCTATGAGTGGGGATGGTAGTAGTGACAGGCATCCAGGCCCCCATGAGTAGGGGTGGTGGTAGTGGTAGGCATCCATCCCCCTATGAGTGGGGATGGTAGTAGTGACAGGCCCCTATGAGTAGGGGTGGTGGTAGTGGTAGGCATCCAGGCCCCCCTGAGTAGGGGTGGTGGTAGTGGTAGGCATCCATCCCCCTATAAGTGGGGATGGTATTAGTGGCAGGCATCCATCCCCCTATGAGTGGGGATGGTAGTAGTTACAGGCATCCAGGCCCCCATGAGTAGGGGTGGTGGTAGTGGTAGGCATCCATCCCCCTATGAGTGGGGATGGTAGTAGTGACAGGCATCCAGGCCCCCATGAGTAGGGGTGGTAGTAGTGGTAGGCATCCAGGCCCCCCTGAGTAGGGGTGGTGGTAGTGGTAGGCATCCATCCCCCTATGAGTGGGGATGGTATTAGTGGCAGGCATCCATCCCCCTATGAGTGGGGATGGTATTAGTGGTAGGCATCCATCCCCCTATTAGTGGGGATGGTAGTAGTGACAGGCATCCAGGCTCCCATGAGTAGGGGTGGTGGTAGTGGTAGGTTTCCATCCCCCTATGAGTGGGGATGGTATTAGTGGCAGGCATCAATCCCCCTATGAGTGGGGATGGTAGTAGTGACAGGCATCCAGGCCCCCATGAGTAGGGGTGGTGTTAGTGGTAGGCATCCATCCCCCTATGGGTGTGTATGGCATTGGTGATAGCCATCCCGCCCCTATGGTTCTGCTGTTGCTGGTGTACGTCATTTGTGCATCCCTATGTGTGTGTTACATATTTCGGGTACGTGTTGTTTGTTTGTGTTGTGGGTGTTTGACTTACCATCTGCGCCGTACGCGTCCGTACCGGTCCCGGTAATAGATGTAGAGTATTGGTAGGACCTGCGCGATGGGATTCATGGCTGGGTCGTCTCGTTCTGGTTTCTCATGGCTTCGACTCGTACTCGTCGCTGGCTTGTTCGTCTCGTAGCCGTGGATCGTCTTGTGGCGCGAATCGGAGCTTATGTACAGCTCTCCCGGATGCTCAAACGTGCCGGACGTAGCGATGGGTTCTGCGCGTACGGAAGGCGCATCGTACTAGTCCGGCCGGAAGGTGCTGTGTATTTGCTTCCGTGTGACTCGAATCGGCGTTTACGGATCCGGCTCGGGCGGGGAACAGGAGCTGAAATGGGTAAGTACGGCTCGCTCGGAATCTGGGCTGTTGTGCGCATCGTACTTGTTCGTTCGGACGAGTGTTCGAATCGGTCGGGAAACACGCGTTCGGCTTGTATTTTTTCCGGACGTATACTGTTAGGTGCGCTTCCGGCCGAGATCGGAATCGACCCCTTGGTCTCCCGTGTGCCCTCTATTCACAGCCCAGACATTTCCTTCCTTACCAGATATCTTGGATTCTCGTACGTCCGCCGTAGTGACACAGAGAGCGTGCAAAGTCAGGTTAGTAGTACATTTCCCCAGTACTACCCTGACGTGTGGATTTTGGCTTCGATGCATAATTGCCTACTCTCCGTTTCACTGGAGCGATGTGATGCTGGATGAGAGACAGCCTAGTACATCACCTCTCTTGAATAAGGCGCCTCTTTCAATGGCCGACATGTCTGGAGTTTCCCGCCTTCGAAACCACAGATGAGACAGCCCAGAAGTGTGAAGCCACAACTCCCTCTTCAAAAAAAACATAATCAAATATGACGATGTTCAGCAATTGATCTCCCTCCCACTCTTCTGCAAACACAAGACAGCATGGAATCAGTTGTCGGTCACTTGGCACAGCAGCTCTTCCTCTTTGTCTCTCCTCGCCAGTCTGGCTACCACCCGCTTCCGGTACTCGAGGGCAACTTCCATTTGAGAAACGTGAAATAGAAAAGGGACAATAGTAAACCCCAGGGTAATGTTTAGCTCCGGCTTTACGGTACCTCTAGATAGTGCCATTTCCATTGCACAAGTGCAAGTGCAATGAACACACCATTTTAATAATAATTTAAAAAAATTATTGTTTCCTTGTGTAACGTAACTGGTGCTCATGTAAAGCGCTCCAATAGCTTCGCGTCGAGTTCACGCTATAAAAATCTGCAAAAAATAAAAAATACATTCTGTCCAGAATTAAACATACTCTTTTTTTTTTTGCTTGTAAACTTGTGTTTAACTTTTAACTTTATTAAATGTTGTTCTAAAAAACAGTGTCAGAGCCACTAAAATTATGACAAATTGTGCTGCCAGAAAACAACAAGCATTGGCAAAACCAACAGGTTTCACCTACAAAAGAACTATTGGCATTATTTTAAGCCATCTGATATAGCAGCGAGGCTGAAAGTAAAAAAAAAAAAAAACACAATGACAGACGTGTCATGGTGCTTTTTTTTGTACATTCAGCCACGCTGCTGTCTGACATGGCTAAAAACATTGACAAAGCTAATAGCTCTCTCATAGGTGAGATCTACTTGCATTGCCTATGCTTGTTTTAGTCTTTCTTCAAGTTAGGGAAAATCATTCTTTTAAAAGTATCCCCCTGGGGTCTGCGTTGTTACTGTAATGGCGGAAGTGCAGGATGTGAAACAGATGAGGAGGCTTGACCAGAGAGGACTACTACCTCCTATCAAAAGGTGTTTGACCCCGTGGCCAACGCTCGCACATTGCCTTTTCTGTTAGTTGCCCCATGGCGGTGCAGGGGATGCGCGCTCAAAGCCGGTTTCTTATAATATGCCTTTACATCAGAATAATATATGGCGCCAGCCAGGTAATAGCTGCCAATTTTCCAGCCCTTTAGTAAAAAAGCAAAAAATGATCAACTGATTTGACCTTATTGCAAATAATAGACACCAAAAGCTGAGGATCCTGAGCCTCGCTTGAAGCTCAGTTTGAAGAGAAACATTTCCGAGGTGGACGGCAAGGCGAATTATGTTCGCCACTGAAGAACTGCATATTACTACAAATAGGATTTTTCTGTTGGAAGGACTGGCAGCAACAGAGGGTGCAAACAGAGACATGAGGGTGGTGGGAGGGGCAGGCAACACCATATCAGCAATAAATTAAATAATATGAGCTTCTGTAACTAATCCGGTGCGCATGTAAAATGCTCCAACGCCATTGGTCTTATTTTGCACTTTATAAATGCAACATTGAAGAGGTTGGGGTGTAGGGCTGGTGGGGAACACGATGTGGGAGGGGACAGGAGCACCAGGGCAAAAAGCAACGACAGGGCAAGTAAAAGAAAAAAAAGACTCTACCAGCCCAGCTGGCTACTGGTAGATGCAATGTAGCTGCTGTTGCTGGGTTGACACGTTTGCAGTGTATGTTATCATGTGTAGCACACACGCTGGTTTGTCATACACATTTTGGTGTTTGAAAAGGATGAGATACAATGGGTTTCTGCATCTGCTGCAGAGATATCTATGCCAACTGCGGAAAATCCCAGCAGGGCCAGCTTGGCGTTTCACCCTTCTGATGTCAATGAAACGAGTTGCAGAGAGTTGAGTCATTTATTAATACCAGTCACTTAAGATGCCACAAAAATGCCACCAAGGATGTGGCTGCTCTGATATTATACCAGGGCAGAGAAAACTGTCTGATTAATTTTAAATAGGAAAAGATTTTGTAATATTGCATGCAAGGGCCAGACAAGCCAACAGACCTGATTCAGGCGGGAGACCCCAGACTTTTGAAGCAAAAATGGCTTTATTTCACCTGCCTCTCACTTAAAAATTGCCTCTGTTTCACTGTATGTCAATGGGGAAAATGCATTCCCCCGATTTCTTTTGAAATATTCCACTTTCCAGCTATAAAACGTTGGCAAGTGTGAAACTCCTTCCCCAGACATTCAGTTGGGGTCATTAATACTTTGTACAAATATGTGTACCTCTTTATTACCTGTTTAATATCTGCATACAGCAATGAGCATTTGAAACTTGACTAGCTAGCTTTTCCAGTGTGCTTGCCATGGTATTGCATGCACCAAGTCTGCTGTGTGTTTTTAGGTTCCCTTTGAGCAAGAAACATTTTTATTGCAATCTCAATTCATGCATGCTAGAAATGCAGGTCTCTAGTTGGCAGAGGTATCCACCTTGTCCAAGTAGGGACCCTTCCTTCTAGTTAGGGTAAGGGGATTACACTTCTAAAATAACCCTTACTCACCCCCTTGGTAGCTTGGCACAAGCAGTCAGGCTTATCTCAGAGGCAGTGTGTGAAGCATTTGCACATAACAAACAGTAATACAGTGAAAACACTATAAAAGGGCACCACACCAGTTTTATAAAAATAGCCAATATTTATCTTGTAAAACAAGACCAAAACGATTAAAATCCAACATACAGTTATCAAGATATGAATAATGCAAACATAGACTTTAAATACAGTTCCTTGAAGTCGATAGCTCCATCCGAACTACCACGGCGTTGTGAACAAAGAAATCCAAGAGTTCAGGCCGACCGCGAGGTCACGGGCCAGCTACGGTGTCAGGAAGACCCGCAAACCATACCTTGGAAATGCAGGGAGTCGTGGACCTTGTGATGAGCTCCGAAGAGCCGGTGTCGGCAGGCGTCGGTTCCAGAGGTCGGTGCAGGAGTCGCGGGCCCTTGAAGTCACTCGCGTTGCAGATCGAACTCCATGAGGTTGAAGTCAGGAGCGCCGGCGTTGGCAGGCATTGGGCCTGTGGTATGAAGTGGAGCGGTGAGGCTTGCGGTGCCCTCGGGTTGCGGTGCAGGCAGTGGCTGGGCGACGGCATCCAGCGGCATCACTGAGACTAGGGCAGCGATGCGGGGCGGTGCTCGTTGTGCTGCTGGCAGATCATGCTGCAAGCAGCGGTGTCGTTGCTGAAGTGCTGTCGTCAGTAGACGATCTGGAATCGATGGCGCCGACATCAGTGGGCCAAGGCTGCAGTGTGGGATGGGGCAGTGCATCGTGTAACTTACGGGCGGTGCTCACAGGCCACAGTGAAGACAGCGGCATCGATGTCGGGGATACCAGGGTGGCGATGCAAGGCGGTGCGAAGTGCGGTGCCCTCAGGTCACAATGCAAGCAGCAGCTCAGTGGCGGCGGCGGGCGGCGTCATCGGTGAGACCAGAGTTGCTGTGCAAAGTGGGGCGGTGCTCTAGGTGGTGCCAACAGGTCACGGGCCGGCAGCAGCGTCGTTGACGGCATCGGGTTGATCATTTTCTCTGTGTCAGCGGAAACATGCAGTTCCAGATGCAGGTACCCAAAGGATGGTGAAGTCTTTTGTGTGCCTGAGACTTCCAACAGGAGGCAAGCTCTACTTCAATCCCTTGGAGAAACGTTTAACAGCAGGATTCAAAGAAAGTTAAGTCCAGTCCTTTAACTGCCCAGACAGAAGCAGCAACTGCAGGCCAATCCAACAAAGCAATAAACAGCAAAGGGGCAGTACTCCTCCTGGCAGCTCTTCCAGCTCTTCTTCTTGGCAGGGTCCTTAATCCAAAAGTGTTCTAAAGTTCTGGGGTCAGGGCCCCAATATTTATACCACTTTTCCCTTAGATTTTTTGGCAGAAAGTCTCTTGGCTCAGTAAAAACCAGTTCTGTCCTCCCTGGTCCAGCTTCACTACAGGAGGTGGAGACAGTATTGTGCAGAGCAGACACAGCCTATGCAGGTACTAGTGAAAACTCCTCCCACCACTCTAAATTCAGAAGGGTCTATTCAGCCTGTCTATGAGTCACCCAGGAAAGGCAGGACACACCTCACCACCCCCTGGTGTCTGTCTAGAGTGAATGCACATCCCCAGCTCCTGTCACTCCAAAACCAGATGGTGAATACACAAACAGGCAGAGGCACACAGGATGGTTAAACAAGAAGGTACCCACTTTCTAAATGTGGAATTTTCAACCACAATTAAAACAACAACCTTCACTAAAAGGTGTGTTATTAAATCCTGAGTTCAGAGAGCCTAAACTCCACATCTCTAGCTGTTCCCAATGGAAAGTTACACTTGTATAAATGTTGAAAGGCAGCTCCCATGTTAGCCTATGGGAGAGCTAGTCCTTGCAATAGTGAAAATGAAATTGGCAGTATTTCACTATCAGGCCATGTGAAACACACCAGCACATGTCCTACCTTTCACATACACTGCACCCTGCCCATGGGGGTACCTTGGGCCTACCTTAGGGGTACCTTACATGTAGTAAGAGGGAGGGTTAGGGCCTGGCAAGAGGGTGCACTTGCCAGGTCGACATGGCAGTAAAAACTACGGACAGACACTGAAGTGGCAGGTCTGAGACACCTTTGAAAGGCTACTTGTGTGGGTGGCACAACCAGTGCTGCAGGCCCACTAGTAGCATTTGATATCAAGGCCCTGGCCACACACAGTGCACTTTACTAGGGACTTACTAGTAAATCAAATATGCTAATCATGGAAAATCAATCATAACACAATTTTACAGTAGGAACACTTGTACTTTAGCACTGAATAGCAGTGAAAAAGTGCGCAGAGACACTAAACCAGCAAAAACGAAGTCCAGCATTCCATCAAAACAGGAGATCAGAAAGCAAAAAGACTGGGGAAACACGTCAAAAGATTCCAGGTCTAGGAATGCAGCAGCTGTTGGATGATGCTGCAAGGCATTTTCTGCTTTAATTAGTCCACAGCAAGTGAAAACTACTTTATAATGTAAGGAAAATAAGAATTTCAAGAAATACACACAGCCAAATAATCAAGATTTACTAACTTGTATTACTGTTAAGTACGCCTGCAGTCATACATTTTATTTTCCACCCTGGTCTACCTAAATCTAATAAAAAACAAAAATATCACACATTTTTCTGAAGCACATTGTTTGCTTATTTGGATGTTACAGGCAACTCGTGTAGGAGCTAAATAGTTTTCACTGTTCAGTAATCAGCCAAAAGGCTCAGCATTCCTGATGAAAATGCAACCAAGAGAGAGAACAGAAAATGCAATTTTGTTAATCCCTCTGAAGTAATCAGTTCGTCATTTTTAAATCATCTTGAAGTCATCAGGAACAATCTCAGCCTAAGAAGTAATCCTAAACTAAGTTTCAAATCATCCTCAGTCATCAGGAAGATTCTTATCTTGTGAAGTAATCAAAATGTCATTTTCAAGTCATCCTGAAATCATCAGGCTCAAGTTTCTAAACTTTGCTGATGACTTCAAGAGCTTGAAGATGTCTGATGACGTGGAAATGACTTCTACAGTAGTTCGATGATCATCCGATGACTCTGGGATGGCTTCTAAAGTAATCCTGTTTGACCTGGGATTAGCGCTGGTTCCGTCCTCCTCTTCACCAGGCCATGAACCTTGCCATTAGCTCCACGTGGCTGGAGCTGAGTTTGGGCCACAGCACTTTTCTCCCCCTCACTTGGAACTTCTGTATGGGTGCTGATGCTGGCCAGGACTCCACCACGAGGCCAATTCCCACTCCTGCCACCCATGTGCAGGCACTGCCTGAACCTCCATCAGTCCTCCTTGGAACTCTGCGGCTGCCTCCTCCACTTTGCAGACAATGAAGCCCTTGTGGGCCCCACTTATTCTCCCATCACCAGTAGTGCTTCTTATACATAAGGCCCAGGAAAAAAGGTATGTGCGTCCCCCGGACACCTTTCCACTGCATACATGTGTAAAGTGGCCTCAGGTTGGACACTTAAAGTGCAGGATGGTTGAGGATTGTCGGGGTATTGGGCAGGAGCTCTACTAAAGCATGTTCAACATCTAGGTCCACCAGGCCACGCCCCCACCACTATCTGATATTGCGACATATCAGGCATGAATTAAGCACATTTATGAGCTCACACTGTGATGTGGTACATTTTCAACGAGGGCGCCTCAGAAATAACTTCATTAATGCTCGATGGACGCGCACTTGTTAGGTCAAGAATAACTGACAAGGTTACATTGTCCTATTGTAAAAGGGCGAAAATAGTGCAAACCCAGTTGGCTTTCTTGTAATGTAAGGGGTTATTCCTGGAACAGAATTCTCTCTCCCTCTTAAAACGATGCTTCACTAACACATGTACTGCTTACGGATTCATGGCTGGTTCCCTCCATGTTTGCCCTGGTGCACAGGTGCATCGCTGATGCAGAGTGGAGAAATGTCTGCTTGACTAATTAAGTATTATCACGCAGCAGGAATGGTGCAAACAGCTTTGCATGGTTTTTCATGCGTGAGTCCAACGCTTCTGGGATACAGGGCTGCCCACAGTGGATAGCAAATAGGTAGCAAGCTACTTAGAAGCAGACATATATGATCAAGGTAACATGACTGCAGAGGCACGAGCAGTGTGCTCCACTCCTCATACTGCACCACGCTTTCACGAAGGCCAACCCCTTACGATGAAACACAACCATAAAAGCCTGTTATACACATCCTGTGCAGCCGCGGCTCGCAGTACTCGCGGGGGGGGGTCGCGCGGGGGTGGGGGGCCGAGGGAGAATAAAAAATTTAGAAAACTTACCTGACCCGCTGACCGCCTCTGCTCCTGGTCCGCAATGGCGCCTCTTCAAACAGGAACAGGAGTGGAGTGGCAACTCCTCAGCCAATCCTGGCGCTGCTGCAGCGCCAGGATTGGCTGAGGGCACGGTTACTCTTCGCCGCGCTCTGCCCATTAGGAGACCGAAGGGCTCCTAATGGGCATGCGTAAGCCAGTGGAAACACAAGTGCGCATGATTGGGCACGGGCGAAAATTCGCTCACCTTCCCCACTCATGCGCACTTGTGCTGCTGCCTGTCCCTGGCTGGTCTGACAATGCACGTCAGTCAACATGACGCCGGACCGCCCACCCCCTTCAGACTCTGAAGGGGGTGGGCGGTCCGACGTCATGCTGACTGACATGTTTGTCAGACTCAGTTCTCCCTCGGTGACATCGTCTCTGAACTTAAGTAAACTAAGTTCAGAGACGCCGAGGGAGCTGCGGGCACGGGCGGGGGGGCAACGCCCCAATGGACGCACCGCCCCTGGGTGTAGCCGGCCGGCCAAACACACATGCGTAGAGAAGGCAGTGCCCAGCACTCCCCACCCAGCCTATCACCACCCTGGCCCCGCCCCCACGCCTTGGCACAAGGAAAAATAAAACGATAATAAAACGGGTCTCAAACACGTTTTATTATTGGTTTATTTTTCACACTTTTAAAAGTGCTGGCAGGGGGTTACGCTCCTCCGCCATTGCGGAGGAGCCGCCCCTCTTCCTAACCTGACTGTGTGACAGTCAAAGGGGATTTTATGTGGATGACACAATGATAAAAAAAATGGTCACTGCAACAGTTCACAAAGCTACATTGTTGATGTTTATTAATCTATCCAACATGTTAATAACAAGCCTATGGGTATTTAAGGTGTGGAAGTCCACAAATGCAGCACCGGAGATAGAGACCATCTGCCTACTGTACTTAATTTCCCCAATCCTGCGACTCCTTGTTGACCAACAGGTCTTAATTGAGGTGCTTGCATTAAAAAATGCACAGATTGTCTCTGAGTCTCTACCTTGTAGTAAGATGGGGTTGAATTGGGGCTTTATGCTGTACCGACCGCAACTCTGTCCTCTGAAGAGGTAGAACAGGGTGCCTGTCTGTAAGGGTGACTGAGAAGGAGCAGCCTCGGGGTGCTCCTGGGGCAAGGGATCACTTCTGGCGTTGGTCCCTGTGATACCCTGCCACCATGCCTCTGCCTGAGCTTGGAGATGCTTGGGAGGGTTTCCGGAGTGTGCCCCCCCACAGGACTTGGCATTGAAGCCAAGCGTTGCAGTCTGGGACAATCTGGGGCCCTGTTTCGATAACGACTGCAGCGGCTGGAGTCGACCAAAATCCTTGGGGGGATCACAGTGGCCGGGATCGAAATCTCCCTGGTTCCGCTATGCCCATGAGGCGGCACCCACATTCTATCCAGTGGTGGGTCTGCCACCCTACTCTCTCCTGCCTCTGCGATGCCACTGATCTCCTCCCTCGCTCCGGCCCGTGCCCTGAACACGGTGCCGGCCAGCCTTCAGGGAGGGCACCGCACACTGCTTCATTGCCCATGGCGCATCCTAGAGCTCCGCATCACCAATGCGGGAGGGCTTCCTGGAAGGAAGGAGGAAGCCACCACGGTACCACCATGCTGAGCTCCTCTAGATCGAGAGTTGCTCCCCCGCCGTGCTGTGAGTTGGGGTGAATCCCGCCGGATCGATGTTGCACCAGGCGGCCGCGGCATGCTGGTCCCGACTGCAACGGCATCCATGGCCCCCGGTCGGACCCATGGCTGCCATTGAGCTCGGTGGCACAGGACACCCTTTCCTCTCTGCTGTTGGCTCTAGTGGTTGGTCAAGGGTGCCCCTCCACAAAGATGCCTTCGCTACTCCTGCACCATATGGGAGGGGGACGCAGCCCCCTACACTGTTTGCCGGAGATCTTGCCATCGCTGACAGCAAAAACGGACTGCAACACTGGATGGCGTCAGCCATCTTTGTTCGCACAGTCTTTCTTCCTCCCTGTCCACTCCAACCTGGACATACCCCAACTAGGAGAAACTGGGGTAGGACTACGACCATCTATCCAGCAACAGACAGCCATTTTGGAGGCTTTCCCTTCCAGAAAGGGCAAAAAAAAAATGCTGAAGGTCTACTTATTCTCGAGGGTCTATTGAAATGTGTGTCTGACGCAACCCATATAATGTAGGCGTGTGAGGCACAGTCCCTGATGACTGCAGACTAAAGGACTACCATGTATGTAGGTCCACCATCTGTCTGAAAATGGATCAGCGTACACTTCCATCGTATATCGATTCTTATACTGTCCTTCGTCTACTCTCTGTATATAATGTTACCTTTGTATATCATGTATATCATCATGCTATGCTATAGAATATCATTATGCTATTTCTATATTATTTGCGCTCACTCCCTGCCAATACTCTTTGTGCTAACTTCCCGCCAACATTGGTAGATTATATCTAGGTTTTTTGTGTTTATATGCATGTATCTGTTACGCATTTTGTATGAAATCCATGTTCTCTGATGTCCTTATGTAATGCAACTGGTTCTCTTGTAACGCGCCCTGACACCTTCGGGTAAGGTACTTGCTATATAAATATACATACATAAATACATAAATAAATAAACAAACAAACAAAACTGTTGACAGTACTGGAATACGTCATAGCTTGCTCCGGAAGTCCTGTTTACTGCCCCCGCAGCTGCCTCTTCCTCCACAGGGTTCTTGAGGGAACCTTGTCATACAATCTGTGCTCCATAGCAACTTGTTCTAATTTCTGTCACCGTTTAGTGAATGTAAACAAGACATATGAACCTTTGAGATGTTTCCCAACCACCCACCATGTCTCTAATCTTAGGATGTCCCGAGGGGAGAAAAAAATATCCTCTTTGTCCTTTGGGAAGATATATAGCGCCTTGCAGCCCGTAGCGCCTCCTCCCGAGGCTGCCAGTTGCTCTAATGCTGCTCTCTGTTTTGCATTTGAGCCTGTTGTTATCACACTCGATACGGACAAAAATATTAATACTTTTTTGCCAAACACTAACCATAATCTTTAACTTAACCAGGAATCAGAAACAAAAATGCTTGAAAGAAAAACAGCATTGAGGGCCGCATTTCAATTGAGTTATTACGGAAAATTCTCCAGTTTCAGAAGAAAGTGGCAAGTCCTCCGGTGAAGATTTCTCCACCGGTGGAAGACGAGCCCTCCAAAAGAGTATATACAGCATCCTCACAATCTGGTGGATTCTTATGTGCTACCCAACTTGAAATAAGGCCCGAAATCTGAGGAATTTAAATATAAGTGCGCTTGGAATACATTGAATAAAACGGTAAATAAGGCATTTTCGTACTTGAAACATTTACATACACGGTATTAAAACACACACATAGACAATGTGTGCTCTGGATTCCAAACCTTCGCACAGGCAGGCCGACTTATGGCATCTTACATCACAGGCAGTGGGGTTTTGAATTCCAGGCCTGACTTGACTGACTCTAAAGAGGGAGCAGAAAATGAATGAAGCTTTTGCCCATGTCCTGGGCCTCATGTGTTTTTCCCATTTGCTCTGAAATGCACCAGTTTGCCATCTATTTTTCAAAAAATGTAATGGGGAAAGGCACCTCCCAAACCACTCTTGTGACCGTTGGGTTTGCCCGCCTTGCTCACTACAAAAACCTCTTAACCAATTTTTACGCCCCCCCCACTTTCAAAAGTCACCAGCCACCACTGGCTACACCCACATGCACAATGACGCTCTCTTCAACCCCAGTTACATTGCTGGAGTTGGAGAGAGCAGGCACAGGCTCCCACTCTGTCCTGGAGTGCAAATCATCAGCGCGCAGGGCAATCCTGAAGCTGCTCTCATGATGAGAGCAGCTTCAGGATTGGCCGCAGGCTGGGAGCCTGTGCCTGCCTGGCAGTGGAAAGGAGAGGTCAGCAGAAGAGTGTGACGCAATGCGATCATGGAGGGCAAAGGTATGCTCTTTTTCCATCTTTTTTCATTTGTCTCCGTGGTCCCCCATTCCCTCCTCCCCGACCCCTTCCCCCGCCTCTTTTCTCCGACACGAGCCGCTCCTGTGGCTTCTTATTGATGACTTATGTTAATGTTAAACATACCTGATACCCTTCAGAAGCAGCATGGTTGACTTGTTTTAATACAACCCAGGAGTTAATTAGTAGCATGAGCAATTGTGTAGTTAGTACAATGTCTTAATAGCACTAAATATAAACTTATGTGAAGCAGATGTGAATAACATCCAAAATGGATTAATATGATAAATCACTAGTGGAACAAATAAAGCATGTTTTGTATATTTTCTTTCAATGTGTTTAGACTGAAGATGCAAAAACCCTGAATGTTTGGTATTTCTTTTAAGGAATGGTAGCAGTGGATGCTGCACTGATGGCTATTGTAAGTGCATTCGTATAGTGTGGCATGATGCATCTCTCACAGTGACTGCTTATTCCTATCATCAAGCCTTGAGAAACAATTAAGTTGGTTTTGTGCACCTTTACTGCCTCATTTACGAGGCTTTGGCGCAGGGCAGCGCTGCAAGGAATCTCGGAACACCTATGGAACGCCCCTTTCACGCAGTGTTCTGCATGAAAGAGGCACATATTTACAAGGCCATGAAAAGCCACATAAAGTGGCTTTGCGTGGCCTTGTGAATATGCTGCGGCACTTTTGCGCCACCGGAGCGTCAAAAAAGTGACACCCCAACAGCACAAAAATGCCACTAGGGCCTCGTAAATGAGACCCTTATTGCATGCTACATATGGAAAAGGAAGGACTCTGTTATACATACGTGGGCTCTTTGTCCTACAATGACTGCAGAAGAACATTGGCTGAATGGTCTAACAAGATAAGTATTTTCTCTATATAATTCCTTTCTATTTACCTTTTACCAGCTAGTGGAGGAAGGCCAGCGGACAGCAGCAAGGTGGCTTATAGAGGTGGGCGAGTCAAGACATTAACAAGGAGAGCTCAACCAGAGCCAGAGCCGAGCCAAGTGTCTAGCTTGGCTCTAGGAGCCCGTGCACGGGCCAAGCACTGACAATCTTTGGCATGTAAATCATGCAACAAAAGTTGTGCAAAAATATGATGAAGTCACTTCCAAATTCAAACAACGGCATTTCATTAACACGCAGAAGCGTGTTACCTTAATATATAACATGATATCACTACATTAAAGGGCATTTATTTAAAGTGATCGGTTTTAAACATCCATATAGATATATTCATGTCTTCTACCCTGCCGACAATGCCACTGGTGCACCAAGAGGCAAGTCAGTTGTCATTTGCTCCCTATATGCGGCCTTGTTTTATTATCAGGAGCATCATTGCAGTTTACTAAAACAAACATGAGGTTTTTGTAGACTGCATTTTCCGAACTAATGTATTGAAAGGTGTTCTCATACGTAACAGCGAAGTAAGAAGGAGGAGGCTCGATGAAATAAAATATTTATCCAGGATCACACAATTTGATAAAGTGAGGAAGCCGGAATCGATCACGTTGTGCAGCCCAGACATTAAAAGGGGAATCTCTGTCTCGCGCTCCTTTTACATCAAAGGTCACTGCCTGGTGCTAAACTCTTATTGCATGAGGTTAGAGTAGGGTGTCAGACAGAAGCCGCACAAGGACTCGGCTCGTTTTGGGCTCAGGGATCCAAGAGAACCTCGAGCAGAGCCAGGCAGATGGCTTAAGCTTGGCTCGAGGTTTTAGTGGCTCTCCCACCTCTACAGATACACTGCTTGGTTTGCGGATACGGCAAACCAACGTAGGTGGGGGCTGGACTGTGCACATGTGCTGCTGCTGGCTCAGGACTCAAGCTGATGGTCCGATACCTCCCCACTGTGTGGAGAAAGGTGCAAGAACCCCAGCTGTATGAGCACTTCTAGGAGTCAATTCCATGATTTGGGTGGAGTGACATAAAGTACTGGAGAAAACATGTCAGAGGCAGCTCCAGCCGGCTGATGAGGCGCGACTTGCAGGGGAAAACGGAAGGCACAGTGATGCACCAAGCACACTGAGGGCAGGCCAAGATGAACTGTGCATGCATGGCACATCGAATTAGTCTGTCCGGTTGCTGACTGCATCGGGCAATAGTAGCCAGATGTTTTTGGGCAACTGCTGTGGGCGATTAGCACTCCGTTTCCTGTGCCATGCCTCTATCACAATTGACAATAGGCCTGTGCGAATTTTTTATGATGTCGGAGAAATTCAGAAAATTCCTGAATTTTGCATTATATGAACTTCGCAAAATTACTTGAAGTGTAACATTACACAGTTTCAGATGTCTTCTCAAGGAGACTGCTTCACAGAGAAATTTTCTTACTAATATATTTTATTTATTTATTGTTCTACAGTGCGACTCATTCCTGAAGGAGTATCTTGGCGCTTGCGGTACAGGCAAGGGCGGTGCATTCAAAACATCCATGTTTTTAACATCTTCTTAAAGTTCCGAAAATCAGGGCAGGTACGAATGTGAAGAGGCAATTTGTGCCAGTCATAAGGGGACAAGTATGAGAAGGACCTGCCAACGAATCTTACCGTACGGATGCGAGAAGTCTGCAGAAAAGCTTTATTTGAAGACCTTATCTGTCCAGGAGACTGGTATTGTCTGAGTGTTGAATGAAGAAGGACATTTGGGATTTGTACAATGCCTTGTGTCAGACAGCACAGCTTGAAGGCTGCCCGCTTTCTGATAGGTAGCAAGTGCAGTTTTTCCAATAAGGGGGCAGAAGGAGACCGTGCTGGAAGGTTGCAGATTAACTGTGCAGCTGTATGCTGCACAACTTGCAGTTTAGCCAGCAAAGTGTCTTTTGTGGCTACCAGTAAAGCATTCCCATAGTCCAGGCGGCTGACTATGAGAGCCTGAACGAGGGTTTTCCTGGAGGTGGAAGGGAGCCAGGGAAAATCTTTCTTTAGTAGCCTTATTGTGGCAAAACAAATGTCGCATGTAGAGTTGACCTGGTCTCTCATGGGCGAGTGTGATAGATTTTTACTCCCAGATTTTTTACTACTTGCTTAGGGAAAGGGACTGGGCCAAGATCGGAGGGCCACCAGTCTACTGACCATGGCTCTTGGGCTTTGCCAAATAGAAAGATCTCAGTTTTTGCACAGTTTAGTTGAAGGCAATTATTAGCCATCCAATTGCCAATTTCCGTCATACAGCGCGCAATTTGGACTTTCACTTTGTCAGGATCAGGACCAAAGTAAATGAGGAGTAGAGTATTGTCTGCGTATGACATAATCTCCACTCTGTAGGAGCTCACAATCTGTGCCAGAGGTGCTACATAGATGTTAAATAAGGTTGGGCTCAAGCACGAGCCCTGAGGGACTCCTTTGTTGATGTACATCGTTCTTGATTTAAAAGGACCGAGACAAACATTTTGTGCGTGATTATCAAGAAAGTCCCTGAGCCAGTGTAGCGCTCTGCCATGGATACCTGCTTCATGTAGCTAGCAGATTAGAATAGAATAGGAGAATGTGTCAAAAGTCGCAGATAGAACCAGTAATACTAGCATGACTGGGGTTCCTGTATCTAACGAGAGATGGATATTATCCATAACTGCCAACAAAGCCATCTCTGTGCTGTGCAGCGCTCTAAAACCTGATTGTGAAGGGTCTTAAATCTTGTAAAGGTAAAACACAAAATGGTGCACCCAACAACGTAAACTCCACAGTTTAGGTCGAGCATTCAAGACCTCTTGTATATCCTTTATATGTGTATGTACTTTGTGGGCTCTGGAGATAAGCCCTAGGACTTGTCTGCTTCCGCTTAGGGACTTTTTTTCTGTTCAACTGCCTCTATTTAACTGTCTTGATAGAAAACGACCAGTAGAGGTCAGAAAAATACTAGAATTGCTTTCTGCTTGTTCAACTGCCTCTATTTAACTGTCTTGATAGAAAACAACCAGTAGAGGTCAGAAAAATACCAGAATTGCTTTCTGCTTGTTCAACTGCCTCTATTTAACTTTCTTGATAGAAAACGACCAGCAGAGGTCAGTAAAATACCAGAACCACTTTAGCATTCTCTAGATTCCAGTCCGTAGAAATTGTCTTCCACGAGCACCCGTAGACAATAATATCTTTTTCAAATCTTGTATTTTCAGTGATATGACCACCGAAGGCCCTGATTTTATATTAAAACAGAGCTTTGGACTATACCATTTCCCGCTGAAAGGCAATATTTCCCTCAATGTGTTCCCATACCAGGCGTGTCACGCAGTTTGGTGCTTACGTTTCCTCCATGTTAAAGAACAGTAGATGTTTCAGCACCCAGCCTAATGTGCTGCATAGCTAAATAGATATAAGGTCCCAAAGGCGAGACAGATTGCATTGCTTGTTTATATTAGGTATTTCCTTTATTGAAATTTTGATGTCTTTTCATAAAAACAGCCAAAGTTACAGCCAACGCGTTTCGTTCAACAAAGTTGAACTTCATTAGGGCTCATATCTATATGTAAGATGAATGTCTCCCTCTGTCAATGGTTTCAGAAGAAGTCCCATCCAGATGATAGCCATCTCATTTATCTTGTGACACAGTAGTGATCCATTTCGAGGTGGGGTTACAACATCCCCCAACCGCAACACCTAAATCGGTGTATATCTCTAATCCGTCAAGTACTCCCTCATACGACAACTGTTGCACTATTCTGTGTTTTGCCTTTACGTATTTCTGCTTAGCAGTGGTATCAAGCAACGGCTGATGCCTTGGATGAAGTGCATCATTTTCTAATTGAAAGGAACTGTGTGGGAGGTGCGATTCCAGAGGTCCGCCGTTGCATCTGGTGATCATAAAAGGTCTAAAATCTTGTCTTCTTCTAGGAAGGATAATCGTTGTTTCTTGATGAGGCTTTCTACGGTTTTGCAAGCAAGGATAGCAATGAGATGGGTCTGTAATTCGATAAGACTTTTGGGATTTAGAGAGGGCTTTTTAAGAACCAGAGATACTTGCTCGCACTTCCATTCAGTTGGCACTTTCACAGAACCTAAAGAAAGAATAAACAGTCACAATCCTAGGGGGTCAAGGATCATGGGGAGAGCCTGATTTTGCAAGGGCTAACATCTTCAGCACCTGCTCCGACTAAGAGTCAAGTCCTGCTCAAACCAGTCTCATTCTGGTCACAATCTGATGAGATTTTTATCTGCAAGACTTTTTTACACTAGGCATGCTCCAACATAAAAAGTCACATGAGATTCCAGCAAATACACATTCATTCGATTTTTATACATTTTCTCAAAATTCCTCAGAAACAATCAAATGATTTTGCAGACACCTAGCACACCACGTCATGTGCTCTGGTGGCATTTAGAGTGAAACATTAATTATTTCTGGACAAGGGGAAAAGATGAAGGATTTCTTCACAGAACACCTAGCCAATTACTGGCCGATTCAGATGAACATATAATGCAAAAATATTAATCCCAAACCAGTACTAACCAATTCACTGTCCACCAACAACAGCAGTGCAGCAATAGAACCAGAAATAAAATAGAAACTTAACACAACATGAGTTAACACTTAACTATATAATTTTACAACCATGATATTGCAATAGTTGATAATCTGGATACAATATGTTTGTAGGACGATATTTTAAGCTCAATATTACCATACTGCACCCACAAAGTTTGTACCTCTTCCTGTGGTTGACTTTTTTGAAAGTTTGGTGTTCCTGTTGTACCAGGTGGCTTTCCAATAAAGAGCAGAAGCGCATCAAAGGTCCTGTGCAGATACAAGTCCTACAGCAAAGCACACAGCTCTCCCCCTATCAGCTGTATCTGTCTGTTTGTTCTCTCCTCTCAGCTGCTAGAGGCATGAATTCCAAGAGAAGGGGACCCACCATTTCAGCACCATGTTCGATTACACCACCCATAGCAGAATATTCTCTTTCAGCCAGGATCCACGAGCCCTGGGTTAAGCCAAACAGTAGCATTGACTCAATGATAATGTGAGGCCATCCCAATCTTATCCAGGTTGCCTGGGCACCGCTGACGTCATGGAATCATAGTTCAAAATGCAAGGCTTGAGGATAATTATTCAGGATTTCTTGGGGCAGAGTTTGGAGCTGTAAGCACTCACACGTTTACTGGTTTAGAGTATCTCACATCTCCCCTAGCTTACTTCAAACAGAAGATTCAGCTGTTTCTCTGTTATTTGGGATTTAATTTCCACATAGCTCTAAAATATTAATTGAAATTGATGAAGAAGCCATGGGAACTGATACAGAGGATGAATGGACCAGAGAGGCGCTTGAGATTCATACTGAGAAGCCAGGACAGTGTTTGAGATGGATTACACCACTGATGATGAGATCAAGTTGAATTTTGGTTGCCTTCTGCTTCAGGTGCATGAAGACATCCTGATATGTCTGGTACCAACACACATGTTTTACACACTGCTTGCCTGTGGCCAATGATACGTTGTCAATAGAGGAGTGATTAAGTTATTTGACCTTTGCACTCAATGTACAGGACTATAGAACTAACAGAATAGTTCCAACTATTGTGCTATGGGGAGCTTCACAATTGGCTGAGGTGGAGGGATGTGTTGTGAATTTGAATAAATTGGCATCTGTCCAATAGGAAAGATGCAAACTCATCTAGAACTGTGTGGGAGATGTCCATGTGGTAAGAGAGGTTCACTAACAGAGCATAGTGAGCTATGGTATCAAAGGCTGCAATCAGCACTAATAGTGTCAAAAAGAATTACTTCCTTGGTTGGTTTCATCAGGGCACTGTTGACTATAGTACTATTGCTGTGTCGGTGGTGAAGCAAGTATGAGAGACTTAAAGACAGTAGTGTTGATAGATCTACTGCAATTGCTTTCCTTCTAGGGGATTTTCCCAAAGCAAGGAGGGATTTAATAACATAATTGCTTTGGCACGAATAAATAATCAGTTCACTCTTGCAACCGGAATCAAAGACTCTCTACAAAATAATCACTCTCAGACTAGGATATGCCTAATTTGCTCAAATTGCTCTTTTGGAATGTGAATGTAATGATCAATTCCATTAAATGAATTACAGGACTCTGGTCTTTTCAACAACAGAAAAATAAATATCGCTTTCTTCCAAGAAACCTAACTAATGACAAATGAACCAGGGAAGTGGATGTTAGAGCTTCGTTCAGTCTTCTACAGAGGAGTTTGTGTTTAGCACAAGAAAAGATGTAGAAAGAAATTAAGGACTCCTGTAGCTAGAGGGTACAAATAGCCCTCTACCGATTCATACTATGATACGTATTTTGGTGTATTTCATAATTGAGCAGGGAGTGCTATTGGCAGTAGCGCGAGTTTTGTGCTCCCAGTACCATTCCGTATAATAGCAGTGACTGTAGGAGTCTTCTTTAGATCAGCAGCTGCTTTAAATTAGATTCTCTGAACATAGTCTTAGCGTTCACTTAATCCTAAGGTCACACTCATTCATTTGGATGGGGTCATGCCTGGCTTAAATGCATGAACTCCCTCCAGGATAGCATTACCTGCCATTACTGGAGCATGCATAAGCATAAAGATTCCAATTGCTGGCAAATTAAATGTCTGCCACGGCATCCTCGTGCCGCCATCTTGAAACATTGATTAAGATGGCAGCACCAAGATGGCACCACCTTGAAGACCAAGTTGAATACTTCCAGTTCTGAGATGAGTAATTTACAATTTTCGCTCAGCCTTTGCGACGCATGTCAACATTAATATCAGTTGTTTGAGGGATCAAGGGCCGAATTCCCATCAAATCACATTTTTGTTTAATCATTTGTTTAATCATGTTGACATTGGGTGGAGTTGAAGATGCATTTAGGTAACACTTGAATGAATGCCAATCAAAGATGTTCATTTGGGCCACATGAAATATACAGTATTCTTGAATGATGTTGAAGTCAGGAGCAGGCTCAATGAGGTTCGTGGTATGAGATGGAACGTTACCAGCCAATGAGTTTGGGTCACATGGCCATCCAAGATGTCGACACTCAGCACTTACTTTAACACATGGAAGGCGACCAAAATAAACTCTAAATCTTTGAACACAGGATTCTCAATAATATCCTGCCTGCACTAAACCCACACAAAGTCAGTGTTCTTGTGCAAATATAACTGTAAGTTCCTCAAAAATGTTGTGATGCTTCATTTTTAGCAGTAGTACCTATAAACGAACTCTGAAAAAACAATATTTGCCACAAATATTTCATAAAAATGTGCTTTTATAGAAAAGAGCGCTGCCTGAATCCACCCGTGATGCACTAGTAGTCCCACTCTCCAAAACTAAGTCCAAGGGTGACCGCACCATGGCATTTTGCCCCCTGTCCATGCTTAACATTGGCTTCAAAATTCTTAACAAGGTCCTGGCCTTCCAACTGCTTTCCCACATGCCCATAATGATCAATGAGGATCAAAATGGCTTTATTCCCTCCCGCAGCACGCCCGTCAACCTCAGGAGGCAGTGCCATGTCCTGTATCACCCAAAGATGCGGTCTCGGCCAGGGGTCACATGTCAGTGGACCTAGAAAAAGCTTTTGACTCAATTTAGTGGGACTTCTTACTTGATGTTATTCACTAGATGGGACTGGGTGGGCACTGGATCAAGTGGGTCAAACTGCTTTACTCCGCCCCGACTGCGCGTGTCAGAACGAGCACTACCATCTCCTCGCAATAAAACGTCCACTGAGGCACTAGGCAGGGATGCCCTTTGTCCCCCCTCCTTTTTGCACTGGCTATTGAGACCCTGGCAGGACTCTTTAGACAGGAGGGAGTGGGTATGAGCATAGAGGTGGAGGGTCAGGAGTATATTGTCTCTCTCTAAGCTGACGACCTCCTGCTTAATCTAGCTGACGTCACAACAGGGGCTGGAAACGCTCTGCATCTCCTAGGGGAATTTGCAACACTCCCTGAACTCCGGGTCAACAAGGCCAAGAACTGTTTATTTACCATAATGCCAGATACCCAACGGCGGTTGGCAGCACCGCAATAGTTGGCTTGGGCCCCCTCTACTTTTAAATATCTGGGCATTTAAATATTCCACTCTCTGGAGGACTTACGGGAGGGCAACCTGGGAAAGACCCTCTGATCCCTTAAAACCTGCATCCCCTTCTGGAGGTCCCTTAAATTTCGAATAATGGCCAGGATCTCAATGTCTAAGATGGTCATGCTCCCACGACTGTTGTATTTCTTGCTAAACCTTCCGGCCGGTATACCCCTTTCATGGTTCCAACCGTTAGACTCGCTGCTCCGGGACTTGTTTTGGGACAGGGCTGCCATAAGGTCTTCTTTGAGGTTCTGAGAAGCCCACCTGAAGAAGGGGACCTAGGCGTGCCCGACTTCGAGATGGATATCCTAGAAGCACAACTCCAATGGGTCACCCAGTGGCTTGATAGGGCCAGACTTGAGAAGCTAGGCACGGTGGGAGTAGTTCACAGCCAGAGTGTACTACTGGCCCGATTACTCAGTCCAGCGGTGGCAATCCACAAACCTAGGGTGTTGCTGGTGACAGCCCTGCAGTGTTGGAAACGTTGCACATGGCGATCGACAGGGACACCGCTTTACTCACCTGCTCTGCCACTGGTCGGCCTCCCCCATGGCGACCCACTCACCTTCTTCATGACAGGGCAACTATCCACATGGACAGAGGCCAGATTGATAACGGCTGGAGACTGCTCCCTACTCGGAGTCCTATTCCCAATGGAGGAACTGGTGACCCAATATGACCTCCCCCGGGAGGCGTTGACACGGACCTTTGAGGACTTGTGGGCTTGAGGACAGGATGAACCACTGACACACAAAATATTACACATGCTAGTGTCCCTGGGCTCAGCGTTCCACTTAGTGAGGTGGTTTTATAAATCACTGACTGCCATAGTTCGGAAACCCCTGTTGACATCTAGACATAAGTGAGAGGAGGTACTGGGTTAAGGCCTTACTGATTCGGAATGGATTTAATCCTGACATACCCAAAGAAGGTCTCCAGAAACATGAGCCTGAAGTAAACTCAGTTTAACTATACCCATATGACTTACCTTATGCCCCATAGACTACAGGTCATCTACAGAGGCAATCTGCGCCACTGCCCCACTGCCCAGATGCAGACTTCTGCCATTTGACCTGGAGCTACCCCCGGTTACAATTATTCTGGGAGGCAGAGATCAGCTCCCTGAATTTCACCTTGTACAGGACTCTGCCTTGCACATTGGAAGTCTGCCTGTTAAAGACTGCCTCCTGGGCCCAGAAAACATAGGGTTGGTTCCCAATTTTCTTAGACTTGGCTTTAGTATTAGCTAGGAGATGGATAGCTACGGCTTGGAAATCGACACTGGGACCAGTAATGGGCACTTGGACAAAGGATGTTACTGTATGGGCTAGGGCTGAGGAGACTTTGAAGCGTAACAGTGGCTCCTGTGAACTAGTAAAAATAGTAATAATAAAGATGCACACAATGGCAATGTACAGAGTCACGTTGATGTCAGAGAGAGAAGCTAACCACAGACACAGAAGTGTAGGTGTATAACTGCTTTTATAAATTTTTGGTATGTAAAATACAAAGTATATAAACTAAAAATACAAAAATGTTTATGTTTGGAAAACAATAGTTTACCAGGTAGTGAATGCGTGTCCCAGTGAAAAGAACATACTAGTTCACAGGAGCCACTGTTACGCTTCCAATTTATTCACCCAGGCTCCCAGTGAGTAGGGTTCCCTTGTTGTTCTTTTAATAAGGGCTGAGGAGGCGGCTCTGATTTGTTAAGATGCTAGGGGGATACGGCGATGCCCGACAGCAGAATTGTCAGCTGAAGTGCTAGTGTCCTGGGAACACCCAGAGAGGGAAGGCGAGGGAGACTCAGGAGAGTCAGATGGACTGCCTAGGGAAGATGGGAGCGGCCCTTCTGGTGACGCAGAGAATGAAAGAAGTACCCTCCACCCCCCGGGGAGATGACATTGCAGATCCCCCTCTCATTTTTATATGACAATTCACCTTGTCGATTGACCGTTTTCCTCACCTCCTCCTCCTACTGAGATTCTCGTTGCATGTCCTGGAGTCCTAGATCTTCCCAAGGAGTGCTCCTCCTCCTCTTCTCATTCTAGGTGAAAATACTCAACCCCTCCCTATCTGTTCTGCTCTCCTTTTTTCCCCACAGGAAAGTTCAAGCTCCGCGGCACTTTTCTATTTTCTTCTCTTTAATCTTTTTTCTTCTTTTCTCTCCGTTATAAGTATTATGCATGAGAGCAGTTACAATTCCCCTTCCAGCTTAGGAACTGAGAATTAGAGCCAGATTACTATCTTGGCGGACAGGGTTACTCCATCACAAATGTGACGAATATCCCGTCCGCCAAATTACAATTCCATTATTTTCTATGGAACTCGTAATAGGGTGAATGGGATATCCATCACATTTGTGACGGAGTATCCCATCCGCCAAGATCATAATCACGCCCTTAGTCTTCATGTTGTTAAGACAAAAAAAAGCAGGCAATTCTTTTTAATGCATGGTTATATGCTCTTTGGATACTCGGACACACCTAATGTGACAGACCAGATGAGGAATCCTTAATGCGTATTTCTCATTTGCTATGATTGTTTGAATTCTAGACTGCATCTCCTCATGGATCATATTGGAGAATAGGGATATTACTACTTATGGTTCACATTTGCATGTCAGAAACATCCCGTTGTATAAAACATGTTTCTTTTTTGAATGAGTTACTATTTGAACTTAAGTATTTCTGTATCAATGCGCAGAATTTTTTAAATGCCAATAAACATATGTTTAACAAAAAATGGGCTTGACCCTTGGCTTTAAATGATCCTAAAAGGGTATTTCTTATCTCTCATGTGACTCGTATGATATGGATTGATAGAGCAGGGCGCAAATATTTGGAAACATAAGGATGTCAGCGTTCCATGCATGCAGATACTTAGGATCTACTTTTCACACCATAACCAATCAAAACAACTAAAACAACAAAAACATTAACTGAAATATCGGGGTGCCCCAAACCCTTCTAAACCCCGCTGCTGCGGCATCCTGTCACCAAATGAATACATGACCCCCAAAAAATCAAACAATAATGGTACCAATACTATTTTTTAAGTTACAGCCTTTAGATCTCTTATTTTTTCACAAAAACATTTTGCTGTTTTTTTAATGAGTACATTGTTTTGTAATTTCCATTGCCATTGGTGTGATCTTGCAGAGTTTGCATTTCTGCCACAACAGTTTTTAATTGGGAACTGGGGTTTTCATCATCAGGTGAATTTGTGCAAAGACCAGAAACTATGCAAGAGTTGTGAACCTTGTCATTGCCCAAATCTGTGTCTCATTTGCTTGCCCAATGCACGCCAACAGCTCGAACTGGGAGCATTATAGTCCCTATACGGACATTGTTGCGCCATGATGGGACCCGTTTCGAGCTTGGTAAATCTTACACATTAGAATTAGGCTGTTTCATTCTCAATGAGAATGACAGGCATGGGCTAAAGTTTAAAAGGTTTACTCAAAGAATATAAAAGCAAAATACATAAGCTGAACCATCTGTAAAGTTAGAGTATAGATGTATAAATCAAGGTGCAAAAGAACTCCATAAAGTTCAATAGAAAATCCAGCATAGATTTGCCTTCTAAAAGTGGGAAGAGGTGAGTCCCCACAACAGTAAAAAAGCAGAACACTAGACAAAGAATTTCATACATTCACTACACAAGTACATGCTTTCCAGGGTATGCATCAATGAAAGTCAAGCAAGAAGACACATTTTACTACAGAATCCATTAGAAGATTCTCTCATATTACTATTGCATTAAGCAGATCTGCATGTAAGTTCTTCTTCATAGGAACAGGGTATAACTGGAATACAGATTCCGTTGCCTGCAATTTGAACTCAGCGTCAAAGTTTTCAAACCCACTCCGTCTGGTGTACAGTACACGACGCAACTGAGATTACAGAGATCCCAACAAATTTACAGGATTCGAATTACAGACGACCAACTGGTGCTGTTCTTTGATGTCCTCAATTTTCTCTGGGACCGGGGCAGTAACCTGATTCTTACATTTCCGATTTGTAATGCCAATGACTTGTACTTCTTTTCTTGAGAAGGGTATCGATTAACTTCTCTAGTCACATGCGTGCCACTATGATCCACTTCTAGGCCTCCATCAAGCACGCACTTCTGCACCTCTCTCAGGCACCGCCATTGGGCTTGTACGAAGTCTGTGGAGCTCCCAAACATTATGGGAATCAGGGCAGTTTGGAGTATAAATGAGTTGTGTGCAACTCTGTTGCTGGGTTGGAATTGGGATTCCCTCCTTGCATATTCACGGGTCCAAGGGAAGTTTGCGGTAGACCTGGTTTTGGGACTTTTGAAGTTGCCAAGGGGGGTATAGGTACTGGGGGAAGTCTCCCTGCCTCGAGAAATTTTCAGCATGGGCATCAAGAATTGCTTGATCAGGATTTTAGTGACATTCCCAATTGCAATGACTGACCTCATCACAGATGTAACAGGGATAACTTTCTTTAAAACGCTTATGCTGTTTCCTGCAGTGCTTAATTGGAGCCTGTGGTTTCCGGTGCTCGGCACCTGCAATTAATTGTCAATACTGGCACATGTGACAATCTGCCCAATGTGGCGTTGTCCGGCTAATTTAGAGATGACTAAAGCAACAGTGAATTATTCATTTAATAAACATTAAAAATGACTATTACCTGCTGCCCAAGCCATTCTTATGGCTTTGGGGGCCTGAAATAGTTTGAATTGTCACACTTATTGGAGTGTGATAGTTAGTAGTTGTGTTGTTACTGTCATTGGCAGAATAGCAGTGGCAATCTGTGGTGCAAGCTGCAGTGGCCTCCTGACAAGAGCCCTGGAACTTATTTTTTTACAAATTAAGCACTGGTTTCCTGGCATACCTACTCGACCTCCTCCCAATCCTTGAGTATTTGCTCCATGTGACATGAAGACTCCCTGCATGTTTATTCCTGCATGGGGCCAATATCTAGTCCTGGATTAGGCAATTCTCAATCAAATCCCTCACATGCATCTTTAATCACCTTAGTTTTAACCGCTTCAATTCCTTATCACCCATCATAATCCAGACATTACTTCACAGCATCCTTGACTGTATGTCAAATCCGCATTCATCCGCCACTTTCTCCATTTTCGCATATGCCTCTCGGTCCACTCTTGCAACCTCCTTACTTGTGTAAAGTAATTCACTCTCACTGTAGTGTCCTAAGAAGTCCATCCCTATGTTACCATTTACAGTTTCTTCAAAGTTAACCTTTAATTGGGTGACATTAGGTCTCTGAGGAGTTTGTCCTTTAGCTTTTGTTATGATTTGTGGAGTCACAGTAGTCATGATTCCTCCTGCCACAGGGATTGTCAAAGGCTCTCTCTGTGGAATGGTTGAAGCTAATGTACTGGATATGCCTACCGGGTCCGAAAAGGCACTTAGAAGGGATGATTCTGTGGCGTACCAGCGATTGTCGTAATAGGGGAGATAGATACCTGGGGTATCTGATAAGTGTGGCTTACCCAATACGACAGGTGTTAAGATCTGAACAGGGAGTAAAACAGTAGTCTCATCATGACTTAGAGGTGCACTAGCCTCCAGAGGAGTCACACTCCATTCTCGGCAACTGCCTGAGCTGTAGCGCATGGGTGGTCTTATTATGAAGGCAATCTCCTCCTCACTCTCTACTTCAGTCACACCCTTAGTTTTCTATTAATCACAAGGTTTTTCCTTCTCTATGTCCTCTGCCAGTGGGTAAGCTCCAATTTTCTCAATCATGTCCTCCCTCCATCTCTTCTGCCACTCATTGTCCTGAGCACTTATCCATGATTAAGCCTTATCATGGACTTTTTGTGCAAACTTTTTTCTTTTCTTTTTGTTTGAAACCTATTATTATTACTAAATATTCAAGGTCTCAAATTGTGTGGATCTCGGCTGAAGTCTCAAATCATTCATTCTCCTTCTCACATTTTCTATTCTCAGTATGTGAAAAGTGCCACTCACTGAGAATCGTAATTCCCAGTCTTTGGCTGTATCTTTGTGTCATTGGCTGAGCCGCACGCACATGTGTAACCCTCTGTTTGCAGCCATTTCCTTAGCTGGTGAGCCTTCTGATGGGAATTTCTCTTCCTTATTTACATCTTTATGCTTTCTCAAAAAGGGATTTCCCATCTTGTCATTGTTCTCAGTCACTCTTCGTCCAAATCTCGCACACTCTCCATACTATTGAATTCATGATCTGCCTACCAATATCAGCGAGTCTCTGTCAAAAGTCACACTATCTCAGCTCAGCTTCAGTGTTTGTCAGCCAATCTCTGTGAGTCACCTTATGACGTGAGCACGTATATACTGCCAGGTTCCCCTAAATTTCTTCTCTTACAGTTTTTCTGTTTCTTTACACAACAGCCGACGCTTGACCACCGGGAGCTTGCCGTACTCAGCGTGCTCACTCCTGTGCACTAAGGAATGAACATTTACGGAGCTCGTTTAATACACTCGCACAATAGAAATGTTAAGTCCCTATCTTGGAATGACTGATAGTGCCTCACAGTACGCCTCACCTGAGCAGACAACTTCAACAATTCAATAAATCTAACTGAGGTACCTCTCTTCAACATTATGTCCTACACATAAACAACTAACACACTGTAGTTCTCGAAAATCAAAATAAATTGTCAAAAAGACACTAACTGCCATTTCCACAAGTCCAAGAACTAATGCCACACAATAGTTGAATTCAAAATCTGTCTGCTGCATTCCACCCCAATACTCCAGACTACAATTCCCAATATGCACCGCTTTGCTTCCTCACTTCTCATTCATTCTTAGCATGCATAAATCCCTATTGATACTCATGTCGTTCTCCTCGGGTTACTGCAACAGCACCTCGTCTTCAGGAGCCAGGATCAGGTTGGGGCTGGGTCAATTTAAATCTCAGTGCAAAACCGCCTGAACCATGAAGGTACAATAATTGATTCTATAGTCAATTTATCTCATCCAAGTAGGTGGACCAGGTGCCTGACGGATCCAGTCGGAACCATCAGCTCTGCTGCCAGATCTGTCAGCATGCAAATCTGTGTCTCATTTGTTTGCCCAATGTGCGCCAACAGCTCAGACGAGAGCATTGTAGTCTCCATGCGGACTTTGGTGCACCCCGATCTGACCTGTCTCTAGCTTGATAAATCTGACGCATTAGAATAAAGTTGTCACATTCTCAATAAGAATGGCAGACACGGGATAAAGTTTAAAAGGTTCACTCAAAGAATATAAAAGCAAAATACATAAGCTGGACCATCAATACATTTAGAATAAGGACATATAAAATCATAGGTACTAAGCACTCAGTAAAGTTCAATAAAAAAATCCTGCATGGATTCACCTTCTAAAAGTGGGAAAAGGTTGCCACCATAACAGTGAAAAAGCACCTTTTATAGGACTTTAGACAAAGGATTTCAACACTCACTACACAAGTACATGCTTTCTATGGTATGCACCACTGAGGGACAAGCAAGAAGAAACATTTTATTACAAATACAGTTGAAGATTCTCTCATAATACTATTACATTAGATTCAAAGGTTCTGAGAGTCTATTCAGGTGACATGATTTGATACATTGTATGTAATGCAGTCTGGGACAGCCAGGTTGTCCTTGGTTAGGTACATCACGCTCAGTGTGACTGGGAAAGACTGTCTTTCAACGTAAAGCTCACAATTCTTTAGTACAGCAAAGAAAACAACAGCAGTGGTGATCACATGGTGTATTATGGTGTCACATTCAAAATGGTAGAAAGCATAAATTGGCTTATGTTAGCGTCAGCTTGATTTCAAATACATTAGAAGCACTACTATTGAAGAAAAACAAAATACACAACCTGTCTGGTGGAATTTGAATGTCACACATCTCTAAATGTTGTGCATAGTTCCACGTAGTAGCCAGTCATCAAAATCTAGAATATCATACATCTCAAATTTCAAGGATGCAATGTGAATAGTGGGGAATTGCTACTCTATGTTTACAATTGTGTCATGAAGTAGGGAACGCATAAGCAGTCCATTCAGAATCCAGTTGTAGCCTGAACTGTAATGAAAAGAGGGAAAATGAGCTCCTTTGTGTTAGACCTGGCACCATTGGCGTGGGTCTCCCCTGCATTTTTGCCTTTGCCTCCTGTGTTTTTGCTGTGTGTTGGACTCCGTTTTGCTGGTCTAGATGCTTTGGGCACTTTGCCACTGCTGTTCGGTGCCAAAGTGCAAGTGCTCCCTTTGTAAATTGTTGTTATGGATTAGTGATTCCATGATTGGCATATTTGATCTACTTGTCAGACCCTAGTATAGTGCACAGTGTGTGCCCAGGGCCTGTAAATCAAATGCTGCTAGTGCGCTGCAGAACTGATTGTGCCACCCACAGAAGCAGCCTGTAAAATGTAACTCTGGCCTGCCATTGCAGAGCCTGTGTGCAGTCTGGACTGCCATGTTGACTTGGCAAGTGCACACACTTGCCAGTCCCTAAACCTTACCTTTTCTACATATTAGTCACGCCTAAAGGAGGCCCAAGGTACCCCTGTGGGCGGGTTGCATTGTATGTGAAAGGTAGGACATGCCCTGATGTGTGTGGCATGTCCTGATAGTGAAATGCTGCCAATTTCGTTTTTCACTATTGCAAGGCTGCCTGTTCCCATAGGACAAAATGGGGAGTTTGTTTATAACATCTTATAAACATAACTGGCCCTGGGAACAAGGTAGAAAAATAAAGTTTTGTATGCCTGAACTCAGAATGTTAAAATGCATCTTTTAGTGAGGGTGATTTTTACATTCTGTGTTTGAAAATACCACTTTTAGAAAGTAGGCATTTTCTTGCCTAACCATCCAGTGTGCTCTGCTAGGTTTGCATATTGCATGTCTGGTTTTTGGATGACAGGGGCTGGTGAGGGGCAGCGGCTCCAGAAGTCTGAAGAGTCAAGGCTGGGCTGAATAGACCTGGGCTGCATTTAGAGTAGGGGGAGGAGATTTCCTGTCACCTGAATGGGCCTGGTCTGCCTTCAACAATGCTGTCTCCACCTCCAGCAGGGAAGCTGCACCAGTGAGGACAGGACTGGTTTTGGCTGGGTACAGACACTCTCTGCCTTCAGAGAACAAAGGATTTTTGTGTATAAAAAGTGGGGCCCAGACCCCAGACTTTTAGATCACTTCTGGGAATCAATTGAAACCTTTGCCAAGGAGAAGAGCCGGAGAAGCTGAGAAGGAATACTGCCCCTGCACTATTTGCTGTCTGGGGTTGGTCTGCAGTGGCTACTTGCTGCCTAGGAAAGGAGAAAAGGACTTTGCTGTTTGCTTTGCCATCTTGAGGAAGATCTCCAAGGGCTTGACACTGAGCTTGCCTCCTGTTCTGAAGTCTCCGGGACACAAAGACTTCACCACCAGCTCCACTGAACTTCCTTGCTGGGGGTTCTGATCTGCAAGAGGTGCCTGCTGTTGTTTTGGACCTCTAGAGAACTGTTTTCCGCTGGAAGCTGGAAAATCGATGCAACATCGAAGAAGCGTGACGCATCCGTACCTGTTTCCGGCGCATCGCTGAAGAAACCATCGCAGCGCCTGCCGCAGCTCGAGAAATCGCCGCACGCCGCATCGAGTGCCGCGACCTCCGAAGTCCGAGATCACCGCACCGAGCACGACGCAAGCCCTGCTGTGCGGCTGAAAGAGTCCACGCATCGTCGCATCGCGGCGCCAAGTCTATCGCATCGTTGGGGGACGCAGTAAGAAACAGACGCATCAACTCCCCACGCAGTAAGAAATCAACGCATCAACTCCTCTCCGGTAAGGAACAGACGCCTCAACTCCCCTGCGCCAAGGAACGGACGCATCACCTTCCCTGCGGCCCGTTTTGTTTGTTTGCGCGACGCATCCAAGGTTCTTTGTGTGAAAAGTGTCGCATCTGCAATTTGCTTTGAACTGAACTATTTCTACCATCTGAAAGTCATATTTTTTATTACTGTATTGTGGATTTTTGTCGTTTGGTCTTGTTTTGGTTTAGATAAAGATTACTTATTTTTCTAAACTGGTGTGGTGTCCATTTGTAGTGTTTTCACTGTATTACTGTATGTGTTCACAAATGCTTTACACACTGCCTCTGAGATAAGCCTGTCTGCTCGTGCCAAGCTACCAAGGGGGTCAGCAGGGGTTATTTTATAAGTGTATCCCCCTTACCCTGACTAGAAGCAAGGGTCCCTATTTGGACAAAAGTACCTACCTCTGCCAACTAGGGACCCCCATTTCTGTCATTGGTGGTCAGCGGTGAGGATCTGGACTTGCATTTGTGACTTACATACAGTGATTGGTGTACACTACTAGTATAGTGCAGACCATTTCGCAACCATGTACATTTGGTAGAGTTTTTCTTTGGAATTTTTGCATCTTGAGAACTGCCAATTTTCACCATGAGCAAGGCAGCATCCATTGCATCTGTGGATATTGAATTTGAAGAAGAGAGGGTTGATACCTACACTGTGCCACAACTCAAAGATGTCTGCAAAAAAATTAAAATCTCTGTGAGAGGCCTCACCAGAAAGGAGGAATTCCAAAAGGCGCTGAGGGCCTGGTTGGAATCAGGGAATGCCCAGGGAGCATGCCGAGGAGCCTATGGTGGAGGGAGAGAATTTAGATGGGCAGCAGGAGGGGCTATTGGGTCTGACTGGGGGAAGTTTCCTTCCAGGGGAGGTAGCAGTGTTTCTTCAAAGGGTCTGTTTCCAGAGGAGTTGGAGGACAGGGAGAGAAGCAGAGTGCATGAATTGGAGCTTGCTAAGCTCAAACTGGGGAGCCAGGGTGACTTAGAGAATAAGAGGTTGGAGTTGGAGAGCAAGAAATTGGCCATGGAGGAGAAGAAGATGCTTTTAGAGCATGAAAGAGGGTTGAGGGAGTTGGATCTGAAAGCAAAGAGTTTAGAGATCAATCCCTCTGGTGGCAGCACACCATCAGTGCCTGGGGAAGGAAAGGTCTACATTCCCAAAGATGTTATTAAGGACTATATGAAGCATAAGGACATTGGGCAGTGGTTTAAGGCCTATGAGATAGCAATGAGGTCCCACCGGGTCCCTGAGAGAGATTGGGGAGCGGGGTTGTGGGGCCGCTTCATCAGTGAAGGAAGGGGGACATTGCTAGCTTTGCCCGCTGAGGATCAGATGTCCTCTGCCCCCATGAAGGAAGCCTTGATAGTCAGGTATGGGTTGACCCCAGAGCTTTATAGGCAGAAATTTAGAAACTGTAAGAAGCTGGAGTCAAGTACTTGGATGGAGTATGTGTCCTATTTTTGCAGAGCACTGGATGGCTGGGTGAAGGGTAGCAAGGTGAATGATTTGCAGGGGCTCTATGATTTGGTTGCATGGGAGCACTTGTCAGATAATTGTTTTCCAGAGCTATGCCAGTACCTCGTTGACAGTAAGCTGACTGATCCCCGAAAGCTTGCTGTAGAGGCGGACCGCAGGGTCAGCACCAGGGTCCAAAAAGGTTGTGTGGGAGACTCCGCCAAAGGTGGGCAGGGTCCCCAGCAGAAGAGTGGGGGGGGGGCAAGGGTAAATAGAAGGAGTTCCAAAAAGGGCCCTAAAGTAATCCCCAAGGGAACCAAGGTAAGGGTTCCCAGCCTCCCACTGAGAAGAAGCCATGGATCCCGACAGGTAAGCCTGTTAAGAGGGGTTCCAAGGTGTGTTATGGTTGTGGTCAGGTGGGCCACTTCCAAGGGGATCCTAGGTGTCCCAAAAATGTTACCACCGCACCCCCTGGTGCACCGCCCCGGCAGATGGTTAGTGTAGCTTTGGGGGAGGAGTCGGGTGCCCAAGATGGGTGAGGTCCCTCAGAGATGTCCATGGTCTCTTTAGGAGACAGTGAGATGGTCCCAAGAGCTCATCTGCCTGATAACACTAAAAGTACAGGCGTGGGTGACCATCAATGGCCATAGTGTGGAGGCTCTGAGAGACACCGGAGCCAGTGTGACAGCTGTCAGTTGTCGGCTGGTGTCTGAAGAGCAGGTGGTTCCCAACGCAGTCTACCCAGTAGTTGTCGCTGACAATTCAGAGTGCCTCTGCAAAGTGGCACAGGTTTACGTTGAGTGTGGGTGGGGTCTCAGGTACTTTGAAAGTAGCTGTGAGGCCAGCCATGCCTGTTGACTGTGTGTAAGGCAATGATTTGGAGAGCTACCCTTGGGCGAAGGTGGAGCGGAGGTCTCATTTAGAGATGTTGGGTCTGCCTGAGTGGGCGTGCATAACCACTCGGTCCATGGCAGCCGGTAAGGGCATTGAAGAGGACCTGGAGCCTGAAAGAGTGGCCCAGGTGCCTGCCAGAAAGAGAAGAGGCAGGGGCATGGGAAACCGGCCCCCGAGGCTCCCACTGTCCAGGAGGAGGCAAACCTTGAGGGGGATGCCCTGGAGCCTACAGGGGAACAAGTGGCTGAACTGGGGGACCTGCCCGAGCTGACCCATTGGTAGCAGGAAGGAGGCCCCTCCAGGGAAGAATTCTGCGAGGAGCAGCAGAAGTGCCCTTCTCTTGTTGGTTTGCGGCAACAGGCTGCAAACCAGGCAGCAGGTGATCAGTCTGGATCACATTGGATATACTGAGAGAATGGTCTCCTGTATAGCGAGCCTAAGGTTGCTGAGCCTGGGTCAGCCCGTGTGCTGGTGGTACCCCAGCGCTTCAGAGCCTTCCTACTGAGTCTGGCTCATGATGTGCCTTTGGCAGGACATTTGGGGAAGACAATAACTTTGAAAGGCTTGTCACCCAATTTTACTGGCCCCAAATGCGTAAGAGTTCTGATACTCACTGTAGGTCTTGTCAGACTTGCCAGGCAAGTGGTAAGAGTGGGAGGAAGTGTAAGGCTCCTCTCCAACCTTTCCCTGTGGTCAGCATCCCCTTTGAGGGGGTGGGTATTGACATTGTGGGGCCTCTGGATCCCAAGACAGCCATGGGCTACAGGTTCATCCTGGTCTTGATGGACCATGCCACCCGGTACCCGGAAGCCATCCCTCTCCGGACTGTGACGGCCCCCATGGTGGGTCGTGCGTTGATGGGGATTTTCTCCCATGTGGGGTTCAACAGAGAGGTGGTGTCCGACCGTGGTACCAACTTCATATCGAAGTATATGAAGTCCCTGTGGCAGGCGTGCGGTGTTACAAACAAGTTCACCACTCCTTACCACCCCCAAGGTAATGTGCTGGTTGAGAGAATCAACCGGACCCTGAAGGGCATGATTATGGGTCTTGGTGAACCCATAAGGCGTAAGTGGGATGTCCTCTTACCATGCCTTTTGTTTGCTTACAGAGAGGTGCCCCAGAAGTCCTTAGGGTTCAGTCCCTTTGAGCTGCTGTACAGCCATCCTGTAAGAGGACCTCTGAGTCTGGTGAAAGAAGGCTGGGAGAAAGCTCCCAGTAATCCTCCGCAGGATGTATATAGCTACATGGTGGCCTTCGGTAACCAGACGAAGTGCTTCAGACAACTCGCTCATGTGAATCTGGAAGCCAGCCAGGAAGAGATGAAACGGTGGTATGATCAGAATGCCACTCTGATCGAGTTTTAGCCTAGACAAAAAGTGTGGGTTATGGCCCCAGTGGAGCCTTGTACTCTCCAGGATAAGTGGACCGGACCGTTTGAGGTGGTGGAGTGCAAGAGTAACGTCACCTACTTGGTGGACTTGCAGTCTCCTAGGAACCCTTTGCGGGTCCTGCATGTGAACCGCCTGAAGCCCCACTTGGAGAGGTCCGAAGTGGGCATGCTCCTAGCAACAGATGCTGGAATGGAAGAGGAGACTGAGCCTCCTACTGACCTCCTGTCTGCAAAGGAGCATGATGGGTCAGTGGACGGTGTATCATTCTCCCCCGCCCTGACTCCTGAACATGATTGACTGTCGCCAACTGTTGGGAAAGTTTGCTGCTCTGTTCTCCCTGACCCCTGGTGTCACTCAGTGGTGTGTCCATGATGTTGACACTGGGGACAGTCCTCCGGTAAAGCACAAAATTTACAGAGTGACTGACAGGGTCAAGGCTTGCATCAAGGAGGAGGTCTCCAAGATGGTAGAGCTAGGGGTGATTGAGCCCTCAAACAGCCCTTGGGCCAGCCCAGTGGTCTTGGTCCCAAAGGCTGCCACACCCGGTGCCACACCAGAACTCCGGTTCTGTGTGGACTACCAAGGGCTCAATTCGGTCACCAGGACTGATGCGCACCCCATCCCCAGAGCTGATGAGCTCATCGATCAGTTGGGAGCTGCCAGGTACCTCAGCACGTTTGACTTAACGTCTGGGTACTGGCAGATTGCCTTAACTGACGGGGCAAAGGAGAGGTCAGCATTTTCAACACCAGAGGGGCCCTACCAGTTCCGGGTGATGCCCTTTGGGTTGAAGAATGCCCCTGCCACCTTCCAGAGGTTGGTCAACCAGGTGTTGGCTGGACTGGAGGATTTCAGTGAGCCTACCTGAATGACATCGCAGTGTTCAGTGCCACTTGGGAAGAACATCTGCACCACCTCTGGGAAGTGTTGAAGGCTCTGCAGAGATCAGGCCTCATGATCAGGGTGGGTAAGTGCCAGATCGGGCAGGGTTCTGTGGTGTACTTGGGACACCAGGTAGGGAGCGGCCAGGTGGTGCCCCTACAGCCCAAGATTGATACCATTCTGGCTTGGGAACCCCCCAAGACCCAGAGAGAGGTGAGAGCCTTTTTAGGACTCACAGGGTATTACAGGACTTTTGTCAAGGGGTATGGCACCATTCTTGCCCCCTTGACAGAGCCGACTTCCAGGAAGCAGCCCAAGAAGATGAATTGGACTGACGCCTGCCAGAAGGCTTTTGATGCCCTGAAATCTGCCATGTGCATGGCGCCTGTGCTTCAGGCGCCCAACTTCTCAAGGGAATTCATTGTGCAGACAGATGCTTCAAAGCATGGTGTGGGAGCAGTGCTCTCACAGCTAAATGAGGTGGCCTAGACCAACCTGTAGCCTTCATTAGTATGAGGTTACATCCACGGGAACAGAGGTGGAGTGCGATTGAGTGTGAGGCATTTGCTGTGGTCTGGGCACTGAAGAAGCTGAGGCCCTACTTGTTTGGGACTCACTTCCGGGTTCAGACAGACCACAGGCCCCTTAGATGGTTGATGCAAATGAGGAGTGAGAATCCAAAGCAGTTGAGGTGGTCCATTTCCCTACAGGGGATGGAATTCACGATGGAACACCGCCCTGGTACAGAACACGCCAATGCTGAAGGTCTGTCCAGATTTTTCCGCCTTAGTGAAGAAAACTCCCAAGAGGGTGGGTAGTTCTCCCCACATTTCAGCTGGAGGGGACACATGTTAGACCTGGCACCATTGGCGTGGGTCTCCCCTGCATTTTTGCCTTTGCCTCCTGTGTTTTTGCTGTGTGTTGGACTCCGTTTTGCAGGGCTAGATGCTTTGGGCACTTTTCCACTGCTGTTCAGTGTAAAAGTGCAAGTGCTCCCTTTGTAAATTGTTGTTATGGATTAGTGATTCCATGATTGGCATATTTGATCTACTTGTCAGACCCTAGTATAGTGCACTGTGTGTGCCCAGGGCCTGTAAATCAAATGCTGCTAGTGGGCTGCAGCACTGATTGTGCCACCCACAGAAGCAGCCTGTAAAATGAAACTCTGGCTTGCCATTGCAGAGCCTGTGTGCAGTCTGGACTGCCATGTCAACTTGGCAAGTGCACACACTTGCCAGTCCCTAAACCTTCCCTTTTCTACACATTAGTCACCCCTAAGGTAGGCCCAAGGTACCCCTGTGGGCAGGGTGCATTATATGTGAAAGGTAGGACATGCCCTGATGTGTGTGGCATGTCCTGATGGTGAAATACTGCCAATTTCATTTTTCACTATTGCAAGGCTACCTGTTCCCATAGGAGAGAATGGGGAGTTTGTTTTTATCATCTTATAAACATAACTAGCCTTGGGAACAAGGTAGAAAAATAAAGTTTAGTATGCCTGAACTCAGAATGTTAAAATGCATCTTTTAGTGAGGTTGATTTTTACATTCTGTGTTTGAAAATACCACTTTTAGAAAGTAGGCATTTTCTTGCCTAACCATCCAGTGTGCTCTGCTAGGTTTGCATATTGCATGTCTGGCTTTTGGATGACAGGGGCTGTAGAGGGGCAGCGGCTCCAGAAGTCTAATGAGTCAGGGCTGGGCTAAATAGACCTGGGCTGCATTTAGAGTAGGGGGAGGAGATTTCCTTTCCCCTGAATGGGCCTGGTCTGCCTTCAACAATGCTGTCTCCACCTCCTGCCGGGAAGCTACACCGGTGTGGACAGAACTGGTTTTGGCTGGGTACAGACACTCTCTGCCTTCAGAGAACAAAGGATTTTTGTGTATAAAAAGTAGGGCCCAGACCCCAAACTTTTAGATCACTTCTGGGACTCAAGAGAAACTTTGCCAATGAGAAGAGCCGGAGAAGCTGAGGAGGAATACTGCCCCAGTGCTGTTTGCTGTCTGGGGTTGGCCTGCAGTGGCTACTTGCTGCCTAGGAAAGGAGAAAAGGACTTTGCTGTTTGCTTTGCCATCTTGAAGAAGATCTCCAAGGGCTTGACACTGAGCTTGCCTCCTGTTCTGAAGTCTCAGGGACACAAAGACTTCACCACCAGCTCCACTGAACTTCCTTGCTGGGGGTTCTGATCTGCAAGAGGTGCCTGCTATTGTTTTGGACCTCTAGAGAACTGTTTTCCGCTGGAAGCTGGAAAATCAACGCAACATCGAAGAAGCATGACGCATCCGTACCTGTTTCCGGCGCATCGCCGAAGAAACCATCGCAGCGCCTGCCGCGGCTCGAGAAATCGCTGCATACTGCATCGAATGCCGCGACCTCCGAAGTCTGAGATCACCGCACCAAGCGTGACGCAAGCCCTGCTGAGAGGCTGCAAGAATCTACGCATTGTCCCGGATCGTCGCATCGCGGCGCCAAGTCTGTCGCATCGTTGGGGGACGCAGTAAGAAACAGACGCATCAACTCCCCACGCAGTAAGAAATCGACGCATCAACTCCTCTCCGGTAAGGAACAGACGCCTCAACTCCCCTGCGCCACAGTAAGGAACAGACGCATCACCTCCCCCGGCGCAAGGAACAGACGCATCACCTTCCCTGAGTGTAAGGAACCGACGCATCACCTTCCCTGCGGCCCGTTTTGTTTGTTTGCGCGACGCATCCAAGGTACTTTGTGTGAAAAGTGTTGCATCTGCAATTTGATTTGAACTTAACTATTTCCACCATCTGAAAGTCATATTTTGTATTACTGTATTGTGGATTTTTGTCGTTTGGTCTTATTTTGGTTTAGATAAAGATTACTTATTTTTCTAAACTGGTGTGGTGTCCATTTGTAGTGTTTTCACTATATTACTGTATGTGTTCACAAATGCTTTACACACTGCCTCTGAGATAAGCCTGTCTGCTCATGCCAAGCTACCAAGGGGGTGAGCAGGGGTTATTTTAGAAGTGTATCCCCCTTACCCTGACTAGAAGCAAGGGTCCCTATTTGGACAAAGGTACCTACCTCTGCCAACTAGAGACCCCCATTTCTAACACTTTGTTTCCCTGTTTGGTGGTAAAAGTCAACCAATATTGTGATGCAGCGTGCCACTCAGACCATTGATTCCCGGCAGTGCTTAATTTGTTGGTAATTGCAGGTGGAAGGGATCAACACTCATTTTGTTGAACGAGATGTATTTGCATCATTAGACTTTGACCCAGAGCTAGGGGTGGGTGTAGCAAAAGTGCCAGGGGCTCTAATCTACGAAGGAAAATGGACCCGCAACCAAATGTTTTCATAGTATTTGTGGTCCAGTGGGCCCAACAAGCCCCTGGGCCCTGCTGGACTATTGATAGCTAAGTGTCCGCCCAGAGCAAGTTGGAGGGGAAGTTAGAAAAGGGAGATAGAAGGAAGAAGGGAAATAGAAACAATAGGAGAAAGCAGGGATGAAAAAAAAACCTGCAAGAGTATGAAAGGAGACAAGGAAGTGTAGTGTGGGGAAAGAAAGAGCCATGACCTGGAATCAAAACTACACAACTGTAACACTCCGCAGCTTTCTCATTTGACAGTCCCTTCCTGGGCAGACTCTTAGGAAAAGCATGGCCCATTGCACTTTTTATTTACAATTTAAGCACGAGACCTAGGTTCCACTGCACCTAGGTTCCACTGCACCTGTTCCACCTTGATAGCTATTCTCTTCTCTGGCACCGCCAAAGTAAGACAACATTGCAAGTAAGCGCTATGTAAATGCAATTTCAATTCAATTTCAATGCACACATCCATAGGTCAAACACAGCAATGTCTCATAGTTTCTCAGCCCCCAGTGATCTCTGAAGGGCTTTTTTATACATCTATTCATTGTTTCTTCTTAAGATTTAACTGTATATTGCATTATTCAAAATGTGCTTCTCATCACTTCCAATCAATACTAGGAGTTTGCATGCGTTTTTCAGAAATAAGTCTCCATAAAACAACGTCATTCTGGGCACAGAAGTGTAAATCACACTTAGGGGCTGATTACGATGGCGGACAGACTTCAGAAATCGTATTTGGGACTGCCCGCCTACATGGCGGCAGTCCCACAGTATGCATTACAATGCGACTGCCACCGAGGCGGTCGCATTGCCAATGTTTTGTATTGTGGCGGATGCTGGGTCTGCAGCACCCAACGCAGTACAAAACAAAGACAGGTTACATATCCCTGCACTATGTGGCAGGCACCATGCAGTGCCTGCCACATGGTGCTGGAATATGTAGGGGGGCACCTGCAGGTGCCCCCCAGGGCACATGTCTTAGCCCCAGGGATAAAGGGAGGCCCGCTACAGGTCTCCAAATCCGTTTCCGCCAGCCGTTTCACGGCGTGTTGACCACCGAGGAACGAGACGGAAAGGGATATAATAATCCCTATGGCGGTGCCTGGCACCACAATGCAGGGACTCGTGGTCTTTCCGACGGGCGGTCGGATTGAATCCGCCCGTCTGGACCGTGGCGGTCAGTCTTTCCAACCTCCACACTTCTGCCTGCCATCGTAATATGGCGGGTGGAAAACCGCATTACGATGGCCGAGAGACTGCCACCGACAGCCTGTCGGTGGCAGTTCCGCCGCCATCGTAATCAGCCCCTTATTATTTAGTCTGAAATACAACCTGCTCTTCTGTCTGGCAATGTCCTTCATATTTAGAATGAAAACGTGAGAATGGCACGTTTGTGTGGCTTGAGTGGTATGATTGTGAGATCAGTTTTAGACTACACCAAGGGAGAACAGAGAAGTTAATGGAGCTGTTAATAAAATTGTCATCTACAGTTCCTGTGAGGTTAAGCTTTATTTTTATTTTCATTAGGCAGATTCATGTACTCTGTACCTTGGTGAATGAAGCTGTAAATCGATAACATTGAAAATTCATGCTAATAATTTTCCTGACTCCATTTTCATGCCTATCTAGGATAGTTGTTTCAAGCATTCGTCTTGGTCTCTCCATTATTAACATTTCCGGCTGTTTCATGCCCTGACCAGGAGGGGGCAATATAATGTCATGGTCTATTAAGGTTTATCTGAAATCACATCGTGGTCACTGTCCGAACTGACATTTCTAAGACTAAGCTCATGTGAATCATTCCCATCTTCCCATCATTCAATCAGCAAGAATTTCCCAAGAACCTCTGTTCCTCTGATGCCAAGGCTAATGGTTTTAAGGTTTGGAGAACAAAACACGTCTGTAAATTGTTAGTTATACCCACTTGCTGAACTGGCAGCCACCACGCCTCATTTATAAGTGGGGGCACCACGGGGGTTCTGATTCTGAAGCCGGAGTCTCAGCTTTTTTGGTGATCTGAAAAGTATTCATGACGACCAATCCGCCTCAAGGAAGTTGGCTAATGCACATTGGCAGGCATGCCTTGCTTATGGAGAGAGCCTTTTAACGCACATCGTTCATGCCTGCGACTGACATATGAAGCGAAGCATCCCTAACTGGAAGAAACAGAAGTGTTCCCGATGTTCATGGAGAGAAAACTCCTTGAGGGTCAGATTTAATTTTTATTCTCAGAACCAAAACCAGAACCACTCTTTGGGTATTTGTTTCTCAGAAACAAAAAATTGTCTGGTGGGCATTAGGTCATGGTGACCTGACGCACAACTATTTTATCACTGAAAATGCTGACGTCTTTTTAGCAGAAGCAATTTCTGAGAAAATGTTCCACTGGTTCCTCAGAGCACTTTAAATATGACAGACGCTTCTCCACTGGGCTGCTGGAGAGAAGGCCACTGCCTCCCAGATCTACTGGAGGCCTCTTTTTTGAGGTGTCAACATGGCAATGTCCATTTCTACCTTAGATTTAGGTGTTAACTAATTCCTCATTATTTTCATGAAATGCTGAATCCTGAGGCAAAACTGAATCATGAAATTTCAACTAGCGTCCAGGTCCCCAGGCCAACTCCCCCCTGTTACTGCCAGCTCGAGCACTGCGCTCGGGCACCACCTGACCGAATAGCCTGATCGGCTGATCCTCCACACTGTCTCTTACACCATTGTTTTTGCCTCCTCCTCTCGTCTTTCGTCCTGACTGCTTCCTTCCTCATTTGACCTCATTTTTCCCCCAACTGCTTTTCCTCCTTTGGCCTCGTTTTTTCCTCCATACTGCGTTTCCTCCTTGAACTTTGTTTTTTCCTCATTAGCCTCCTTTTACCTCGTTTTCTCCTCCTAACTGCGTTTCCTCCTTCGGCTTCCTTTTTTCCTCATTTGCCTCCTTTAACCTCGTTTTTTCTCCCTAAACTGCTTTTTCTCCTTTAACCTCGTTTTATCCACATTTGCCTCCTTTAACCTTGTTTTCTCCTCCTAACTGTGTTTCCTCCTTTAAGCATGTTTTTTCCTCATTGTCCTCCTTTAAAGTTATTTTCTCCTTTTAAACTTAATTTCCTCCTTTAACCTTGCTTCTTCCTCATTTGCCTCCTTTAACCTCGTTTTTTTCCTCCTTAACTGCTTTTTCCCCTTTAATCACGTTTTCTCCTCTGCTTCTTTCCTCATTAAGCCTGCATTACTCCCACCTTAACACTCACAGAACGTTTCATTTTTCCCATGCTTAACCATTTCTTTCTCTGATGCTAATTTTTTCCGCCTTCTGTGCCGCTCTTGCCCGCTTCCTGCCTCCTACTGCCTCCCCAGCACCCCACCCAGGAACTTACTTAATGGAGGCCGCAGCGCAGGGGCGGCTCCTCCACTAGGGCGGAGGAGTCCCACTGCTTTCTCGCAGTGCGAGAAGCAGAAACATAAAATGGTAATACCTACCATTTTATGTTTCTGCTTCTCGCACAGCGAGAAAGCAGAAGGGTTGGGTTGCGGACGGGCGGTTGGGCGGGGCTGCTCTGCGAGCAGGGCTGGATAGGGGAGGAGTGGTGTGCCCACTCCTGAGTGCACATGACTGGTTTGGTCGGCCCTCTGGGGCAGACCAAACTAGTCATGCGGACTCTGCCCTTCTCCATGCAGGCTGCAATGCAGACTAGATGGAGAACATGGCCCGGCCATTAGCCCCTGGCTAGGCGGCGTCCCGACCAATCACAACGCTGCTTGCAGCGTTGTGATTAGCTTAGGGGTGGGACTCGGAGCCTGGCTGCCTGCTTCCTGTTCCAGAGGCAGGAGAGCAGGAGAGGAGCAAAGACGACGCGGGACCCGACCGGCGGGAAGGTAAGTAAAAGTTTTTTTTTATTATTAAATTAACCCCCCGCAACCCCTGCCACCCCACCCGCGAGTCATGCCGGCCATGACTGCCGCAGCGCGGCCGCGCAGCAGGTGCACCACCGGCGCGCTGTATGCCACACCTGGACCAAGCCCAGCGCCGGGACCCCTGGACCTCCGCCCACCCACAGCTTCACAAGCACCGAGTTAACAATCCTCAACCACGGACCCTGCAACGACGACTGTAGCAGTGCATCTCCACGATCCACAGCAGGACTTTTTTCCTGCCATCACTGTCCCTTCTCCTGTGATGTCAGAATCCCCGCTCACAGGCCCCTGCCCACTCCCACTGAGATGCGGGACACCATCCCCTCCCTCACCCCCGAAGTCATCTTCCTCACCGAGACTTGGCTCAACTCGACATCCGCAACCGGCATCGCCACCGCTACACCCAACGGATACAAGATAATTCACTGGGACCACATCAACAAACACAGAGAAGGAATAGCATCATACACAAAGAATTCCTCCACTACACAGCACCACTGACAGCACCACCACTATTGTGAAACACCTCAACTTCCAACTCAACACAGACAGCAAGACAACAATCAGAGGCAACCTCGCCTACAGACCCTCTGCACCATGCCCCACCTTCTGTGAGGTCATATCTGACTGCATCACCCCATTGGCCATCAACTCAAAGAACTTCGTCTTCCTCGGAGACCTCAACTTTCACCTTGATGACCCCAATAACACCAACGCAGCCAACCTCCTCAAAAGCATGACCAACCTCAGCCTCTCCCAACTAGTCACTGACCCCACTCACATCTTTACAGCCAACAACAGAATTGGGTACAGCCATGTCACTGAGCTCACCTGGTCGGACCACTCAGTGGTTCATTTTACCATCTCAGCACCCCCCACCTCCTCCACAAACTAGCCCATCACCACCTGCAGGAGCTGGAGCAAAATATCTGAAAAACAATGGACTGACACCCTCAGCTCCTCCCTGCAGGACACCAGCCCCAATCTCGAAGAGGCTGTCAAAGTTTCAACGCCTGGATCACCAACTGCGCAGACAGAATTGCCCCTATCAAACCTGTCAAACCAGACAGACACGCCAAACAAACCAGGTGGTACACCCTCAGAACTAAAAACCACAAAACACAACTGCAAATGTCTAGAAAGGATTTGGCACTCAAGCAAAGAGCCTAGCGACCGCACCACCTTCAAGTTGGCATTTGACTACCACCAGCACCTGAGAGGCATAAAAAGGGCCGCCCTGGCCACCCGCCTTGAAGCCTGCTTAAACCACAGCAAAGAACTCTTCAACATTGTCAAGGAGTTCTCCAACCCCTCATCACAAGCCGTCTGGACTATGGCAACACTCTCTACATGGGAATCACCTCACACCTACTAAAGAGACTACAGACCATACAGAACTCAACTGCCAGACTGGTCCTCGATCTCCTGAGATCACCCCACTGGCTCCCCATTCAAAAGAGATGCCAATTCAAGATGCTGACTCTTACAAGGCCCTGCACAATCAGCGACCAGCCTACATTAATCACCATCTGAATTTCACCAGCCCTCCAGACACCTGCGCTCTGCCTCATTCTCCCTCACCCGCACCCTGCACACCTGCCAAAGCAAGAGTGGCAGACACTCTCAATCAATCAATCAATCAATCACGTGTTTGTATAGCACGGCTACTCACCTGTGAGGGTCTGAAGGCGCTGATGGGGGGGAGGCTGCTGGTCCGTCTGGGTGTAGAGGAGTCCGTCTGGGTGTTCAGTAGAAGAGCCAGGTCTTGACATCCTTATTGAACTGTGTCAATGATGCAGATTGCCTGAGGTGGAGGGGCACGGTGTTCCAGGTCTTGGCAGCGAGGCAGGAGAATGATCTTCCTCCGGTTCTTATCATGTGGATCCATGGGACGGAGGCCAGGGCGAGTTGGGCGGAGCAGAGTTGTCTCACAGGTGTGTGGAAGTTGAGACGGTGGTTGAGATATGTTGGCCCTGCGTCATGGAGAAATTTGTAGGCATGTGTGAGGAGCTTGTGTCATATGGCTGCGGCGGGGAATGTCGAGGGCCAGTCTGGCTGCAGTGTTTTGGATGTTCTGTAGTTTCCTGAGCTGCTTCTGGGTGACACCGGCATAGAGTGCGTTGCTGTAGTCCAGTCTACTGGTGATCAGTGCATGGGTGACCGTCTTTCTGGATTCTGCAGGGAGCCATCTGAATGTCTTTCGAAGCAGGCGGAGCATGTGGAAACAGGATGAGGATACTGCGTTGAACGGGGGTAGTCTGATTCGCTGTGTTCGGCCGGTCAGGAAGGAGTGGATCCAGTCCAGTGCCTTGTTGCGGATGCCAGCGTCGTGGAGTCTCGGGATTAGGGTGCGGTGGGATATGGTATTGAAGGCGGACAAGAGGTCCAGTAGGATGAGGGCTGCAGTTTCTCCCTGGTCGAGGAGGGATCTGATGTTGTCAATGGTGGGGAAAGAGTGCAGTCTCTGTTCTGTGGTTGCTTCGGAAGCCTGATTGGGAGGTGTCCAGGATGTGGTTCTCTTCAATGAACTCGGTGAGTTGGGTGTTGAGGGCCTTCTCAATGACCTTGGCTGGGAAAGGGAGAAGGTAGATGGGTCTGACATTCTTGAGGTAAGTCGGGTCGTCAGACTGTTTCTTCAGCAGGGGATTGATTTCGGCGTGTTTCCAGTCATCTGGGTAGGTGATGTTTTCGATGGAGCAGTTGATGGTGAACAGAAGTTGGGAGGCGATGGAGGCGGCTGCTCTGTGGAAGATGTGGTACGGGCAAGGATCCGATGGGGCTCCTGAATGGATGCTTTTTATAGTCTTTAGTGTGTCGTCAGTGGTGAGCGGAGTCCAGTTGAGCATGTTCTGTTGGGGTGTGGTGTGGTTGTGTGCAGTGGTGGTGGGCGTAGTGGCGGGGTCTTGGGTGGCAAAGCTGTCGTAGATCTGCCTGATCTTTTGGTGGAAGAAGGTGCCGAGTTTTTTGCAGAGCTCTTGGGAGAATGGGACGTCTGTGGTCTCGCTGCTGGCCTGGCAAACTCCTTGACAATGGCAAAGAGTTCTTTGCTGTTGTGTGGGTTGGGGTTTATTCTGTCTTGGAAGGCCATTTTCTTTGTGGCTTTGAGGAGAAGGTGATGTGCGTTAACGGCGGATTTGAAGGTTGCGTGGGTTTCCGGGGTTTTGTTGTTCCTCCATCTCTTCTGGCGTCATCAGAAGGTGCTTCTGGACTTGTGGAGGGTGGGAGTGAACCAGCTGGATTTCTTGGAATATTACTTGCCTGGTGTCTTCTCGAGGGGTGCCAGAGTGCTGGCGCAGTTGGAGATCCAACGGTGAAGGTTGTGAGCTGCGATGTTGGCATCTGTCGGTGTTGGCGGGGTGGTCGTGACGAGGAGGTCGACAAGACGTTCTTCAGTGGCCTTGTTCCAGCTGCGGCGGGGGGGCGATGAGGGTGGTGGTGTACGGTGTGTGTGGTGAAGGTGAGAAGTACGCAGTGGTGGTTGGTCCAGAGGAGCTCAGAGGTGTGGCTGTAGGTGATGTTCCCGCTGGCTGAGAAAATGGGGTCGAGCGTGTGTCTGGCTGTGTGGGTTAGTGCGGTCACTAGCTGCTTGAGTCCGATGTTGGCGAGGTTCTCTAGTAGGGAGGCGGTGCTCTGGTCACTGGGGTTGTCTAGGTGGAAGTTGAGGTCACCGAGTAGGATGTACTCGGTGGAAGTGAGAGCCTGAGGTGTGATAATGGCCTACGATGGCGTCGGTGAATGGCCTGTAGGCGAGTGTGCCGTGGAAGGAGGTCTTGGGGTTGGCCTGGATCTGGAAGTGGAGATGTTCCATGGTTGTCATTGGGTCGTTTAAGTGCTTGGTTATTCGGAGGGTTTTCTTGTGGACGATGGGGATACCTCCTCCTGGAGGGTTGGTGCGGTCCTTGCGGGTGATTTTGTAGCCGTCGGGTATGGCGATTGCGATGACTGGTCCAGAACTGGGGTTGGTCCAGGTTTCCGTGAGGAAGGCAATGTCGGGAGAGGTGGAGTCGAGGAGGTTCCAGATTTCTGTGGCGTGTTTGTGGAGGGAACGCCCATTGAGGGGGATGCAGTTGAGCCGGTCGGGTGCACTGTTGGTCGGTTGGGAGGTGAGAGGAGCTGGCGTGGGTGAGGACGTGGTTGCAGTTCCGGCAGGCGAAATTTTTATGGGTCTTATTCAGTGCGGCTAGGTGGCAGGTGATGTGGCGTCTAGGGTTGAGGGCGAAGAGGGTGCTGGCGTCGTAGCGGTGGAAGGTTAGAGAAGCAGGGTACCTGGCGCTGGGCGCGGTCCCAGTGCGAACTGGCGCAGACGGGGTTGCCTTTGGTGCGCCATCAGCGCGCCCGCTCAGCTGCTGCCAATAAGTAGTGCTGCAGGGTGGGGGGGCTGGACAGCTGGGAGGCGGGAAAACAGAAGAGCGGGAAGGGACACTGGAGGGGGGTGGGGCCGCGAGGGATCGCAGGGGCGATGAAGGAGAAAATGGGAGGAAAAAGGAAAAAAAAAGCAAAGCCAAAAGGCAGAGGGCAGGAAAAGATAAACAGAGAGAGAGAAATACAGAAAAAAGACAGAAAAAGCAGAAAGAGACACAGAAGGGCAGAAATAAAAAGAGAGAAAAGCAGAAAGAGAGACAGAAAAAGCAGAAAGATTGACAGAATGGCAATCAAGCACTAGAGCAGTGATACTCTACCACTGGACCACTAGGAATGAGGGGCAGGCAGAAGCCTACGGGTGTAGGAAGGCCTTAAACTCCTGACCTCTGCTCAGCAGCAACAACGGGGACAGCAGCAGCTACCAGACGGAGCTGCGCTGTGAAACGAGCGGGTACACTAAAAGTTTAGGTCTTTCTCCTACCTGACCGCCAAAGCCTGGAATAGCCTCCCCCACCACCTGCGGACCTACCCTTACCTGCAGGATTTCAGGAAGTATCTGAAGACCTGGCTGTTTGACTGATCCCACCCAGCAGCAGAAACCCTCAGTGCCTGGATACGCTCATGGGTGATAAGCAGTGCTCCACAAATCCCATTTGATTGAAGAAAGCACAATTGAGCTAAACAGATAGCAGAATAAACAGAAACATGCCATTTCAACCTTGGAGTGACATCACAGGAAACGTCATATTTGATCAAACTATGGACCATTGCTCCATCAATCTTAAATCAAACAATATTTCTAGAATTTTCATGTCATAGCCTAGCTGTTTGAGAGCTGATATTTTTGTGTTCAGCTACCGTAATACAGCTTAATCGAATGGGACTGTCATGGAAAAACCTTAATAATAATGACCTCCATTATGAAGATCAAGCAAACCAAAGAAAGCACAAAACATTAAAACATTTGTGTGTACTATCGTTTTTGTGGCTCAATGCAAACATAATTGAAATGGTTAAAAAAAACTGATCTCTTAAAAAAATCCAGAGAGCGGTAAATGAAAATAATGATATCAATTCTTATACTAAATCAACTCCTGACATCCATAGTTTGTGCTGGGGAAGAAGAAAAAGATACTAAAGAGGCTGGTGGTTTACGAAAAGCATCATGAAGTAGTGGGGGAGGTATGGGATGCTTTTCTGAAGAATCTGCCATACATTACATCCTAACCATCCTCATTGCAACCTGACTCAACAGCTGCTTAAGGACTTCAAGAAAGGGGCATTCTAGTGAAAGATTCATCGCAAAAAGTTACTGACCTAAACTCAAAGGCCTTATTTATGAAGGCCTGTGTCAGATTTACACCGCCGTTGCGTCACTTTTTGTGACGCTGAAGTGGCGTAAATAATGCGCCATGTTGCACCATATTTACGAAGTGACGCACCTAGGCAGATGCGTCACTTCGTAAACCCCTGCCCTACATTATACCTGCGTCAGGTATAATGTATGTAGGGTGGGCGTTCCCCGCAAGAAAGGGTCGTAGGAGTGGCGCAGTGAAATAGATTTCACTGTGCCACTTCTAGGACGCCAATGCGTCAATACCTTACGCCTGCCTCATGGCAGGCGTAAGGGTGACGCAGGCCCTTTCACATGGGGCTTGCCCCATGTGAAAGGACACATTGCTGGAGTTGCGTCTGTTTTCAGACACACCCCAGCAATGCGCCACTTTTAAGCCGACAGATATGTCAGTAATACTGATGTATCTATCATTCCTTGCGACATGATGCGTCATACAGTAAATATGACGCATCCATCATGTCGCAAGGAGGGCGCACTGAGAAGTGTCGCATCACTGCTTTCACGCAGTGATGCCATACTTCTCATAAATGATGCCCAAATTATTTTCTTCAAAGCCAAAGCAAGGATAACAGCTGTGAGTATAATACTGCCTACGTCATCCAGTGCTGTGAACCATACTTGTATAACCTACCTAGAAAAGATATGAAAACTCACAGATTTGTTTCCTCCAGTGAAGATATACCACTGTCACTGATGGAATTAGAACTCATGCGGAAGAAATATAAAGTATAAGGGTATTTGTTGTTTTTTACTGTGGGATGAACATCTCTGATCATGATGAGCACAGATCAACACAAAAGGATATTCAGTGTCCTAACATGAGCTGACTGTAATAGAGTGGCCAAACCCTTTCACGTGAAGGGCACTTTTTTGCAACAGGGAGACTATTGCTCACGAATAGCTGATTGTCTTTATTTATTTTAGTGACACACCCATCTTCAATAGCTCTTGTGACCAAAGCATCATATTATGGAACATTCTTGTTACACGTGGGTATTACAATTTTGAACAGAGTTAATTGTTGTCATTAGAAACCGATACTTGTGCCACAGCACCAGGAAGGACATCAGACTGATCACACAATAAGCAATGAAGTCTGGGTGAATTCCACATTCTATGTACAGAAGGACGATGTAACTCTTATTATAATATAATATATTGTTTAGTCTTTTTAAATTATATTAGTGTTTCAATACTGCATATATTCATAGGGCTGGAACCACGTAAACACTGTTTACATTTTTGTAAAATCACATTGTTGAAACACAGATCCTAAGTATTACATGCCCAACAGTAGTCCCAAGCGGGAATGTGTGTTTTTGCAGTGATGAAAGTTGAAGCATCTAGATACACAATGAGAGGATGCTAAACTAGCTTCTACAAAATTAGTTAGATCTACCTATGCTCTCATTAGCCATTTATACCTTATGTCTCATGATAGATCTTTAGAAATGACCCATATCTTGCCAGTAATTTTTTTGTGAGCCCAAATTCAAGCCATGCTTCAGCCGCAGAAACCATCTGAGGAAGAGGGAAAATTGACTCGTAGACTCTTGCCACTAAGTTATCTAGTAATTGTGTGGCCGTTCACAACAGAATTTTGCTGCTGTAAGCTAAAGTAGGGAGAAGTTTTGCCCTTATAACTTGAAGAAATGAAACTAGACTTGGGCTCCAAAGAGTTTTCAACAAAGTTAAGAATTCTGAAAATAAAGATAGAGCTTTTGCTTTAGTATGTTCTTTTTACAAGTGAAAAGTACCTCTAGAATCCACCAAGAAACCCAGATATTTGTACTGTTATTCCGTGTTTATTTCACTACGGGTAATGCTCTACATTCCAGATTTTTTATTTTCTTTCTTTAAATTACTACTTTCATTTTGTTAATATTGATCTCAAGTTTGTTGTGCACTCTGAACTCGTGGAGCTTATTAATTAACCTTTGAAGGGCAATTGTAGTTGAATGACACCAGATCATCTGCATACAGTTAATTAGATATCTTCATGTCCTCTAATTTAGGTTCATGTGCATTGATGTTGTCAAGGTCTGAGAAGAGATCAAAGAATGGGTGCTAAAACACATCCTTGCTTCATATCAATTGTGGTATATATTTTAACAGAGAGGTGGGTACCATCACCAAGTTTGATTCTTATCCAGGTGTCTATATAAAGCAGCTGGATCGCTTTCAACAACTTTAGTAGGATTACCCAAGAGACCAATTTTCTCCAGAGAATATCTCTGGGGACCTGGTCGAAAGTAGCTTGGAAATCCACTAAGCACGTGAATAGAAGCAAGCGAATATTGAAAAATGTTCCTATGAGAGGGGATCATGCCATCAGGTTTGAATTGGTCCCGGTTTTCTGTTGGAACCCGCTTTGGGTCCATTATCCCACTTTCATTTGCCCTGGCGTTCAGGTCTTCAAGCAGGAGACTTGTGAAATATTTTTCCTTATTATTTAACAAGGCTATCAGGTGGTAATTACCTGACTGTGATCTGTTATCTCCCTTGTAAATTGGATGGATTATGGAACCCCTCCAGCACTCAGGTGTTACTTCTCTGGAGGTGATACAATTGTACAACGGTAAGAACTTGTTGGACCAAAAAGTCAGGTTTAATTTTAATAATGCCTGAGGTAAGCCGTTGAGTCGAGGGACACCATCTGACCCTGGGTTGTTAACAGTAGCGGCTCCTCGAGGGAGTGCTGCGGGGCAGTGGGGCGGGGCGGGGGAGGGCCAGGGTGGGGGGTAGTAAACTCCAAAATTGGCCGAACAAAGTTGAGTAAAGAAATAAATAAACAAAACAAATTACATTGCGCGCTGCAAGGCCAAATCGGCGATGCAGCGCGCAATGTAATTCGTTTTATTTATTTATTTCTTTACTCAACTCCGTTCAGGCCCAATTCGGAGTTACTACCCCCACCCAGCCCTCCCCGCCCGCCCCACCACCCGCAGCACTCCTCGAGAAGCCGCTACTGGTTGGTAATGAATTGCTTCAGTTGGAGTACACAGTATTCAAGACTGTTTCCTTTCATATCTATGGGAGTGAAGGGGTGTGAATAAGACCTTCGACCCTCGGTCTAGGTCTACTCTCTCCCCGCAGCTCCGCTGTGCCGTCTCTTGCCTCCAGACCCCGACCTCCTCCTTGGGAGGTTCGAGGCTGCTGCCCGCTCCTGCGCCTGCTGCCCGCTCCAACTGGGGCCAGACTGCCTGCAACCACCGTATCCTTTCTCAGCCGTTTTTTTCTTAATTTTTCCCTGTTGTGCCACTGTTATTGTGCCCATCTGTGTCTTGTTCTAATTCCACCACTGTTTTTATTTTCTCGTGCCTGCCTGTTCCTTTCACCTTTCGCCGCTGCTGCCCCTGCGGCCCCTCCCTCCCGGAACTCCCCCCCGGAACTCCCCCCCGGAATTCCCCCACTCCCGCCTCCCAGCCTCTCCTCCCTCCCACCTCCCCTACTTAATGGCAGCCGCTGCGCGGTTGCGCAGCGGTCGCGCCGAAGGCGCGCCAAAGGCAAGCCCATCTGCGCCCGTCCGCGACCCGACCACGGCCAGTGCCAGGAACTCTGGACCTCCCACTACCCATCGCTACGACACCACCACCCTCCTCGCACTCAACCCTGGAAGACTTAGAGAATACCAACAGGCCTCGCCGAACACGACCCACGGCCAGTTCTCCTGCCTCCACTGCTGCCAGACCCTCATCGCCACCCCGGCCTCCAACACCACCGATGCCAGCACTGGGGACACCCTAAAATGCATCCTCCTCAACGTACGCTCCGTACACAAACATGCCATGGAAATCTGGAACCTACTCGACTCTCTCTCGCCCGAAATCGCCTTCTTCACAGAGACCTGGACCAACGCATCCTCCGCCCCCGACATCAGCACCGCCATCCCAGACGGATACAAGGTCCAGAGGAAAGATCGCCCCAACCACCCAGGAGGGGGCCTTGCCATCGCCCACAAGAGCACCCTCCACCTCACCACCTCCAGCGAAACCTTCCCCTCCGCCGAACACCTGCACTTCCAGATCCAGACCACCCCCAAAGCCACACTCCAAGGAACCCTCATCTACAGACCCCCCGGCCCCCAAACACCCTTCGCCACCACCATGACCGACTTCATTGCACCCCACGCCATCACCTCAGCAAACTACATACTCATTGGAGGCCTGAACTTCCACCTCGACAACCTCAGCGACCCCAACTCCACTATCCTTCGTGACAACCTCGCCAGCACTGGACTTAAACAACTCGTCAACACACCGACCCACAGAGCAGGACACACCCTCGACCCCATCTTCGCGGCAGGAAACAGCATCCAATTCAGCCACACAACGCAGCCGCCATGGACCGACCACCACTGCGTACACTTCGCCATCAACAAACCCAAGGCACCCAAACCAGCCCCACGCCCACCTCGAAGGAACTGGAGCAAGGTTACCGACGAGCAACTTAACTCCACCCTCACCCGAGACAACCACACCTGGGCACCCGACGCAAATGACGCAAACAACGCAGCCAGAGAATTCCACACCTGGATCTTCAACTGCGCAGACGAGCTCGCCCCGCTACGCAACCCCAACAGACAACGCCCCAGGAAAGCCGCCTGGTTCACCACTGCTCTCTAAGAAGCCAGACGCACCTGCAGACGCCTGGAGAAGAACTGGAGAAACACCAAGACAACCGAAAACCACACCACCTACAAGGACGCCTTGACGGACTACCATAACCAGATCAGAGCAACCAAGAGGAACTTCATCCACAGCAAAATCCTGGCCAACTCCACCAACTCCAAGGAACTTTTCAGTGTCATTCAGGAATTCACCAACCCACGCAGCGAAGCCACAGACATCACACCATCCCAAGACCTCTGCGACAAGCTTGGAACCTATTTCCGCCTCAAGATCAAAAACCTCTATGACAACTTCATCGACCATCCACCAGGTGCCACAGACGGCCCCCACCCCCCAGAAACACCAGCCAGCCCACCATCTCCAACTGCACACCGATCATGGCCGAAGACACCACCTCGACCATGAAAAGCATCCACTCGGGGGCCCCCACCGACCCCTGCCCCCCTCACTTCTACCACAGAGCTGCGGCCGCCATCGCACCCGAACTACAACGCACCATCAACACCACCTTCAAAACAGGCACCTTCCCAGATGACTGGAAGCGCGCAGAAGTCAGACCCCTGCTCAAGAAGCCCACAGCTGACCCCACCGACCTCAAGAACTATCGGCCCATCTCGCTCCTCCCCTTCGCAGCCAAAGTTGCAGAGAAAACAGTCAACAGGAAACTGACACGATTCATTGAAGAGAACGCCATCCTCGACCCGTCCAATCCGGATTCCGAAGCAACCACAGCACAGAGACCGCCCTACTCGCCGCCACAGACGACATCCGCACCCTCCTGGACCAAGGCCACTCCGCAGCACTCATCCTACTCGACCTATCAGCGGCCTTCGACACCGTCTCCCACCGCACACTAGTAGCCAGACTACACGACGCAGGCATACAAGGAACAGCCCTGGACTGGATCCGATCATTCCTCACCGGAAGAAGCCAAAGGATCAGACTCCCACCCTTCCTCTCCGACCCCACAAAAATCACCTGCGGAGTCCCACAGGGTTTATCACTGAGCCCCACCCTCTTCAACATCTACATGGCCCCCCTCGCAGCCATCGTCTGACAACACGGCCTCAACATCATATCCTACGCCGACGACACCCAGCTCATCCTCTCCCTCACCAAAGACCCCACCACTGCCAAACTCAACTTCCAGAAAGGAATGCAAGACGTCGCAGTCTGGATGACCAACAGCTGCCTGAAGCTCAATGCCGAGAAGACAGAAGTCCTCGTCCTCGGTACCACCCCTTCTGCATGGGACAGCACCTGGTGGCCGACCGCCCTTGGAAGCCCACCTACCCCCTCAGACCATGCCAAGAACCTCAGCATTGTACTCGACTCACCATGAACCGCCAGGTCAACGCCGTCACCTCCAGCTGCTTCAACACCCTCCGCATCCTCCGCAAGACCTTCAAGTGGATCCCCCCTGAGTCAAGGAAGACAGTCACCCACGCACTCATCACCAGCAGACTGGACTATGGAAACGCACTCTACGCCGGCATCAACAAGTCGCTACTCCGCAAACTCCAAATAATACAGAACACCGCCGCCAGACTCGTCCTCGGCATTCCCCGACACGAACACATCAGCCAACACCTACGAAGTCTCCACTGGCTCCCCGTGGAGAAAAGAGTCACTTTCAAAATCCTCACTCACGCCTACAAATGCCTACACAACAACGGACCCAAATACCTCAACAACAGAATCAACTTCCACGTACCCAAAAGAAACCTCTGATCTTCCAACCTCGCACTGGCCGAAACCCAGCGCATACACAGAGCCAGAGCAGGCGGAAGATCCTTCTCTCACATTGCAGCCAAGACCTGGAATGAGCTACCAGCAGACATCAGACGCGCCCCATCCCTGAACACCTTCAGGAAGACCCTCAAGACCTGGCTCTTCGGCTAAACAGATCTGCGGACCCCCCCCCTCAGCGCCTTGAGACCCTCACGGGTGAGTAGCGCGCTTACAATTCCCTGATTGATTAATTGAACCATTCAGATTAGCCTCCACAGAGGACTTTAACCATGTCGTAACATTTCCCTGACCCTTCACCAACAATTCAGTTTTCTTTGAGTGACTGAAATCATTTGCATGACTCAGGCCTTCCAGGTCCGGCTTTTATTGACTAGTGGGTGTGGAGGAAGGTTACCTATTCAAATTCAGTAATGTTCACACTGTTTACTTGGCCCATTTCACTTGGTTACATTTCCAGTTTTATCTATTATTTGCCAAAAAGTTTTTGAGTTCGTATTTTTCCTGGCTAGAATACGGGAAGTCCAGAACTTGTCATAATGAGCTTTCTTTACTGCACAAACTGCTTTTTAAATATTTTTCTGATTCATTTTTATCCTCAGGATGAGGAGTTTATCGTTTGGTTGTTTTTGCAGTAGTCTTGATTCTTTGTTTAAAAGTTTTTTCATGGTTGTCAATTCTGGGGTGGCCCATTTCTTTTTGCTAGGGTCCAGCTTAAAGTGTTTGTTGAAGACCTGACAGGATATTTGATTAAAAGACTTTCCACTACATTTTACAAACTTGCGATGATGGTTGGACCAGCTCTGCAGTCCTGTCAGAGGCAGTCGGAGCGCTGCAGTCTCGTTGGAAGCGGTCACTCCAACCGCCGGATTACAATGCTTGCACATAGCCAGAAATCCAATCGCCGTGGTCCTTCCGACTCTGAAAGGAAATTTCTGCTGCGGTGATCGTCGGACAAGGCCAATGGAGTCAGTTGGAGAGCGGACCACCTTACGAACTGTCCGCCCTATTACGATGCGCTTTTCCGACGAGCCGATCATGGCGGTCCAACAACCTCATCTGAGCTGGCGGAATGGGAGGGATTTAAGGCCGACAACCACCTCTACACAGATTTTCACATCCTGTGCCGACATTGAGCCTGTCCTATACGTCCTGCCACTGTTGTACCTGCTCGCTGATGGCCAAAGCCTCCACCATCGTGGACGCAACCGCCGGTAAGTGACACACCTAACCGTCCACATAGAGTCCTCACCAAATCGTTGCCCCGTCATGGAAAAGCTAGGGTGTACCTTTGTCTGTATGATTAGAGGTGTGTAACCAACATGTTCCTAGATCATCACGCAGGGACATCTTGCCAATACACATTTCTCGACAAGCTGGACATGAGGGGGGCTGAAGGGACCTTAGAAAGAGTGAGTAGTGAGAGTTGAGTTGCAGGGTTTGAAGTGTTCCAGTGTCTGTCGGTGGTTAGCACCAGCAGGTCGAAAAAGCTGATGCAGAGAAGGGTCCCAACGGACTGTCCATATTTGCCCTCACCCTCTGGGTGTGAAATATATTAAACTCTGCAGCACTACCACCTTCCACTTCAGCAGATGTAACAACAAAGAGACTCGGAATAGTCCATTTCCCAGTGTTGTCAGGTCACATGAGAAGCATCACCATAATATTGTGCAATTGAGTCAGAGTAGTAAGTCCTATAACTAATGCAAATAACAACCATTGGCAAATCTAACAGTCCTGGTTTCTTGTAGATGGAAAGTTATTTGTTGTATCAGATAACTTGAAGTTGTGCAATGTCAAAAGAAGGAATATATGGTTTGTGTGGGACTATATGCCAATCACAGATGTACAGCTTACATGCTTGTAAGCCACGCCCTCATGTACATCTGCCATGCCACTGTGAGAGACCCCCCAGTAAACTCATCCCATTCAAAGTCCTGTTGTGGAGAACACGACAAACACAATTAAACACAGATTTCACAACATAAAAGACAGAGAGCTTGTGTATGTGTCAGTGTGGGCAGGTCAAACATCACCTGACTTAAAGCACTCCTAGCCAACTTTGACCCACAGTACACATCAATAATGGGGTTGAGACACTACATGCACCCCCCGTGGAGCCACAACACCGTGGATAAGGCTAGGGGCATTGTATCCCTGGTCCAAACATATCTTGTGGGTTCTTGTACGCAACATCACAGAATTTATGTTCCCATCACATCTGAATGATTCCCCCTATGTCCAGATCAGTGACAATGTACAGGCACACATTTACAAATTCCACATGTGTGGACATTTCAGAAGTTTGTGTAATGAAGTGTGCAATAAACAGTGTCACAAAACAGCACGTCCTCATGAATACCATAGCTATCATCTTCTGTGACACCCTCACATTGTCCATAAATTAGGTCCTGTTGTGACATTGAAAATAAATCAGTATGGATGCCTCAGGAAAACAAAACACACCTCCACTGCTAAAGCACTGTACTGGACCTTCACACATCACCCACATGAAAAAGGAAAGTCCAGTAAATGGGATTCCCGCAAACCACGGTCTCATATATTTAAAGGCCACAATGTAAAGACTCCCTGCAGATGTGGATTAACCAAATCACGGGGAATCCTGGAAGGCAACGGGCAAAGGCCACAGTCAAGATTGCACCTACATCAATGTCTATGTGTGCATAGGACCTGTGCCATGGGGTAAATTTGGGACAACCTATATTTTCACAAAGTCACATGCACATGTGGCTAATGTGTAAGTGCAAGGCCTTAAAACAACACTACAGCAACAGCAGTTGTCAGACATCCATGAAAAGTATGTGGAAAGAAAACTTATGTAAATGCTTACATGTGCCTCCAAAGTAACAAATAGCTATGGCAATACTACACCCCCATGTGTGGTGTAACTAATAACTACTTTACACACATTAAACACATATCCACCCTACATCTCCAGGAAGTACTGCAAACCTGAAGACGTGGACATTGGTCAAGGCAAGATGCTATACTTACCATAGCAGATACCACCCAAAGCAATGTCTGCCCCAATTCGAACTCATCCCACACATAAATCTTTTAAACATTGACCCTCATCCTCTGTAACTCCATAACTTGTTTCAAGGTCTTACTATACTTACCACTGCAAATGGAACAGCTATCATGGTCAAACAAACACAACTGTTGTCACACATCCCAAAATATACAATAACAACAATTAGCATCAGTAGCAAAGGCAGGAATAAGGTCTACATAAACTATAAAGTTTATGTAGTCCGAAAATAAAGGACAAAGGCCAGTCCAAAACAGGGATGTGGTCCAGCACACTGCTGTGCCACGTAACTTGCCAACCAGATCACTACCAGGGAAACCTCCCCAGGAAAGGGGCATCAAATGGGAAATCCAGGCACACCCACCGACCACGCACGCAACCTAGGGGTCATCCTCGACTCCACCCTCTCCATGACTAAACAGGTCAACGTCGTCTCCTCCGCCTGCTTCAACACCCTCCGCATGCTCCGCAGGATCTACAAGTGGATCCCCACTGAAACGAGAAGAACGGTCACCCAGGCCCTCGTCAGCAGCAGGTTGGACTACGGAAACGCCCTCTACGCAGGAGCCTCGGCCAAACTTCTGAGACGGCTCCAACGCATCCAGAACGCCTCTGCATGCCTGATCCTCAACATCCCTCGCCGCAGCCACATCACACCCCACCTAAGAGACCTGCACTGGCTCCCGGTCAACAAGAGGATAACCTTCAAGCTCCTCACCCATGCACACAAGGCACTCCACAGCACCGGATCAACGTACCTCAACAGACGACTCAGCTTCTACACCCCCACCGGCCAGCTCCGCTCCGCCGACCTCGCCCTCGCCACAGTCCCCCGCTTCCGAAGAGCGACCTCCGGTGGCAGATCGTTCTCCCACCTCACCGCCAAGACCTGGAACACCCTCCCCATCCGCCTACGGCAGACCCAAGACCTGCTGACCTTCAGAAAACTCCTCAAGACCTGGCTTTTCAAGCAGAAGCAGCATTCCCCACCCCAGCGCCTTGAGACCCTCACGGGTGAGTAGTGCGCTTTACAAATGATATGATTGATTTATTGATTGATTGATTGATTGATTGAGAAGTCATTCAGGTGGGCTGGGATTTGGATTGGGGGGACTGGGTTGGTCCTTGGGAGGGCTGGGCTCGGGATTGGGAGGGTTGGTGCAGGTCTGTGGGAGTGCTGGGCTCAAGACGTGGAGGTCTGGTTTGGGGTGTGGGAGGGCTGGGCTCGAGTTTGGGAGGGATGGGTCGGATAATGTGTGGTATTTCGTAGTCTTTAAGTGTACCGATGAGTATGTGAAACAGGTTTAGCACCCTTTGTTTCTGCTTAGAAGGTCTGGGGTGGGGTGGGGAAGAGGTTCTTTGGGTTTTGGGAGGGGGTGGGTCAGTATCAAGTCAGGGGGGTTTATGTTTCTTACTCCCTTTGGTGGTAGGGAGTGGTTTAGTGGGCGGGAGGCAAGTGTTTTTGGGGTTGACTTGGAAGTGGAAGGAAAGGGTAGGGGTGGGAAAGCAGACCTTTTAGGTTTGGGAGGGGGCAGCTGTGGCAGGGGAGAGGTCACGGGCAAACAGGGTAAGCTCTTTGGGAGGCTGGGGAGGAGGAAAGGCAAGGCGTTGGGTATTGGAGGTAGAGGGATATGAGCTCTGAGGTGTGGATGTGTGTGCTGTGCATGCATGTCTGTGTGTCTGATGTCTGGGTATAGAATGTTTGTGGTGCTTAGTAATGTGTGATGTGTCTGTTGTTGGTGGTGTGGCTGTGGTTTCTGGGTGTGTAATGTCGGTAGTGGCTGTGGCTGGTGGTGTGGCTGTGGTGTCTGGGTGTGCGATGTCAGTAGTGGCTGTGGCTAGTGGTGTGGGTGTGTTGTCTGAGTGTGTGATGTTATGTGGTGGCTGTGGCTGGTGCTGTGGGTTGGGTGTCTGGGTGTCTGATGTTGGTAGTGGCTGTGGCAGGGTCTGGGGCGTGATGTGTAGGTGTATGTCACTGGATGTGGTGGTGAGTGCCTGGTAAGTGGTTGTGCTGGCTTTTTTTTTTCTTCTTACGTTTGTCTTTGCGTGTGCTGCGTGTGAATGTTGAGGTGGATTTGTGCTGAAGTGTGTGTGTGCTTTGGGGAAGTATGGGAATAGGGATAGTGGTGAAGGGGGAAGAAGCAGGAGTTGAGGTGGAAAGCTGGAAATGTTGGAAGGCTGCCATGAGTGTGGAAGCCGGAGCCTGAAAAGATCTCGGTAGGCCAGACACGTCAGCATGAATACCTTCCAGGTATGAGACCAACTGAGTGAGCTAGGGGCTTTGCACCTGGATGACATTCAGCACTGCAGTCTGCCCCACAGAGATCTGCCTTAGGATAACAATGGCCTCCACACTCAGGGCAGCAGGGTATGCAGGGGGTGCAGTGCCTGGTGGGAAGGAGATTCTCCCCTTCTTAGAGGAGCGGACCCGGACAGCTGTTTGGGGAGCAGCAGGGAAGGTGGAGATGGGACGGGGGTGACGGACATGGATTTAGCAGGCGCAGGTCCAGGGGGGTCCAACACTACCAGGGAGTGGCCACTGGAGCTTGACAATGACGAAGATGATGATGACTCATCATGTTGTTCTTCCATGGCACTCCTATCACCCTCTGGGCCACAGGTTCCCTCTGTGTCACTGTGGTGAAGGGAACCATTGTATCCAGCTGCTTCCCCAATGGTCTCAGCCCTGTCGCCTTCGCTGCCCTGGTTGATGCTGAAATAAGAGTGGAAATAGGTTAATTGCAATTGTCTAAACCCACTAGTCAATCATATCAGAGCACAACACATTACACAATAGCATGGATCAAAACTTGTACAAGGATAACTGCATTGGCTCCAACATTGGCATGAGAATATGCATGAATGCTACATGACCTGTGCACAGTCACTCATAATGGTGTCATAACCACAGTCTGCTCCAACTGTATGAATGACCATGTCCCAAATTCACCCTCATATGTGCAGCAGGAGATGTCAGCACCCTGTCAACCTAGGACCTTGTAGCAAACCATCGTTACCTGATGTCAACAAATGGGATGTACACATGAAATGTATAACTACAGAAGGCCCTGCAATCAGCAAATGGCCAGGTGTCCCTAACCCACAACATGTAGAACTGCTGGGCACCTGTTACAGAGAAGAAGCAACAATATGTGACTAATAATAATCAGTCAACATGGAAGAGCCCATTCCACACTGTTCAAACTTCCCAAGTAACACTCTCACATCTGTCCACTGCCAGATGACACAGTTGATAGATGCACATGAGTAGCCTAGCTAGGTGTCACATGTAGTACAGAAGAGTAGAATGGAGACAATATGGCTCACAGTGGTGTGAGAATGCAACACAAATAACCTTCGTACATGAGTCTGCCTAGGAACATCCCCAGTCAAGATTGTTTCATGTGAGCACACCTTTTTACATTGCAAATGTCAATGCCATTAGAACACTGACAGTACATGAGGCTTTGTAACTATTCAGTCCATGAAGAGGTCTTAATTGTGTCCACAAGGGAAGGGGATTTACTGTAGATTCCATGTTTTGCTAACACAAATACCTATTTAGTATTTAGTGCTGACACACACATATGGCCCCAATATGTCACCATATCACTCCTTGATGCATACCACCAGCCACAGAATGACCCTACACAAATGCACATGTGCATCCCACCTGACTGAGTACACCCTTCTTAATGGCATGCAAACTAACATTCACTGAAAGTACTGGAAGTGTTCCAACCATGTGTGTCATTGCCTCAACATTTTGCCCAGGCTAATGACATCCATCAATGTCATTGAGTATGTGACTCACCCATCCATGTCTGCACATTCCTGTTTGTGGTTACACTTTCTCTGTTTACCCATCACTGATTTATATTGTCATTTACACATTGGCCAATGCATACAAATTCGATGGATTCTGATTGAAACTCTTGTAGACCCTCAGATCATGTATGGAACAGGTGTACATGTGACAGTACAACACGTAAAGGTACATATGCCAGCATGTAGGCATCAAAACAGATGGGATCAGTGGTGTTAGCCACCTCAAAATACTCTACATTCTCCACTTACCATGCGGATGTAGTGCACAGGGTCTGCATCCACAGTGCATTTTATGCCATACCACAAGTAAGTGGTCCTCCATCACATGAGACACAGTAGTGAGGGGACATCACTGCAGACACAAGGATGACAAGTGGCCTGTTTGGGACCACTGTCACTCCTGACTTCATAAGATTATATAGGTTATCTGAGACATTAGGCAGCCATGTGGCAGTTCAACAATGGAAACACTTTTTTGACTGGACCCTGCTTAGTTCCTGGTCACGTGGTCTATGGTGGACACTATGCACCTACTACCAGACCTACACATGCAACAATGCTCCCATTGTGTGGGACATGAGTCACCTTCAAGCTTGAAGGGGAAATAGCTACCTGTAACAAAAGATAGTTGGTCATGCATAATGTTTCACTCAGGCCAATACTCACCCCCTCCCTGCTGCTGTTGGGCTCTCAAATGCCCATCAAGGTAAGGGTATGTCACAACCAGTATGCAGGCCGTTAGGGGGGGTCAGAGACCAGTGCGTGCCCCTTCTGCCTGGGGAGTACAGCCCCAGCTGGACCTCCACGATCTTCCGGTTCCAGCATCTCAGGTCCTCCCACTTTTTTCTGCAGTGAAATCTGCGCCGACGAGCGACCCCCATGGTCAACACCTTCCGGGTGATGGCTTTCCACATGGACACCTTCTGATGGGAGGTGACCTGTATGGATGCAATAGATGAAGAGACTGAGTGGACATGCAAGATATAGGTCTTCTGTTAGGGTGACACAGTGGTAGTACACAGCTAGCATAGCCATCTAACAACATTGCACACATTACATGTTTGAAGCGCACATGCTGAGCACTAGCAAAATCATTACTGCACACTGTTAAAGTCCTCTGAGTACTATCCTCCATCCTCCATCCTGAACATGCCTATACTGACTATGCCAGACCACTGACATCAGATAGCCCTGGCCCATACCACATGTGCTCTGAAAGGTGTTACCAGGTAACACAGAACACCATTGTGTCCTACTGAAGGCTACAGTAGTACTGCAGCCCTGGACAGACACCTGAACAGTACGGACAAATGACTTGAATCAGACTGCCCAATACATCACTGCTACCATTGCATTGAGTACATTCAAAGTGTGGGGTCACAAACAAAGGGCTGTCATGTGTGTAACTGAGAACTCCCACTCTGAGGATGAGTGGACATGTGATTTACTCATTTGGACATCATACTACACCCACATGAGCCTGAGTGGGAAGTCCTGGCATTATAGGATACACCATATGCCATATGTGGCAGTGTATATGGGACGACATCAACATACTATTGTACATACTGCATGATTGCGCATTATTACACAGCAGGTGATGCACTACGGAACAGCACTGCAGATGTAACCAATTATCTGCAGTGAACATGTTTCACCTGAACAATATCCCTGTTCAATGGTAGCATCACTCATATGACAGTAACATTTCTGACATGTTGGAGTAAGGGGCCTGACCTAAGGCAATGACACACAGTGACAATATGGGCTCATGGACAGTAGTCTCGGGTCCGGGGCTATTGTCATGCACCATACCAAATGTAGTATTACTAGGTGCATTTAGGCCAACTCATGGTCCTGTGACACTGATTCAGACCACATCTGAGGATTAGCAGATCTACAGGGAGAGTGCTCTGTGCATCAGTTCCATAGACACAATAACTCTGCTACAGCCTGGGCCATGGAGCATACAGGGCGTCAGAGTTGGCTCTCAGCATGCTGAGCACACTGTTCCCACATGACCGTCACATGCCCACATTTTCCATACCGAACAGAACATCTAGTGGCCATCATATATATCACATTAGCGTTGTGGGTCACTCTGAAGGGGTCTGTGAGGTGTTGGTATCTCCTTGACAACAGGTTGATGAGGCCTCATGTGTGTTGAGTGATTTGTGGGACTGTACATATATCTCACATAATACACACATCCTACTCACAGGAACCATACTCACATTAGGGTGTAAAGCCTATACATTTGTTAGCACATCTGCCATGAAATGCATTTAAAAGTTACCATTGGCAAAAAAAGGTTTATGCATGCATAGATATGTATCACCAAATGCCCTGAAGCTTTCGGGAGGGCACTCGGCTCGAAGTCCACCATCCGGTCTATAATTCAGGCTCGCCGCAATGTTCCTCACTTATCCATAACTGCCTGACGCGTTTCGATGCAACTTGCATCTCATCAGAGGCTCGCTCGTCACACTTCAAAAGATCAGGCTCTTTTTATTTCTAATTTAGGCACACATGTTCATTCAATTACCCTAAGTGGGTGTACGCTAACCCTGGGCAAAGCACTACGCTACGCTCGCGTAGTTTGCGAAGTTTACGCTACTTCGCACTACGCGAATTGCACGTAGCACAGTGCAAACACGCGTAGCGTAGTGCAGCGGTCATTTTTTGCTTGCTCGCAGTCCTCAACGTCAAGTTGGCGACCGCGAGCAAGCAAAATGACATCCAGGCGAGACTTTTTCTCGTTCGCGATCAGCAACATCAAGTTGCCGATCCCGAGCGTGGAAAATAAACCTCCCGGCGAGATTCTCAGCGCGGGAGGTCAGGTTTCTCATTCCGAGTGGTCGCTATGCTCGGCGACCGCTCGCGATGAGAAACTACCAGTCCGCATTGAGAAAGCTGCTGCTCGAGTAAAAATCTACTCGAGCGGCAGTAAAGACAGCTCGCACTGTGCAAGATGCCGTTTTCAATGATTGCACAGTGCGGACAAGCATCTGGCACTGTGCAATCATTGCGAACAGCGCACTCCGCAGTTCGCGTAGTGCTACGCGTAGCTCGCATAGTGCGAAGTGCACTTCGCGTAGCTTCGCGTAGCGCCTCTTCGCGAACTACGCCCAGGGTTAGTGTACGCATAGTGCGATCCTTGTGTTGTATGCTGGGAATTGTAGTTCCTTCAAGAGCTCAACAATATTCCCTAAGTGGGTTTCTATTGAAGATGATATTTAAAAGAATATATATTCCTTGGTAGGATTTGGAACATGTTGGAGAGTTCCATACTCCGGACTTCCAGCGCTGTTTAGCCGAAGAACAGTTCGAAGGCTCAGCCTCTCTTTTACCATCACAGAGATGGTGCTCCTCCCACGACGAAGGCCGCCGCTGCAAAAATGTATCACCAAATGCACTGAAGCTTTTGGGAGGGCACTCGGATCGAAGTCCACCATCCGGTCTATAATTCAGGCTCTCCGCAATGTTCCTCACTTATCCATAACTGCCTGACGTGTTTCGATGCAACTTGCATCTCATCAGAGGCTCGCTCGTCACACTTCAAAAGATCAGGCTCTTTTTATTTCTAATTTAGGCACACATGTTCATTCAATTACCCTAAGTGGGTGTACGCATAGTGCATAGATATGTGCATACAACTAATGTAGGGTTCAGGACTGTATGCACATCCCCATGATGATGTGAAGTCCACAAAGCACAGTGCCACATGTACCATTACATATTTTTACTATGTTGGGGCCACGCCATCTAACTTACAAAACTCTGATGTCAGTCTGGGACTCTGAGCCATATTATGGCCCATGGGATAGGATAGGATAAATCTTTCAGAGTACATAATGTATTAGCAGTACTCACCTGCTCCTCTGGTGAGCCATAGAACTGATGATAAAGGGGAAGGATCCCGTCCACCAGGGTCTGAAGCTCCTCTGGAGTGAAGGGAGGGGCCCTGCTCCCTGTACAGTGTTCCATGACAGCTCCCAGAGGTGGTAAACAGCAGCTTAAGATGAGAAGGTGTATTAAGAAGCAGTGTCTGGAGGCAAGTGATTTATTTTTCAAACCGCAACGTATAAGTGCACCACATAGGCTGTCTTCTGTGTAGATGGCCACAGGCATTGGACCGCTGCAGTCACATTTTACAAGGTTAGCCTATAGCTGTGACCGCCGAGATAGAATCCGCCTACCACGCGGTTCAAATCCGTTGTCGGTCACCGAATGAGCATTTCCCATTGGCAAGCTCAGGCTTCTACATAGGCGGTCTCCTCTGTAGGCGGACACATCCCTTGAACCACGACGGTCGCATTTTCCAACTTTAGCCTATGGCTGTGACCACCGTAGATGAAGCTGCCTACCGCGAGGTTCGAAACCGCCGACGGTTGGCGATCCTGCATGTCCCATTGTTGAGGTTAGACCTCCACCATGTCAGTGTAGAAAAAAACATTATAAAACATTTTCTAAGTGCGTCTTTGCCACAACATAAATGTTGGAACATGTCACCTGATGTATGACACCATTCCTCTGCCTACACCATTGCTCACACATCAGTGTTGAACATGACTGTGCATGAACACACGATTACCGTGGTGCAGTGTACACCGGCGGTGACGGTAGCAATGTGTGCAATGTAGTCTCCACAACATGACAGCGCCCACCATACAAAAGAAGTGTGTATAATATGCACAGTAATGTTACAGACACACGTAGCGTCCAGATTGGGGATGATAGGTGGAACATGTAATGATGGCAGTGCATTCAATTCATCTGGGTGACTCCCGTATATATCTGAAAAATCAATGTTATTCCTTAGGCTGTGTACCACCTGGGATGGGCTCTCCCACAACAGTGATCAATTTGGGAAATGTATCATCCACCTACTGGTCAGGCATCTCTTCCACTTTCCTCATACAAAAAGTTGCCATGTATGCTTTTGTCATTCATACAAATATGATGTGAAATGCTGTGTACTGCTCACATACGCATTTCTGTTTGGTCACATACCTTTGGCTCTGTCTTGGTATAAGCTAGTATGGACACTGTGACCAATATCCATATATGTGTACACTCCACACTTAGGAACCCTGGCAGAGGGAGAAGACGGCAACCTCCAGTATTCTGGCCAATTCCAAACCTACAAACTATGGAAGAAAGATACGTCATCAGGAAATTTTGTCTCAATAGGCAGATGATACAAAATCTACGTGACCAGTTGGAACCTCATTTACATCCTCGAAGGACCTATCCCGCATCGCTGACACCAATGGTGAAAGTCATGGCAGCACTGCATTTCCTGGCCACAGGTCATTTCAGTACACTTTGGCTATATATAGGTAGAATGTTGCAACCTATGTTCAGTGGGGTTCTATGTGATGTGCTTTCAGCACTGATGAGACACGTGGGCAGCTACAATCAGTTCCTGAGATGTAAAGATTTGGCCAATGTGAAGGGTGACTTTTATGATATAGGTTGCATCCCACATGAGCTATTGATGGCACACATATTGCCGTAGTATCACCTCAAGCCAGTAAACAGGTCTATAGGAACAGGAAGCACTTCCATTCTATCATCCAAGTGGCATGTCTGGCGGATTTATACATCTCACACGTCTGTGCCAGATTCCCAGAATCTGCCCACAACTCCTTCTTCATGCAGAACAGCACCATACCCCAGTTGATTTCACAACTACTAACGGAGAGGACCAGGGGGGATATTAGCAACAACTTGCGATAATTATCGCAAACCGTGCTTAGCGTGTTTTTTTTTATCGCCGCCTATCGCTGGATATTATCGCGGAGATAACACGCTATTAGCAATGTTTATCTCCAATGCGATAAAATATCCAGCGATAGCGGTGAAATGCGTGAATATCGCTGGAAATCCAGCGATATTCACGCATTAACGCCATGGTGGACTTAGCCTGACAATCCACCTCCCATTCAACAAACAGGTAAGTCATGTTTTTAGCAGGTGTTAAATTCTAGCGATATTCGCGCTTAGCGCGACTTTTCATCGCTTCGCCTGCGTTGCTAATAGGGGGAAGTTGTGTTAGCGACTGTTTTCAGTCGCTTTTAGTTGGGAACGCCTACCTTGCATGTCATTAGCCATAATTATCGCTGGCATGTAAGGCGATGGGAAAACGGGCCGCTATTGCCAGAAAGCTGTCGCTAACGCCTGTTAGCGACAGCTTGCTGATAGGGCGATAAAAAAATCGCTGCTTTAGCGGCAAAAAGTGCCGCTAAAGCGGCGATAAAGCCCTTGCTAATATGCCCCCTAGTTTGTTGGTGAGTATGATGTGTCCAACCTTTGTATGTGTGATGTCTGGTCACATCTTCTGCAAATGTGTGACTCATTATTGCAACTATATCTATCTTCCATCTAGGTGACTTAGCATATCCCAACTGCCCATGGTTGTTGGCACCGCTGAGGAATCCAACAACGCCAGGGGAAGTCTGCTTCAATGAGGCACATGGTAGAACACAGCGGCCAGTGGAGCGGACATTTGGGCTCCTGAAGGCCAGATTCAGATGCCTGAAAACTGGGGGAGCCCTCTCTACTTCACCCAGGAAAGTGTGTCAGATCACCGTTGCCTGCTGCATGCTCTACAACTTCACACTGCAATAGCACATCCCTCTCATCGCAGAGGATGGAGACCTGCAGGAGCCACCACATGAGGATCCTGAAATGCCAAATGATGATGATAGTGGTGAAGAGGAAGGAGTTTACATGCATCAAGGGCTCATCAATAACTTCTTTTCATGAGTGTAAGTATGCTGTGGGATGTCAAGACATTGACTATTACATTGACCGTTGTTGTGAAGCTGTGAGGAGGATGTTCATGGATACTGTTAGGCTTGTACAGCTGTGGGAAACTCGGTGCACAGCTGTTTGTGGAGGAAGGTCTTGACACATGCACACGTTGTTGTGTTGTTTTGTGTAGTTGAAATTTTCCTATGTACTGTGTACTTCAGAAGTAGACTGTGATTAGTGTCATATGTATGGTTTCTTTGCTAATCTCTTGGTGTTGGTCTGTTGTAGGTACCTTTGCCATGTCATCTTCATTTGAATGTTTCAGAGTTGTGACATCAGCAGGTATATGATGCTGATCTGATGTACAAATTGGACATTGAATGTTCCTTGGAATGCCTGGCACAGACTATGGTTGTACAACTCCGGTACCAAGCCAGCTTGCGCAGCGATAGGATGGAAGTTCCTGATACTCCATAGGGTTTTTTCCCTGTTGTGTGGTGGTCCTTTAGCAATATGTGTGCAATCATGAAGTGGGATTCCTATTGTGAGGTTGCCGATATGGCTCCAGCTGATTCCATGACCCAATTGTCATTTGACTACTCTATTTGGCATTGTCAGATGTATCTCCTCCGACCATGTTGTTGAAGACTGGACATGACATTTGTGGTCACTGGCACAGATAATTTCAGTGATGTATCATTTAACTCTCTTTCTGACATTATGCCACCCTAAGGTTGGAACAATGGAATAAAGATGTCATGAGACTGTACACTTGTATATCGGTGTTGGGGTAACATGGATGAGATACTCAGCTGCACATTTTTGACATTCAAAATGCCCATGCATACACAAGTAGCCTCTACTTACATTTGGTGGTACACAAGGTGATAACTTCATTATTTGCTAGATGCGAATGATACTACATGAGCTAATAATTTTTTGAAAAGTGATTTTTTGCAGTGCACATTGTGAAATATTTATAATAAATATAGAGTGAAATTGTGACTACACAGGTGTGTAGTTGTTAGTGTTGGTGGATGAAACCATTTCTGTAGGAGCCGCATTGTCTGAAGTCCAAAGTCCCACAAACTCCTCCAATCAGAAATGAAATGCGTACAGTAATAGTCAACAAAGTTATGGTGCTACACACAAAACAGGACATCAGGGGCAACCTTTCTACCTGGTAGTGGTTGGTGCCTTGCCAACCGAATCTCCTGCTGTTTTTTTAGACATCCCCGGTTACGAATACAGGCGGAATCTGCTGCTGCAGGCTCTGGGGTCTCTGAGGAGTCTTCATCTGCCAGTGCCTTGATTCCTGTGGCTGCTGCAGATATGGAAGGGCCAGGTGTATTTGGACCACAGGAAGGGGTAGGTAGCGGGGGAAAGCCCTGCAAAGTTTGGTGTTGATGTCCCTCAACACCCTGATGAGCTGGCTCATATTCTCATTGTGAGTGTCCAGCCTTTGGTCTATGGACCTCTGCAGCTGCTTCATCAACCGGAGTTCCTCAAGTACCTGATCCTTCACTCCCTGATTGTCCTCATAGGCACCCATGACTCGTGCGATGTTGGCCTGGGCTTCAGTGGCACCAGTGGCCTCACTTAGCTGGCCCACAGTTACCCTCCCACCACCCCTTCTCCCATGGGCCTGTGGCCTTGGCCCAGCCTGCACCCTCTCACTGGCTCCTCCATCCTCATGAGAGTGTTGTCAATGCTCACCTCTGGAAGAGGGACTGGGGTGCAGGAGATACTGCTGGTGATAGGTCCAATGGTTGTTGGGCAGAGGCCAGCTGAGATGTTGCAGCTGGGGTGGGAGGTGTGGACGTGGACACAGTGAGACTCACTGTTTGCATCTGCCCAGGCTGTCCAGATGTGCCAGGTTCGTCCTCCACGTCCGTGTTTCCAGGGGATTCAGCATCACTGGAGGCTTGATCCTGGGGCGGGTGGACTCTGGTCGGTGACCTGTGTCTCGCCAAATGTAGTGCGGGATTGACCTGTTGAGACATAGAGCAGATTGTTATTGTTGTATGTGTGGTATGTACATTCCGAAAAACAAAAAGAGAGCGAGGATTTTGGGGTACGTCCTAATCCCCTGGGTAAAGTTATAAAGAAACAATATGGACGGACCCTGAAATAGTGGAGATCTATCAATCACTATGTGTGGTAAGTCCAAGGACCATTAGGTATATTTAAAGACCCTCACACACCAACCTAGTTGGTGTCATGCTTCATCATTGGGGTCCCAACCGAGGCCTAATGCCGCCCGGTTGTGCTACGGCAGCCTGATTACAGCGGAGCAGGTGTAGTGTGAAGATGTGATGTAAAAATTAAAAATACCTCTGAGAATCCTTGCCCAGTAAATTTATTAGTGGCGGCTCAGGGTATGGTTAAAAACTATGTGAAACCGACTAACAAGAAATATTCATCTGTAGTGGTTTAGGTGATGCGGTCTACATGTTTCAGCCCGTCAAAAAATTCAAATGGGCTTTCGTCAGGACCTAGAATTCAAGTGAGTGGCAAAGTGAAGGCCACGTGAAAAGTAAAGTACCAACACACGCACTAAGGTGTGTGGACCCGGTGTCGATATGCTTACAGACACCACTCAAAAAACAATTAGTAGAAAAGAGCAGCTAATCGGGGCATGAGAGGTTTCAGCCGATCAGCCGATTTGGTTCGTGAGGATTCCCATGAGACTACCTACTGCGGTCTCCCGAAGTCCCGCAGTAGGTAGTCTCATGGGAATCCTCACGGAACCAAATCGGTGATCGGTTGAAACCCTCTCATGCCCCGATTAGCTGCTCTTTTCTACTAATTGTTTTTGAGTGGTGTCTGTAAGTATCGACATCGGGTCCACACACTTTAGTGCGTGTGTTGGTACTTTACTTTTTCGCGTGGCCTTCACTTTGCCACTCACTTGAATTCTAGGTCCTGACGATAGCCCATTTGAATTTTTTGACGGGCTGAAACATGTAGACCGCATCACCTAAACCACTGCAGATGAATATTTCTTGTTAGTCGGTTTCACATAGTTTTTAACCATACCCTGAGCCGCCACTAATAAATTTACTGGGCAAGGATTCTCAGAGGTATTTTTAATTTCTACATCACATCTTCACACTACACCTGCTCCGCTGTAATCAGGCTGTCAGTGCACCAACCGGGCGGCATTAGGCCTCCCGGTTGGGACCCCAATGATGAAGCATGACACCAACTAGGTTGGTGTGTGAGGGGTCTTTTAAATATACCTAATGGTATGTACATTCCACATCATTTGGTTAGCACTGAGTTCAGGACCTGGAAGGGACAAAAGTGTTGCAGGTTGACATAGTGAACTATCTCTGTTGTGTTTCACTCTATTGCAAGATTTGGGAGACATCCATTACATGAAGGGTTATTGGCCTGATCTTTGGCTGTGCTGATATGCTTCATGTTGACATGAGGGATGGACGTAGCATCTCCCAATAACTTGAAGCAATGACAGTGTAGAAGTTACATGTGTATTAGTAAATTCCAAGTCATAGGTGTGTACAATAAAGGCATACACTACTTAATAGTAGATTGTGCACTGGTAATGATGTGTGCTGTGTACTGTCAATGGGTCCACAACCATTTCATATCAGCTGTGTTACCTTCACGCATTACTGATATTTCAGTTACACACTTGATAGAGTGTAACCCGTGTAATCTTTCTTTTCATTTATGGAGACCAGGTGAAGTTCAGGCTGAGTAGGCAGGCATGTGCCTGAGCAGAGCATTGTGTGTAATGTGCACAGTCCATATGACATGAGGATCAGTTCTGACATGGCTGACAAGTGGATATGGGGAAATGACACTAGTACATCTTGTTAAGTGTTGCAGTAACAGGGCCTCATGGTAGTTGTAGTCATGTCACTCTCTCGTAACCCACACTTGACCAATGGCTATCTACCTGTGAGTAACCCTGGGCGGTGAACTCCGCTTCGCTTGCGGAGTTTGCGGAGTTTCCCTGGTGGAGTCGGTGGTTCAATTACAGTCCAACCGCCGAAGTCATAATAGGGCGGTCTGATCGCCGGTGCGGCGGTGGCTGAACCACCACCGCCACGCCACCACAGGTCTGGCAGTCCTCAGACGACCGGACCCTATGAGTTTATTGAGATTCCCTAATTTGGGGTTTATTTCGAGACAAACACAACAAGAGTATTAAGTAAGTCAACTTGGATCTCCAATTTATTTGACTGATGATTTAGGGCATGCACTGTAGCTTGAAGAATGTCTAAAGAAGTGCTCCAAATTGTGTCTGAATGGAAGAGGAGCCAGGTTTGAGTTGTACTTAAGAAAGGCGAATCTCTGCGAGCATTTAAGATTTGTTCTAATGTGTCAATCATTTCTGTGTTTAACAGCAGTTAAAACTGGAGCTCTGAGTTTACCGTATCTCATTTTACCAAGTAGGTCAGATTAATTCAGATATACCCAATTAGAGGCTGTCCTTTCTTTGTTCTCTCCACTATGCGCTGCAGGACAAACTGCTCTGTGCTAATTGAATTTGGTGTATGCTGGTTGCTGTGACCCTCCATCGGGTCGTTTTTTAATTTAAATTCTCTGAAATGGAAATGAAATATGTCCCATGACTAAATGATGGGATGTTCCATGCCTTAATTTTCTATCAACAGCACATGTTTGGCTGCGTCCTGTGACATGAAAAGTGTGCAGTGTTGTCCTATTAAAACTTTAAGCTATGTCACTCTTTACAGATACTACTTTTTCACTCGTTGCAGATGCTTGTGAATTGTTTGTCATGCCACTGAGGTAAATAATTTTCAGATGTGGTAGGGTAAATCATCACTTGACATTAAAGTCGGAACAAATTATCATTCTCGCTCTAGAATACTAATCTGATCAGTTATGCCCACCCTCTGTTTGTCCCCATCAGCTTTTTGACTCACCAGGGGCGTGGACGTGATCATGGTCTTGGCGTTGAACAGACTTTTCTCCTGTGATCCAGATGACAGCACCGTGACACTGAGGGCCATGGCAGACTGCTCAGGTGGCTACTACTGAATATTGCCAGAAGCGTCTCTGTTGTCAACACCAGAGCGCAACACGTTTGCAAAAAGCTGCTGGCTGCACCAGAGCCTCAAGGTCGCCACCGTACAACCTAACTCAGGGTTCATCTCAACCATCAACCATGAAACCTTTAGCATCAGCTACCTGTCTCCTACAGGAGTGCTCCCTCAGGAGGATCCACGTTAGCACCCTCTGAGGGCACGAGGGCACCAGGCTGCCTTTGCCGCTATCCCAAGTCTGGGAAATGGGTGTGGCAAAAGGCTCTGGCAGGGACTAGGGGGTTCTGTCTCTCTCCAGGTTCCTATCTCCAGACCGCAATGCAACATCAACAATGGCCACAGGAGCAGCAAACTGCCTTCCAAACAACCCCCTGCTTCACCATCAAAGGCAATGGGTCACAGCAAGAATGACTGCCATAAAACTGCTAGGTGTAGAAGTAAGAGAGAAGTAGCGGGGCAGGCAAGGATGGCACCTTTGAAGAGCTGCAGAGGATGGCGGTGCAGATGGCTCCGCAGCCTCAGCAACGAAGACAGTGGGCTTGGCAGCCTCATCAAGAGCGTGTGAGTTAAAGTGATAATACAAACACCCATGCGTAAAAGAGTAAGAACATTGTGACAGTCATTAGAAAATCACCTACTAAGATCACTGTTGATAGAGAAATATGCAGATAGACAACCAAAGACTGAACAGTAATGACTAATATCCTATTAGGGGTAGTACAAAGACAATAAACGAGGCAAATGAGAGAGAAGATGGAAGAGATGGAGATTTCATTGGTGTTGATACTTAAACAAATATTAAATAATTCCAGAAAGCAGTGTGCACCTTTTCCATTTTTTGTTTTGTAATCGGCACAAAAGTATGTAAAGAATTTCACAATGGCAAAATTGTACCTTTTGAGGCAATTTATTTCTCATATATACTTATTCAATTAAGAAATAATAATTATGCAATAGATATATGGAAAAAAAGTTAATCTCCTTTTTAGTAATGCTATTGCACATAGATAAAAAAATTGTCAAACATTTTTCAGTATGGAATTTTGACCCCAAATGTGAATTGCCTTCTGTGGGTGATACTGGGTTTGGCTGGGTTCTTTTAGCCTGAATAATAACTTGCACAAATCCTACGTTTAAAGAAAAAGTGTTGTACATGAGAGAATTAAGATGAACAGGACATCTTTTAAAAAAGTAAAAATTAGTAACTTTGAAAAATCTTCATCAGAAGAAAAAGCATCTTTTACTGCCCTATATTTACGCGGACCTCTTTATTTGCCCAACATTGAACAAATAAACCTAAAAACACAATCAGACGTATCCATACATGCAACAATTGCGACAACCTGTGCAATGATGTTAAATTTGTACAAAACCTGCATTATAGCTTTTCACTATCTTACTAATCTCCATTAAACTTTACCTACATTAAAGGTACTAATTACATTGGTTAAAAATGTAATTTTAATAATGTTCTTGCATTACTGGAACATCTGCCAGGGAGACTCCCAACAATATGAGCGGCTTAAAATTAAAAAAGAATATATTTTGACCATAAGAAGCAATGGGAAGCTATGGGAACTCATGTAAATAAATACATTAAAAAAATTAGATTAATACTGAGATATTTGAAAAAAATTATTTTTTTCAAAATTCAATTACAGCCTTTTTAGGTCTTGCTGAGCCAGCGCATGCGCTGCTCTGCGAGGCATTTAGTTAGTGGCTTTTCAAAGTGCTACCACAATCTTTTCCTGGCCTCAAGCTTGCGTTCATGAGCGCGTGCACGCGCGCAGCCGCCATGTGGCTTTCATGGCTCATTAAGCCTTGCTCTCCCAAGCACCTCGCTCTGCCCCTCCCCCACCACAGAGCGCGTCCCTGCCATCACTTTCGCTTTCACGGCCACGCGGCCGCGTTACTTTCACGGCCGCGCGGCCAATGACTGTTTAAAATTAGCATGGCGACGCTTTACTTGCTGCCATGCGCATAACTTTTATCTGCACGGGCTCAGCACTTTCAATTTCCGCTTTTATTGTTTTTTTAAAATTAGCATGGCGACGCTTCACTTGCTGCCATGCGCATAACTTTTATCTGCACGAGCTCAGCACTTTCAATTTAAGCACGGCGCCCGCTTTCATATCCTCTCTCTCTCCTTCCTTCTCTTGTCTGTCTCATTAGCATTTCATTGTTGCTGACTCACAATGCCCGACTCACCGCCCCTTGTCTTTCCCTTTCCTTTCCCGAGGCCCCCTTCCCCGCCGCCCCACCTTCTCTCTCTTTCACAAATAGCACAGCACACAGACGATCCCAGCGAGCACAAAAGGCACTTTCATTATTTATTTGGGCCCAGCAGGGTTACTTGAAGATGCATGCGCCTCCCATCCACCCCCCTTGTAAACAAGCATTTGCAATGCAATAGGTTTCGCATTTGCCAGAGTTTAAGCTATTAGCATTGCAATTACAATGCCTTTATTTAAGTTGTAAAACCAAAACATAAATAAAAGGCATTATCATTTACAATGTCAATAGCTCAAACTCGCGTAAATGCGAGACCTATTGCATTGCAAATGCTTGTTTATATTGCAATAAATTATTTAGAAAAATGACAACGTTTTTGGAATCGTTGAAATATCTGCAAATTAAAAATGAATGTATCTGGGGTTATTTATTATTATTTCATTTTATTTTTAAATGTACATTATTTGTAAGCCATGTGTTACTTAGAAATTCTATAATTATCTGTTTTAACTATGTATTATAATAATATGGTATATAATCTTAATCGTATTAATCTACAAATTTTTACCCATAGATTTAACTTAAATTAAAGAAGTAATTTATGTCTGAACCTTGAAAACAATATAAACGATAAACATCCTCACCCCTTTCAAAAATAATTGCTCCAAAAGGAAAATGCTCTCCACCCTTATCCCCTATAACCGTAGCATTCTGCTCTTAAAAACTAATATTCATTGATTACATTTTTTAAATGTATGTTACACATCTGCAGATTTTAAAGATATAAATGCCCACAGCCCCAAAAAATAAACACCCACACTCCTTCAAAAAAGGAATTACCCAGAGTTAATTTCCCCCACCCTTATCACCTACAACAATAATTTCAGCTGCTAAAAACATTTATTCACTGTTTATAATATTTTAAAATTAATGTTACACCTCTGCGCCCTTAAAACGTATAAATATGCACACCACCAAAAAATAAACACCCACGCCCCTTTGAAAAAAGACCCCACTTCTAAAAACTGTTAGTCACCGCTTCATTTAGTATAAAATTTATGTAACACATCAGGACCATTAATAAAAAATAATACCTAAATCTCAACAAAAAATAAATGCCCACACCCCTTCAAAAAATAATGACCTCAAAATTATATAACTCCCCACCTTTATTCCCTGCAACCCTAATATCCCGCTTCTAAAACAAATAGTTACACAATAAACATTTTGGGGTTAACCTTCCCCAAACACCCAACATTTTTTTCTCATTTTTCCCAAATCTCTTTGTAATGGGAAGGGGGATAAACCCCCTAACCCCCCGCCACCCCAATTTAATTGTCTAAAACTCCTCCATATTTAAAAATATGCTTGTCAAAAACTTTTCTTATTACTTAAGACATATTGTGAAAGGATGCATTGTAAAGGCATACGTTGTAAGGGCTCCTGCATTGTAAAGGATGCATTGCAAAGGTAGGTTGTAGTAAATACTGCATTGTAAAGGTAACATACCCTCCTTTCGTATCCGCAATGTTGCTGGTTCCATAAGACAGACCATAGCCCCCAGCTTCAGCAAGGCCAGAATATGTTCACGAGCTGCCAGTGCCTCACCACCATCTGATGACAAAAGTCAGAGCGGACAAAAAAATCAACCCCACAGGCTTTAGCTGGTGTCTTGGGGGTTGCAATAATCTCCTGATGAAGAATAAAGTTCCCGATGTAGACAAGTATGGCCCGAGGTAAGAGAGATGGCTTCTGGAAATTCATGTGCCCTCCGAATCAAACAGTCAAAATCCCAATTGATGATGGCAAAAAAGGCTTCTCTGGACAAGCGGATCACAAAGCCTTCAGGGTTCCCAAGACCCTCAGATTATTTCTACAGGGCCTGTTTTCTAGGTCTTCCACCCTGGACAAGCGAATAGTCAGCTGGCTGTTGTGTTGAGCAATCGCTGAGCTATTATCCTGCACTTCCTTTCGGAGGACCTCCTGAGACACTTCTACTGCCCCAAGTCAAGATTGTATAATGTCCATGTTCTTTGACATCTTGCGTAGAACAACTTTGTGTTCATATGAGCTGCCTCTAATGCCAATGAGTCTTTCTGGTAGTCCTTTCTATGCTGCAGAAGAAGTTGGTATATGGCACTTAGAGTGGGGGAATTCTGGGCCTCCTGTTGTGACATCCTTGATTGGGATGGGGGGGTCTAACCTTAGATCCTAAACAGAGGAAAGTGGCCGATCAGCCATTGATGACATGATGGAAGGGACCAGGGAATGTGGGGAGCGATTAGTCGGCATCAGCTCTGTCCCTTCAGGATCCCTATCCAATGTAGGGGTGGGATTGCTTATCCCTTGGGCTACTGCCACAGAGACAGGATCCTGAACTTGAGCAGTGGTCAGCCCCACAAGACCACTCAATCTCCTTGAGAAGATTAATACAGATGTTGAAAGATCGAGACTCCTAGAAGTCTGCCTTGAGGACTGATCATGCCCCTTGCAATCTTTTGCCTCTAAGCTAATTTAGCAGTTTGATCTTCATCCTCATCTTCAAATTCTTCCTCCTTCTCTTCACTGTTGGACCAGTCTGAGAGGGAGAAGAAGGCCTCCTGGCCTTCACCCATCAGTCCAACCAGAACGAGCCCCCTGACCGACATTGGCTGAGGGTGTAACAGGGACTGCGTAGACTGAACCCCATGATCCTGCCCTTCTACATCCAATAACTGACAGGTTGTGCCAACCACCTTGACCTGCCGAGGCGGGTCCCGTGGGACCTTCTATTGCTATGAAGTGTTGAAAGTCTCGGAACTGATAACTATGGGGCAGCCTGTCAGCTGAGCTTCCTTTGGTTTTTGTTAAAGCACTTTTTCCTACTAACATGGGTCCTTCCCTTTTTGGTCCTCTTGTTTTCTCCTTTTCTCCTTTCCCTTTTTGTCTCTCTCTCTTAGTAAGAGGAGGGCTCAATGGGCTTGAGCTTTCTTCTCTGGCTAGGGTTTGGGCCATTAGGTGGAGAATGGTCTCGTAATGGGTCAATCTCTCTTTTCTTGGATGGCTGGGGGGTGGGCTTGAAAGGAGCAGGAAGCAGTCCCTTTGACCTAGCTACAACTTTATCTTCTCCACTCTTTCTTATGATTCCTGTTTCTAAAAGTCACAAGCGATATTCTTATCTTTTTTTATTATTGATATGATTATGCGTTTAGTTCATCTTTTACTGCTATTTTTTTCTTTTTCTGGTCTATAGTTATACCTCTGGGCATTCCGTGAGGGGTTTTGACAATCGGCCAATCTTAGCCAAGTGCCCGAATAAATGGCCACCCTACGGAGGGGCTATTGGCACTTTTCTTGGGGGCATTGCTTGGGCGAGTGGGTCGGTTTGCCAGTATGGGAACTTGGGGAGTAGGGTGGTTGGAGGGGGGTGGTTAGCGGGTTCTGTTAGTATCAATTTTGATTGGCTTTTGAGGACACCGTGCCGGGGGGGAGACTTTGAAAAAGTTAGTTTGAGAAACTCGGCATGTAGGGAAATAATTGTGTATATTAGTCTGTGTATCAGGGAATCTGCTTATGAGTTGAGCTTTCAACTAACAGTATGTCGGAGGGGCAGCCCACTGAATCTTAGCTGCATTTATGGCAGCTGTCAACAGTAGGTGCCCCGGCCAGCAACTGCACATTTTGTCTTTGAACATCAATGGGATTAAGTCACCTCATAAGCGGAAACTGGTACGGGAGGAGTTGAATACCCTCAGGCCACAAATTAGTTGCCTTCAGCAGACACACCTTTCCCAGGCCGAAGGCTCCTTGCTAAACGATCTTGGGTATAGAATTTTGTATATGTCATATTTTACCTCTGCTCATAGGGGGGTCGCATTATTGGTTCGGAATAGTAAATGGGCCTTGCAACATCAGGATTCTGGTGACCATCCAGAAGGGCCGGATTTGTTTTACCATCTGTATACTCTACAGCCTGAATACGGATGACCCGGGGATCTTAGATTTATTGTTGAATGAGCTTTATCTTTGGACACCAACTTATATCGTTTGTGGTGATTTCAATGTGACATTATGCCCCTAAAGGGATTCTTCATCTCAGACTTAGGGGCCGATTCCGATTCAGGCCAGAAATCACTCCGACTGAGCCGGACCCGGAGAGATTTCCGACCGAATCGGACCCTGGCAGTCCGACCGAACGAGTACGATGCGCACGCATGCAATCGGACTCGAGTCGGTCGGACTCCCATTGAAGTCAATGGGAGCCGGACGTACAACGCGTACGCAGGCTCCCATTGACTCAATGGGTGCGAGGCGAACAAGGGCACCCCCTACAGCGGGTACGCCTCGATGCGACTCGTGGCGTACATGCACAGGTAGGGGACCCATGGGTCCTCCCTGTGTGCGACTCGCGCGTCTACGCGTACAGGGGGGTCCGACACAGACCCCCAAAGTCCGGCTCCGACTGCTCTTTCGAGCCGGACGGCGCGAGTCGGTCAGACTGCTCGCGGCGCGCATCGTACTTGCCCGGCCGGGGAACGTCTCCATTGCGCTGTGCGAGTCGTGTCCGTGCGAGTCGGTCGGAGCGGTTCGGACCCGCGTACGAGTCGGTCGGCGATTTCGCATGCGCTCACATCGTACTCGCTCGGCCGGACGCACGTACGAATCGGTCGGGAAAGAGGGCTCCGAATCGGATCCGGTTATGCCGAATCCAATTCAGTGCCCTACCGGCCGAGATCGGAATCGGCCCCTCTGTCTCTTGAATTGGCAGGCCCCAGAATGATTGCTAGGGGCAAGCCTCTACTCAGGAGGGATTTACATAAGCTCATTTATTCATAGGCCCTGGTAGATCTATGGCACCTCGAACAACCCGTGGTATGTACTATTCGGCTCCACATAAATCTCTGCTAAGGATTGACATGTTTTTAATTAGCAGCATGCTTCTGTCAGGTTCTAAGGTGTCGCTTAATCACAGGATCATTTCTGATCAGAACTCCTTATCCTTGGTTATGCCACCTTCTGGGCTTATTCAAGTGCCGGGGGTTTGGGGTTGGACGTTTGAGTGTAAGCTTCTATTGTACACGGGTTATATCAACTCTATGACCTCTCATTTGCATGAGTTCTTGGACTTCAATATTGGATCTGCATCACCCTCTGTTGTTTGGGATGCCTGTAAGGCCTTGTGTCAGGGTCATATGTTGCAGATCTCGGGTCATCAGTGAAAGGCGGATATGGCGGTAGAAGTCGAGGCACACCTGACCCTTGGCAGTCTAATCTGGGAAGCGGTATTATAGCCAGGGACTGGCCTCTGTCTAAGATTTTCTGGGGCGATCTATGGTTTTGTGGGCAAAGCTTAGACAGCAAATTTGGGACAGAGCGGTTAAAAATTGTCATGTCAGCCAGCGGTCCAGCTTCTAAAATAGCGAGGATATGGGGCGAACTCGCTCCTTTAGAATAAAGGATAGGTCAAATGCTAATCTTAGTCACAGGATCAGGGACAAGAAGGGTGAGCTGGTGGTCGACCCCGCTGCCATTAGGGATGTTTTTGGGCCTTTCTATTAAGCCCTCTACCGGGAAGACTTTGTTGCATCTACTGACAAAATTCTTCAATTTATTGGGCAGCAAGTTCGACATAAACTATGCCTTGGGGAAAGGTCGCGGCTGGAAGAACCCATAATGCTATTGGAAGTGGAAACTGCCATCGGTGCCGTAGCTAAAGGTAAGGCCTCTGGCTCCGACCAGAACCATGTAGAAGTTTATGCTACCTTCATTTATATTCTGGCCCGATCCTTAGGGATCTCTTTAACTCTTTTGAAGATTCTGGTTTGGTACTGCAATCCTGGGGTGAAGCCAACATTGCCATTTTTCTTAAGAAAGGGCAGGATACAAGGTATGTGGGTCATATCGCTCGATTTCTTTAATTAATGCAGATTCAAATATTTATACACGAATCCTAGCGAATCGGTTGTGTGCAGTTATTATGGGCCTAGTAGACGTCAACCAACATGGATTTATTCTGAGACATGACACAACATCTCACATTAACACAGCTTTAACAGCTCTGGAGACTGCCTTTGTTTCTGGGCGACCAGTCGGTATGATTTTGCTCAATGTTGAGAAGGCCTTTGACTGGGTCTCATGGCCCTTCCTTTAGGGGGTCATGGAGACTGCTGGTCTAGGCTCCGGTTTTATCTCCAGAGTTCGACATCTCTATATTGAAAGCAAGGATTCGCTGCTCTGGCTCTCTTGCTGACCCCATTACCATCTCTAAAGGTACCCAGCAGGGGGGTCCCCTTTCCCCTCATGAGGATACATCGTCTCGAGGTGAAGGTTCTGGTGTACGCCGATAATTTAGCTGTCTTAATCTCCACCCGAATTAAAGGCCTAGAGGTAGTTGTAGTTACAGCCTAAGTATTTGGGCAAGTATCCAGTTATAAGATCAACACAGACAAGACGCAGGTCTACTCTCATCTTATATTACTTCTCCTGGCTGTGACAAAAGATGCGTACAGTGGGTCGTCTACTTAGAGGTTACCCTATAACTTCAAATGGCAGACATCTTGGAGGATAATTATGGGAAGCTATATCAACATTTGGCTACTATCTTTGTTAAATGGAATTGTCTTCATTTAGGCTTGAAGGGTCACTGTAACCTTATAAAAATGATTATCCTCCAGAGGCACCTTTATCTATTTTACTGCATCCCGATATTTTTGCCGGGGTTCTTCTTTAGTAGGGTGGAGGCTCTTTTGCAGACGTTCATCTTGTGTTACCACAATGTAAGATTCAGCTCTTTCAACAACCCAAGGAGGATGGTGGGGTTTCCCTCCCTGTGCTGGACTTTTACTTTCTTGCTTTGTTCTTCGCACAACTTCGTCCAGTTCTGGGATGGGAGATGTGGCAACAAGTGGGCATGTTCGCTGACTTCTTGCCTTTGAGGGACTCAATTGTTCCAGGCGTCGGGATCATTGGCACTATGGGGCCAATTCCGATCTCGGCCGGTAGCGCACCGAATCGGATTCGGCTTAACCGGATCCGATTCGGAGCCCTCTTTCCCGACCGATTCGGACGCGCGTCCGGCCGAGCGAGTACGATGCGAGCGCATGCGAAATCGCCGACCGACTCGTTCACGGGTCCGGACCGCACCGACCGACTCGCACGGACTCGACTCGCAACTCGCGATGGAGACGTGCCTTGAGCAGTCCGACCGACCCGCACCGTCCGGCTCGAAACAGCTGTCGGAGCCATACTTTGGGGGTCCGTGTCGGACCCCCCTGTACGCGTAGCCACGCGAGTCGCACACAGGGGATGGGTCCCCCCTACCTGTGCGTGTGCGGCGCGAACCGCACGTGACGCGAACCCGCTGTAGGGCGCCCTCGTTCGCCTCGCACCCATTGAGTCGATGGGAGCCCGCGTACGCGTTGTACGACCGGCTCCCATTGACTTCAATGGGAGTCCGACCGAATCGAGTCCGATAGCATGCGTGCGCATCGTACTCGTTCGGTCGGACTGCTAGAGTCAGATTCGGTCGGAAATCTCTCCGGGTCCGGCTCGGTCGGGGAGATTTCCGGCCTGAATCGGAATCGGCCCCTATGTATTTCAAACAGACCTGATTCAAGACCTTGAAGGTTTTTCATTCTATCTGGTGCACTCTAAAGTGAATTTTCAGTGAGTGTGCTTCCTTTAATCAGATAACTTATCTTGGTTACATTCCTAACCTACCCTCCTGTGTCCATGATTGCTATCTTAAGAACTGGGAGAAGGCAAGACACTTCACCTTGGGTCAACTCTTTGAGGGTGGGGTCCTTTTTTCTTTTGAGAATCTGCAGCAGCAGTACTCTCTCGCTCATACCAGCTTTTATAGGTATGTTCAGGTCTGACATTTCATATCTAGTTTTGATGTCAACGAGTTACGGTGTTCCCATAATTCCTTGCTGCACATGGTAGCAAAGGCACCAGTAAAGAGAAATGCTGACTTAGTTTCTGAATTAATTTATTGGCATGCTAGGGATCAGACAGAGGATCCATTCCAGAGCAATGCCATCAAATGGAGCAGAGTCCTCAGTACAGAAGTTACTGCTGCTGAGCTTAGACGTAGTAACGTACTAGCGCAAACAATTCTTAATGTCTCACAGGTTAAGGTGCACAGCTTTAGATGTGTTAATGACTTTTACTATACCCCACATCATCTTCTAGCTATGAAGCTTCAGGCGGACGATCGCTGCTTCCGGTGTAGCCGGGAGAGCGCTGACTCTGTCCATATTTTTGCTTTATGCCCAGTCTTGTGCTTGTATTTGGGTTTTGTTTTGGCAAAATGAATAGTATTTTAAACGTTCGTGTGGTTGCCGAGCCGAAATTGATTATTCTTGGTCTCTCGCCGGTCATCCCTCCTCATCATGCGGGTCTGTACTTTTTCGCAATCTTTTTTGCCAGGCTGGTGGTTGCACGTTTTTGGCTATCTAGCATGATCCCCGATCCTTAGAATTGATGATGGGAGTTTTTGAACATTAGCATTCTGGTGATGATGCTGGTCGAGAATGCACCACATCGATCGAGGCTGGGAAGGGTATGGGATCCAATTCAGCTCTGGATGAAGGAAGTGCTTGCTGGGCAGGACATCTCAGATCAGGCTGCTAATTCTGTTCTTCGCCACGCTGCTCCCTTCCACATTTAACAACTTACTAATGTGTTATAGAAAAAACAATTTCATCATGTGCTTTATTTCGGGTTCCGGCTTGATATGAATTTTGTTCCCCAATGCCAGGGTATGTATGTGCTATTTTTTGATTCAATAATAACATTATATATATAAAAAAAAGTAAAGGTAACATACCATTTTGCATTTCATCTATTTTACTGACTTGTTACTGTGGGCAAAGGCCCATATTTACTAATATTTGTGCAACGCCACGCAACACAGCTGTCGTCACTCATTTCATAGTCATAGTCATCCCCGGCCCGGGAGCACCCCAAAATGCCTTGTGAGGGTGCTTTTTGCATATTTACCTGCATATGTGGTGCCCCCCAGGAGGGACAGGGGCACCGCCAGTGTTTACCCAATGCATGCAAGAGGTGCAGCAATCCTCAACAACTTTTTCATAAAATATTGCCCTACAAGTAAAAATAAAACTCTGACATATATGTTTGTTGTTGTTTTGAATACAAATGCTTTATTGATACGTTTGCTGTTGAACATTGCAATACTTATACTTCTATTGTTTGTAGTCAGTATAGCTATTGTCCCAATTAGTTTTAATGGTGACATACTGGTTAATCATAACACGTGATTATTGTTAATAATGTGGTGACCCCTTGACCAAGACAGTAGGCCTGCCTTATATATATATATTACTGGACCTCTGGCAAAGGAAGTATTATTATTATTGCAGTTTATAGAGCGCGCGGCTACCTCCAACGGAAGTGTCCCGGCGCTAGCAGCAGAAACATTGCAGGCGTGGCTTAGGGACTGGACAGGGTTCTAAGTTAGGCTGAAGAGCCAAGTTTTTAAGGCCTTCCTGAACAGGAGTTCTGACTTCGCCTTCCGAAGGTGCTCCTTCGGAGTAGGCCTGTCTTAGATATATTGTCACTCCTTATCATGTATTACCGTGGCAAAGTATAACATGCCGTTGTTATTATTAATGTGGTAATCCCTTGACAAAGCCAGTAAGCCAGTCTAATTCAAAATGGCACCCCCTTATATTGTGATGTTGCATCTGATATTGGTGAGGGGTATTGTGATTACGTGGTTCAGGACACACTATGGGGCCGATTCCGATCTCGGTCGGAGGCGTACCCAACACCATTCGGTCGGGAAAAAAGCCATGCGAAAGCCTGTTTCCCGACCGATCCGTACAGCACACCGAACGAGTAAGTACGATGCGCACAACAGCAAAGAATCCGGCCGAGCCGTACTCACCCAAACCAGGTCCTGTTCCCCGACCGAGGCGAATCCGGAAACGCCGAATCGAGTCGCACGGAAGGGAAAATGCAGCTCCGTCCGGCCGAACGAGTACGATGCGCTTTCCGTACGCGCCGAACCCGTCGCTACGCACGGCACGTCAAAGCATCCGGGAGAGGCGCACATAAGCTCCGATTCGCGCCACAACACGATCCACGGCTCCGAGATGAACACGGCAGCGACGAGGACGACGCGAAGAGAGGAGGACGAGGCGAAGCGACGAGGACGACGCGAAGCAACGAGAAGGACGAACGACACGAACCAACCATGAATCCCTTCGTCCCGATCATACCAATATTCTACATTTACTACCGGAACAGGCACGGACGCGTACGGCGCAGAAGGTAAGCCAGACACCAACCACAAAACACATACAACACGTACACGACACATCACACACACACAGAGGGATGCAGAATATACTTACACCAGCAACAGCAGCACCATAGGGGCGGGATGCCCATCACCAATGCCACATATGCACACAGGGGCCTGAATGCGCACCACCACCCCTACCCAGGGGGGGCTGGATGCCTACCACTACTACCACCCTCACCCAGGGGGGGCTGGATGCCTACCACCACCCTTAGCCAGGGGGGGCTGGATGCCTACCACCACTACCACCCTCACCCAGGGGGGGCAGGATGCCTACCACTACTACCACCCTTAGCCAGGGGGAGTTGGATGCCTACCACTACTACCACCCTTAGCCAGGGGGGCTGGATGCCTACCACTACTACCACCCTCACCCAGGGGGGGCTGGATGCCTACCACTACTACCACCCTTAGCCAGGGGGGGCAGGATGCCTACCACTACTACCACCCTCACCCAGGGGGGGCTAGATGCCTACCACCACCCTTACCCAGGGGGGGATGGATGCCTACCACTACTACCACCCTTACCCAGGGGGGGCAGAGATGCCTACCACTACTACCACCCTTACCCAGGGGGGCAGGATGCCTACCACTACTACCACCCTTAGCCAGGGGGGGCAGGATGCCTACCACTACTACCACCCTTAGCCATGGGGGGCTGGATGCCTAGTACCACCCTTAGCCAGGGGGCTGGATGCCTACCACTTCTACCACCCTCACCCAGGGTGGGCAGGATGCCTACCACTACTACCACCCTTACCCAGGGGGCAGGATGCCTACCACTACTACCACCCTTACCCAGGGGGCAGGATGCCTACCACTACTACCACCCTCACCCAGGGGGCTGGATGCCTACCACCACCCTTAGCCAGGGGGCTGGATGCCTACCACTACTACCACCCTGAGCCAGGGGGGCTGGATGCCTACCACTACTACCACCCTCACCCAGGGTGGGCAGGATGCCTACCACTACTACCACCCTTACCCAGGGGGGCAGAGATGCCTACCACTACTACCACCCTTACCCAGGGGGCAGGATGCCTACCACTACTACCACACTTACCCAGGGGGGCAGGATGCCTACCACTACTACCACCCTCACCCAGGGGGCTGGATGCCTACCACCACCCTTAGCCAGGGGGCTGGATGCCTACCACTACTACCACCCTTACCCAGGGGGCAGAGATGCCTACCACTACTACCACCCTTACCCAGGGGGCAGGATGCCTACCACTACTACCATCCTCACCCAGGGGGGCTGGATGCCTACCACCACCCTTACCCAGGGGGGGCTGGATGCCTACCACTACTACCACCCTTACCCAGGGGGGCAGGATGCCTACCACTACTACCACCCTCACCCAGGGGGGCTGGATGCCTACCACTACTACCACCCTTACCCAGGGGGGCTGGATGCCTACCACTACTACCACCCTCACCCAGGGTGGGCAGGATGCCTACCACTACTACCACCCTTACCCAGGGGGGGGCAGAGATGCCTACCACTACTACCACCCTCACCCAGGGGGCTGGATGCTCTACCACCACCCTTAGCCAGGGGGCTGGATGCCTACCGCTACTACCACCCTTACCCAGGGGGCAGGATGCCTACCACTACTACCACCCTTAGCCAGGGGGCTGGATGCCTACCACTACTACCACCCTGAGCCAGGGGGGCTGGATGCCTACCACTACTACCACCCTCACCCAGGGTGGGCAGGATGCCTACCACTACTACCACCCTTACCCAGGGGGCAGAGATGCCTACCACTACTACCACCCTTACCCAGGGGGCAGGATGCCCACCACTACTACCACCCTTACCCAGGGGGCAGGATGCCTACCACTACTACCACCCTCACCCAGGGGGCTGGATGCCTACCACCACCCTTAGCCAGGGGGGCTGGATGCCTACCACTACTACCACCCTTACCCAGGGGGCAGGATGCCTATCACTACTACCACCCTTAGCCAGGGGGGCAGGATGCCTACCACTACTACCACCCTCACCCAGGGGGGCTGGATGCCTACCACCACCCTTAGCCAGGGAGGCTGGATGCCTACCACTACTACCACCCTTAGCCAGGGGGCTGGATGCCTACCACTACTACCACCCTGAGCCAGGGGGCTGGATGCCTACCACTACTACCACCCTCACCCAGGGTGGGCAGGATGCCTACCACTACTACCACCCTTACCCAGGGGGCAGAGATGCCTACCACTACTACCACCCTTACCCAGGGGGGCACGATGCCTACCACTACTACCACCCTTACCCAGGGGGGCAGGATGCCTACCACTACTACCACCCTCACCCAGGGGGCTGGATGCCTACCACCACCCTTAGCCAGGGGGCTGGATGCCTACCACTACTACCACCCTTACCCAGGGGGGCAGGATGCCTACCACTACTACCACCCTTAGCCAGGGGGCAGGATGCCTACCACTACTACCACCCTCACCCAGGGGGGCTGGATGCCTACCACCACCCTTAGCCAGGGGGCTGGATGCCTACCACTACTACCACCCTCACCCAGGGGGGGCTGGATGCCTACCACTACTACCACCCCCACTCATAGGATGGACAATGCATGACACAACCAGCACACCACAACCTAGGGAATGCAAGAAGAAGACATCCCCCAACACCATGACAAGCGTGTGTATACTGTGTCAAATGCCTACAACACCGAACATGACTTTGAACATACAATGTGACCCCTAGCACATGTGCCACACATATATGTGTGTGTGGCACCCACAATGCAAGCAGGCCATGACCATTGTGGCAATGGGGTCCAAACCCCCATCATCACAGTGACCAAAATGTAAGTGTGGGGTCCATAGCTGAAGCACACTTTGAACAATGTGGCAATGGGGTCCAAACCCCCATCATCACAGTGCCTAAAAGGTAAGTGTGGGGTCCATAGCTGAAGCACATTTTGAACATTGTGGCAATGGGGTCCAAACCCCCATCATCACAGTGACCAAAATGTAAGTGTGGGGTCCATAGCTGAAGCACACTTTGAACATTGTGGCAATGGGTTCCAAACCCCCATCATCACAGTGACCAAAAGGTAAGTGTGGGGTCCATAGCTGAAGCACATTTTGAACATTGTGGCAATGGGTTCCAAACCCCCATCATCACAGTGACCAAAATGTAAGTGTGGGGTCCATAGCTGAAGCACATTTCGAACATTGTGGCAATGGGGTCCAAACCCCCATCATCACAGTGACCAAAAGGTAAGTGTTGACAAAGAAAGAGGTGCAACTGCCAAACTGCATGGATGATTCCTGGTCACAGAACAACAAACACATCAGTGGCAAAGTAGTGTATGTGTCCGATTGCAACATAAATTGGGGGAGCCAAATCCTGCAGTGCAAATAAGACATACCTTTGGCCATGTGCAGACAAACAACACCCATGGGGGCTGACACCGTCAACAATCATCAATGACAGAATGACAGAAGTGACCATCAGAATGCAGACCCACATATTTGCACCAATGCGCACACACATGCAGATACCCTGTGGAGACTGCAGATGTGAGGTGAACAGATACCATACCATGGCAGCAATGGGACACACAAACCATGATCATTGTGCTGACCGATGACCTAGGAGTCCCAGGGACAGCAGGGGAAACCCACCAAACTACATACAGCCAATGGCACACCCAAGATATGCCAATGCAGTGGTGCAGATGCACAAACACAAACAGGCAGACCCACACTGCACATCATACACAACAGGTGAGGGGGTGCCAGTGTCCCCAGGCAACCACACAACACATGAGGAGACCTGAATACCAATCATACAGATGTGCATACAGTGCCACACAAAGGTAACTCATGGATCCAAATCCCCTATGTGGGCAAGCAGGCATTGTCAGATGAGAGGGAGCACAAATCACACATGTCACACAGGCACGTAGGGACAGCAACTGACACAGCAAGACACAGACACACCACAGCACCACCCCCAGGGCCCCCACAATGTGGTGACCCTGGGCTGCATTACAATCCCACTGTGATGACAAAGCTAAATGTGGTTCACACTGTGAACCACAGTCATGTGTACTGAGCAACTAACTACCATCACACCTACACAAGCACAAATCAAACAGCATGGCCAGTAAGCCAAGGCCAACATGGAGGCAGGGGCCTAGCCGGGCAACAACTCTCATCTGCACACACTCAACACCACACCCTCGACCTCCAACAATGTGCAGCAGTGAAGCACACATGCACTGGTGACATTGCACATGCACCCATGACTATTCCAGGGTGGTGGGTGGGAACCAAGGTGCAGAAACACATCACACATGGACACTCAACAAGACTCCTGAATGTCTGACACACTGCACACTACGCTGTACATGGACATGACGGCAATACCACTAACCCTGGGCATAATACTTTGCTACGCTCACGAAGCATGCAAAGTTTGTGCTACTACGCACATTGCACATAGCAGAGTGAATAACTGTGCTAATAAACGTAGCGTAGCAGGAGTATAATAAACTCCTTCAAATGCTTTGATAAAGCAATTTTTTATGCTAAAAAGCATATAACCAATTCACAAAAATGAATTTTGACAATAAAATATCAAGCAATGAGAGAGGTGATGATTTTGGAGTTCCCCCTAACCTAGGGGGAGGACCAAGCAGATGCCTTGAACACAAAAAGCATATAATGTGAACGATTCAATGGTGGTCCCTTCCTCCTAGGATCACCCCAAGCACAGTTATGGGCAAAAATACAATCCCAACCAAAGGCCCTGCAAAGCATTATGGGACGAGATTAGCAGTGGGCAGTGAATATTATAGTATCCAATATCAAAATAATTCTACAAGAGCTGCAGTTCAACTAGTCGTTACTAGGTGTCGTCCCTCACGAGTCAAATGCAAAAGCTTCATGAAAGGTTTTCAATACTTTTGCATTTCACTCTTGAGGGACGACACCTAGCAACGACTAGTTGAACTGCAGCTCTTTGTAGAATTATTTTGATATTGGACACTATAATATTCACTGCCCACTGCTAATCTCGTCCCATAATGCTTTGCAGGGCCTTTGGTTGGGATTGTATTTTTGCCAATAACTGTGCTTGGGGTGGTCCTAAGAGGATGGGACCACCACCACCTAATCATTCAATAAGATGTGCTTTTTGTTTTCAAGACATCTGCTTGGTTCTCTCCCTAAGTTAGCGAGGATACCAAAATCATCACCTCTCTCACTGCTTGTTAACTTTTTGTTTTCACTTTAGTGTAATGACTATATGCAATTTTAGCATATAAAGACAGAGATATTTATTTTATCTTAACTTGCACTGTACAAGTTTGCTTTTGGTAATTATTGTACAGTGCAGTCAACACACAGCTACGCACTTTGCATAGCTACACTCAGGCTTAATAATAAACTCCTTCAAATGCTTTGATAAAGCAATTTTTTATGCTAAAAAGCATATAACCAATTCACAAAAATGAATTTTGACAATAAAATATCAAGCAATGAGAGAGGTGATGATTTTGGAGTCCCCCTAACCTAGGGGAGGACTAAGCAGATGCCTTGAACACAAAAAGCATATCATGTGAACGATTCAATGGTGGTCCCTTCCTCCTAGGACCACCCCAAAGCACAGTTATGGGCAAAAATACAATCCCAACCAAAGGCCTGCAAAGCATTATGGGACAAGATTAGCAGTGGGCAGTGAATATTATAGTGTTCAATATCAAAATAATTCTACAAAGAGCTGCAGTTCAACTAGTCGTTACTAGGTGTCGTCCCTCACGCAGTCAAATGCAAAAGCTTCATGAAAGGTTTTCAATACTTTTGCATTTCACTCTTGAGGACGACACCTAGTAACGACTAGTTGAACTGCAGCTCTTTGTAGAATTATTTTGATATTGAACACTATAATATTCACTGCCCACTGCTAATCTCAGTCCCCATAATGCTTTGCAGGGCCTTTGGTTGGGATTGTATTTTTGCCCATAACTGTGCTTGGGGTGGTCCTAGGAGGAATCGTTCAATAAGATGTGCTTTTTGTTTTCAAGACATCTGCTTGGTTGTTGGTTCTCTCCCTAAGTTAGTGAGGATACCAAAATCATCACTCTCTCACTGCTTGTTAACTTTTGTTTTCACTTTAGTGAAATGACTATATGCTTTTTTAGCATATAAAGATAGAGAGATTTATTTTATCTTAACTTGCACTGTACAAGTTTGCTTTTGGGAATTATTGTACAGTACAGTGCAGTCAAGCACACAGCTACGCAATTTGCATAGCTACGTGTAGTTGAAGCTGTACTTCACGTAGCTACGTGAAGTGCTACTACGCAAACTACGCCCGGGCTTAAATACCACACCAACCAATGGGATCACAGCCACAGTCACACACCAATGAAGAAGCCAAGGTCACCCACAAAGAACACACATAGACAACAACCAACATTGCAGCCCGGACCCTGAGGAGTGCCAGCAGTCACACACACAACGCGTCACAATCACTGAAAGATAACACAAACTGGAAATCACATGACAGGGGCAAACAACAAGTGCCAAGGGGAAACCTGACTGTGACCCATCTGCGTCTGCACACAAACTCAGCCCTGACAGCAAACACACCTATGGGTGACACCCTGATGACCAGTAATGTGCCATGCACCCACATCACAGAGAACCCAGGGAGAAGACTTTGGGGGAACATAGGTCAACTCAGCTAGAAGCACAAACAGGTACAACACTAGGGATCACAGCATGCACAGCTAAACGGAAGTGAACACATAGACATGCACATACAACACACACCTTGGGCGCAGGCAATGTCACAGGAGTACACACTGCCATGAGGGGACTCCACTCCTGTGTGATGAAAGCTGTGCCATATGTTGCCTCAGTAGGGCCCCATCATGTCAGCTGAGCACTTGGTCACACAATCAACAATTAGCACCAAATGAGGGCTCCCGTCACATCAGCCTGGTCATGGAAGTGCCAACGGAATCATCAGCACAGATCCAACACACTTGAATAGCAATGTTGCACTGACAACACAGATGAGTCCTTCCCCATTGATGCCCAAACCTGCATGTCCACTGGAGATGGCCACACGGTCAGGGAAGTAGACGAATTGAACAATGGCAGGCACAACAGATGTGCAGGGGTGGAAGCCACAGATGTGAAATTGCCAATCTAAGTAGGAAATCCCATTGCCAAATACTGAACACATGACACCCTCAGATGCTGCTATGGATGACATGGATACACCACAGGATAGGACACATTCCCCCTGGACCACATGGGTTCCTGCACAGTAACACTTCATTATCATGAGACCAAATATCACCATCACTGCAGCAAGGGCATGGTTAGCATCATCAACATCATGTACATCAGAAGCAAAAGCACTAGAGAACAGAAAGTTGCTTTATTCAGCATATGTGGCATTAAAAGTAGAAGTCCTGTAGAACATAAACAAAGGCCAATGGCCAGTCCATCAACAAAGTCACAAGTGGGTGACAGTGGCAGATGCCACCCTACACATGCCTGCACAAAACCAGGGACAATCCACTAGGAGGGGCAACCGGGGGGTAGGCCAGGCACACGCAGGGACAGGATCAGGGCTCACCAGGAGGAAGCAGGGAAGGGGTGGTGGGTGCTGGAGAGCCACTGACAACTGCAGTGGAGGTGTCTGACATGGTGTGTGCCGGCACAACTGGGGGCATGGCTCAGATGTTGTGGGTGCCGGCACGACTGCAGTGGACCCTGCAGATGGAGTGGACAGGTCCGCCACTGCAGTGCCCAAGTCAGACAGGGTGGTAGTGGACTCCACTGCAGTGCCTACCACCAGGGGAGGAGAATGGGGAACAGGCAAGGTGGGCTGGACAGAGGGGAGGACACCCTCACCACATCAGTGGCACAGACAAGCGCAGCGGGGGTGTGGTGCCGGGAGAGCAAGTGGCAGGGGGAGAAGGCCGGAGCCTCTTGGGGATGGTATATCTGTGGGTGGGGGAACCTGGGGCAGGGTGTGGTGGGGGCACCTGTGGAGTGGGGGCCTGAGGGATGGAGGAAGGAGTCCTGGTGCTTGAGCTGCAGGGCGGCGGCGGGGTCTTGCTCTTACAACTCCGGGGGGACTTGCGGGTGGGGGCCTCAGTCTGTCTGCGCCTGGGGGAGGGTGTCCGGGGGCGAGGGGCACTCTGCTCCGTGTGGGGGGCTTCCTCTTCACCCTGGATGCTGGAGCAGCTGGATCGGAGGGGAAGAGGCCGAGGTCACTGAGGAAGAGGCGCTGGGTCTTTGGGGTTGCAGGTGAGGCAAGGGAGGGTGCTTTGGAGGGAGAGGCAACTGAGGACTGCGCAGTGCCCGTGGATGCGTGTGTGTGTACCAGGGCCCCATCCCCTGTGAGTCTGGTTTCAGTCCCCTGACTGTGCGTGCGTGTGCGTTTTGTTTGTGGCGTGTGTGTCTGTGTGCTGGACGTGTGTGTGCTGGTGTGTGCCTGTGCCAGTGTGTGTGTGCTTGGGACAGGTAAGGTGCTGGGGAGTGTGGATGGAGCAGAGGCAGGAGGGGTGAGGGACTGTCTGAGGAGGGACACTGCTGCCGTCAGGGAGGAGTCCATGGACCTATTGCCCCTCTGTAGGTCAGACATGCCCGATGAGATGCCCTCCATGAACGACACCAGCTGAGTCAACAGTGCGGTGTGCGCATGGAGGACACTCAGCATGGCTGTCTGCCCTACATGGAGCTGGCGAAGGAGGTACACAGACTCCTCACTCAGGGCAGCAGGGGACACAGGGGCAGGGGGTGCGGTGCCTGGCCCAAAGGAGACACGCTCCCGAACATGGGAGCCTCCACGGACCTGGGGAATGGGAGCCGATGGGAGGGCGGTGGTGGTGCTGGTGGTGGCGGGGACAGCAACACTAGCTGGGGTGTGGTGGCTGCTGACACCCGCCTCCACAAGGGAGTCATCCTCCGAGTTGCTCTGGTCCTCAGCTGAGGTGGATGGTGCTGAGGACTCCTTGGTGTGGCTCCCCTCGCCCTCCGTGCCACTGGGTCCCTCCGACCACTCCTCGGCTGCTGACCCAGTCTGGCTCTCTGGCTCTTCCTGGTCCGTGGAGCTGTCCCCTTCCGTGGCCGTGGATGTATCTGCAAACAATGGGGAAACAGATAGACATCAGTCACCTGCACCAAACGCACACACCACTGTGAGCACAGCACATTACAGAGCAAGCCCTGGCATCATTAGTTGTACATTGCAAAAGTGCCCTAACTGAACAGGAGAAGCCAATTGTCAGTCTGATGCCAAGCATGGCACTCACATCCCACATGGCCTTGCACCCATCTGTCTGGTGTCTGTTGGATTGCAACACCCCAGTGTGGACACATGCACCAAGTACACAGTAGTTGGACAGTGCAGAGGACACGGTGTGGCATGTGGACATGCACACATCACAGCTCTTGCCACTGAGTCAGTACAGGTTTCCGGATGAAAGGGATGCCCAGAGTCAAATAGGAAATGCATGTGATGCATACCAGCGACAGACACCATGATGCACCCATGTCCTGATAGCCATCGCCACAATGGTGTGGATGTAGCACATGTCACTCCCCTGCAGGACCACCAATAAGTTGACACATGCCATGGCAGAGGCATGACTGCTAAGTCATACATCACTGTCTCAGTGATGTATGACTTGGCAGCCAGACAACAACACTATGCACTGTGTCACAATAGTAGGTCATGGGGAATGCAAGTCCTGGAGCTGCACAAGTGCACATGTACATCCCCCACACAACACATCATCTTAACCCTCATCTGTCCAGGTCATACCTATTGGACATATGGGAGACCTGTGACACTACCCTCTGAACCTGAGCCCCTCACAATTTGCTGTGAATGGGGAACAGCTGCCTGAACTTCACATTCGCATACCCCAGTCTGCACGGGCAGCTGATCAAACACCTATGTGACACACAAGTAACGTCTCCTATGGTCACATCTCCAGGGGCATGATGAGCCCCTACCAAGAAACACCCCAGCAGTCCTGGCAACTAATCCACAGCACACTGACACAGAGGCAGACACCTGAGGGGTCAAATCACTGTGCACAATGTGTCAGCTGATACACGGGAGTGGGAGTACAGAGTGCATTGCATGGCCTGGAGTAGGCATGACTGTCCTGCTCCACATGAATGAGGGATGTGCCCTGGACAGTGGATAGCTGGCTATGTATGTGTGACACACGTAATCTGCACACTCCTGGGGCCCAAACATTGTTCCCACCCGCTGCATGGGCGTGTGCCACATACCCCAGGCACATGTGGTGGCTCAGCTCAGCAAGTGGACCGCATATCAAAGCAACACGCAGATCACATGTCCAAACACAGGCGTTGTGTGAACAATGGACCCACCCATGATGCCCACAACAGAGTTAGGGAAACAGATGCTGTCCCCCACCTTTAGTGAAGCAAACTGCAAGGACACAGTCCCAAGTGACACAATTCCCTGAATGTAAGGGCCACACCTGGGTATCAGATGAGCAGTGGGCAGTGCACAATAGAGGGACATGGCTCCTGGACAACATGACTGCTGCACTGTGGCAGTTGAACCAGGCCAGAGGAGGGCACAAAGCATGTAATACAGAGTTCACAGTGCAGTCTTTGACTCACCCCCTCCTTGCTGCTGTCTGGCCTTCAGCTGCCCATCCAGGTCTGGAAACACCACCGCCAGGATCTCGAGCATGTGGGGGTCAGGGTCCGTGTTCCGCCCCTCCTGCGAGGAGGCGACAGCTTCAGCTGGACCCGTGTAATCCTCCGGGTCCAGCCCCGAAGGTCCTGCCACCTCTTCTGGCAGTTGCGGATCCGACGCTTGTAGACCCCCACGGACCGGACGGCCCGGACGATGTCCTTCCAGATCTCCTGCTTCCGATGGGCATTAACCTGTCAGGATGACAAAGTGAAAAGGCCATTACCACACATGCAACATATCCGTGCATGACACAGTTGTATATACATGTCTCAATCACAGGGGCACATGATGTACACAGGCAGTGCAAAGCTGCCCATGGACAGTTTGCCAGACGTCACTACATGGTATCATTGCATGGGAAGTAAAACCTTGTTCAAATGCACTGTCACTGCACCATACCTGTCCAGTGCATGTCACTACACACTATGGGGGGTGACAACTACTCAGTGAGCCTGCTAGCCAGTGGCGTGCAGACTTTCAGCCTTGCTAGTCAGACAAAATGCACATTCAGAAAGGCAGTGCACAGAACACTCACCTGCTCCCCTGGTGTCCCATACAGCTTGCTGTACTGTGGAAGTAGGCTGTCCAGCAGGGCCTGGTTCTCTTCAAGGCTGAAGGCTGGGGCTCTCTCCACAGTACGTGTCATTGCAGGGTCCAGAGGGGCAGAGACAGCAGCAGTGCAGTGGCAGATGTCGTCCTGGAGCATGTAGTGCAGGCAAGTGAGCTCTCAGGGGAACAGCCAGCAATATATATGTGCTGGAGAGGCAGATACTGTCCCTTGTGTCCAAAGTGATAGGTCCAAGTCGTTTGCATCTTCTGAATCTGGCCAATCCATGGAATAGCAGCACCAAAACACGCCCACAGCATCCTTCAAATCTTCAACTTCATGACATACATGATTTAGCAACATTGTTGTGGGTGACCAACTGATTTTCCAGCAACCGACTCGTTCGAAATTCGAAAACGCGTCCGTTGCCAGGCAAGCCCATTGTCAATGGGTGCGCACCGATCGGTCCATTGCGGTACAACGCGTACAGGGGTACAACGCGTACCCGCACACATTGAATGCAATGGGCCAGCCGGAGGCACCGATCGGTCCATTGCAGTTCAACGCGTACAGGGGTACAACGCGTACCCGCACACATTGAATGCAATGGGCCGGCCGGAGGCACCGATCGGTCCATTGCAGTACAACGCGTACATGGGTACAACGCGTACCCGCACACATTGAATGCAATGGGCCGGCCGGAGGCACCGATCGGTCCATTGCAGTACAACGCGTACAGGGGTACAACGCGTACCCGCACACATTGAATGCAATGGGCCGGCCGGAGGCACCGATCGGTCCATTGCAGTACAACGACTCAGCTTCTACACCCCCATCCGCCAGCTCCGCTCGACCAGCCTCGCCCTCGCCACAGTCCCCCGCATCCGGAAAACGACCGCCGGCGGCAGATCCTTCTCCCACCTCGCCGCCAAGACCTGGAACACCCTCCCCACCAACCTCCGACAGACCCAAGACCTACTGGCCTTCAGAAGACTCCTCAAGACCTGGCTCTTCGATCAGTAGCAGCACCACCCCCCTCTTCCCCCAGCGCCTTGAGACCCTCGCGGGTATGTAGTGCACTTTATAAGTGACATGATTGATAGATTGATTGAACGCGTACAGGGGTACAACGCGTACAGGGGTACAATGCGTACCCGCACACATTGAATGCAATGGGCCGGCCGGGGGCACCGATCGGTCCATTGCAGTACAACGCATCACTGTACATGTGACTGGCATATGTCAGCATGCCTGTCTCAGATGGACATATGCCAGCCACAGATAGCTCCCAGGGAGTGAGGGGCACACCTACATCACGACAGCCTGTCCAAACTTTATCATAAGGCATGTAAGGCTGCATTTCCTATTGTGTGTATGTTGATGTACATGTTGTCCTGTGGGTGTCACCTGTGGGCAGCCACCCCCAGGCTGTGCACGTGTTCATGGGGACAGGATCCTGGGTGTTACGTGTGCATGACCACTGTGATGTGCAACTGTTCATATCTGTGCATGTGCCATGGTCACATTTCACGGTGGTGTATGTGTATGTCATGTCACATACCCCGTGAGTCCCATGTGGGACGGTATGTTTGAGCCAGGGTGTCCCAGTGGCACAATAGTGATGGTCCTCCACAGTCTTTGTGCATGTAGTGTTTACAATGTCTCTGATTTCATGTGCACAATGGGAGACAGTCTCCACATCCAGGTTGTGTGTGCATGGACTTTGATGTTGTGCGTGTGTGTGTCACAGACGTCCATGTCTGTCCTGCCGTAGCAAGTGGGGCCACTACCTGTGGGGGTCATGGTTGTTTTGCTGTGGTGTATACATGATACTCCATGTAATTCCAGTGTCCATGTGGCAATACAGGGTCCCTGGGAATGTACCTGTCGTTGAGCTGTGGTGCCTGGGGCACATCTGTCCTCACATGTCACTGTGGGGGGTTATTGTGACACGGCAGCAGGAGATGGGAACTGTGACACGCCCTCATGATATCCAATGGGCCAACCTGGGACTAATTGATGCCACCTGTTGGACCGTGTTGACAGATGTTGGCCATGTATGTACCATACATGTCCTTCCGGAACTGCACACTTCATGTAGTTGTGCCTCATAATGATGTATGTTGGGATCTTGAGTGTGTTCAATGCCGCATATGTGGGGTGACTGACAATCTTGCTTACTTCTCCTCTGCACTGCAGGGCTCCTGCTGTCCATCGACCATTCCCAGACCTGGCAACGATGGTGGAACGGGACAGCATCCGACGGTACCGCTTCACCAGGCAGCTGATTGAGGATTTGGCAGTGCAGTTGTCCCCACATTTGCAGCCTGGCCGGCCGTATCCTACAGCGCTGACCCCCAAGGTGAAGGTGATGGCAGCCCTACACTTCTTTGCCACCGGTACCTTCCAACATACTGTGGCGACTGCTGGTGGGATGTCACAGACCATGTTGAGCCGTGTGCTCCGTGATGTTTTGGCGGCAATGTTGCTATTTCTGAACCGGTACATCTATTTCCCTAGACTGCGACGACTCACTGACGTGAAGAGTGACTTTTATGCCCTGGGGAGGATGCCGCATGTCATTGGCTCCATTGATGGGACACATGTGGCTTTGGTACCACCACAGGCCCAGGAGCAGGCCTACAGGAACCGCAAGCACTACCACTCGGTCAATGCACTGGTGGTGTGTCTTGCAGACATGACCATCACACACGTGTGTGCCCGTTTCCCTGGTTCAGCACACGATGCCTTTGTGATGAGGAGTAGTCGCATCCCCAGGATGATGGCACAGATGCAGAACCAGCGTGCCTGGCTTGTCGGTGTGTACTGACTTTGTGCCATTGTGTGTGATCTGATCTGTAGTATTCCGCCCACTTTTCCAAGTCAGCTAATGTGCACTTGTCTGTCCGTAGGTGACTCGGGATACCCCAACATGCCGTGGTTGCTGACACCCCTCAGGAACCCTGTGACACCAGCCCAGATGCGCTACAATGAGGCACATGGTCGGACCAGGAGAGTGATTGCGCGGACATTTGGTCTCCTGAAGAGCCGCTTCCGCTGCCTGGACAAGACCGGAGGGTCCCTCCCATATGCCCCTGCGAAAGTGTGCAAGATTATCATCGTCTGCTGCATGCTCCACAACCTGGCAGTGCGGAAGGAGTTGCCTCTCATCCAGGATGACAATGACCAACATCCGCCACCTGTGGAGGATCCTGGCCTGGACCACGATGCCAGTGACGATGATGATGATGATGGTGATGTCCGCACACAGCTCATCACCAACTTCTTTAGCTGAATGTGAGTATCCTGAGGTGTCATGTCAATGATGTGAGTTGGCATGATGTGTAGGTGGTGCTCTGGTGCTGTTGGAGTGTGTCCATGGGCTACTTGACTGGATGTGTGTTGCGATGTGTGCTAACAGGTGGGCTGTACTCCCCAACAGTGTTGACATGCTAACTTGGTTCTGGGTGGGTATCTTGTAACATGTATTGTGCATGAGTTTTGCTGTTCTGTCCTGTACTCCTTTGCTTTTGACTGTGTGTCATTTCTGTCCTTCACAGGGTACTTTCAGATTCGTTTGGTCAACTGTGTCCACCGACGACGTGATTGCACATCCAGGGTGGTAGCTGTTGTGTCCCTACAGGTGATGTGCGCCACACCCATGGACTTCCTTCCGTCTAGAGTTGTTGACTGTGTGCCCGCTGCCAGGTGGGATTACCTTGCATCTGTAGTGGTTACGACATGTTGCAACTGTGTAATAAACCTGTGCTTCACTTTGTGATGTGCGTTGTCTGTGGTCACACATTTGACTGCCATTTGCTTACTGCACCTGTGGGCTACTTGACTACAACTGGGAATGGGTGTGGTGTCTGTGCATTGCACCGTCTTCCCTGGCAACATCAGTGTAGGCAATGAGTCAGATGGCCTAGGTGTGTATGTGTTGTGTAGCCCTGGTGGTGTGTCTCCCTCATATGTGTCACGTTGCCTTTACTCACTTGCCTGTGTTGTCCTTGCTGTTGCAGTTCGCATACACAGTGTAATTTTGCAGTTCATCATCCCCATAACAGCACCCACGTTGGAATCACGACAGAGGCAAGTATGGTGTATTAGTGTGTTTATTGTGATACATTTGTGTTAATAGTGCATAGGATGGGTAGTGCTGTACATAAATCTTGCAATCAGAAGTTCCTAGGTGAATTGAAAGTCCTGGTAGACAGGATCCCCAGTATCGGGGCCACAGTTGTCTGACACATTGGTCCAACTTGTACTCCCCATGCAATGTGTGGGAGTAGTGTTGCCGTCAACAGGGTGAACAGTCTGTGCACAAAGGCGAACATCCAGAACAGGTTCAGGCTTCCTGGGAGTTGCGCTTGGCCATCGGCCTCTCACTTTTCCCTCCTCGGACGACCCCTCTTCTTGGGGGAGGGCCCTCAAGTACAGGCTGCTGCGGTGCAGGGGACTCTCCGCCAGAGTCCTCCTCCCTCCCTGTGGCAGTTGCAGTTTGTTCGGCACCAGATGTTGTAGGCACACAGGGAGGTGTGGACTGGTTGCTGTTCATCTGGCGGAGGCATTGTAAAATGTCCCTGTGCACCGCCGTCATCTCATGCAGTGCATCCCACTTGGACTCCACGCGGGACATGTGTGAGTCCACGCGGGACATGTGTGACTCCACGTGGGACATGTGGGAGTCCAAGCGGGCATGATGGGCAGCCTGCTGCTGTTTCATGTCTCTGAGGAGCCCCACTACCTGGCTGAGGTCTCCGGTGCTGGACTGGTACGCATCAGCTATGCGTACCAGTTGTGGGTCATCATGCATACCAGCAACGTCTGCAAGCAGCGACCTCTGTCTCCCACCCCTCCCACCACCCCTGCTGACATGTGCAGTGTGTGCAGTGGCACGCACAGATAACCCTGGTCCACCTTGGGTGTTGGTGGTGTCCATGGCCCCAGGTTGGTCCAGGGTCCCTGTGCTGGTGTTGCTCCTTGTTCTGTCCATGTCGGCAGGGATGGTATTTGTGGTGACAGTCGTTGGAGGGGTGGGTGCAGGGGGTGCAGCTGGTGGTCCTGCTGGTGCTGCAGCTGGTGGTCCTGCTGGTGCTACATGTTGACTTGCACCGGATGTGCCAGGTTGGTCTTCATCGTCCGAGGAGGACAGAGGCTGTACGACGCCAGTGAGCTCCGCATCCTCTTGAGCCTGGGACTGGGACTCCTCAGCGTCTGCTGCTGTGTCCCCATCATCACCTGTTTTTGGGAGACACAAACAATGTATGTTATGTTTCTGCAGGCATCAATGGTTGACACACATGACAGTTGTGACTGTGCCTCTGGGTGCGGGCCTGTACATTGCATTGTCCTAAGTCGTCACAGTCAGGGGTTGATATTGGTGTGGCACATTGTCCTGCATTATTTGGGCATTTCTATGTATTTTCTGGGGTGTGAACATGGTCTGCATTGGTTGTGTTTGGTTGACAGCCGGCCCTCCTTCCCACCCACCCAGCCAGTCAGTTATCCCACCATGGAACGTGCTTGCGTTGCAGGGAGTGGAAGTTGTCTCTCAGGATGTCAGTCAGTGGTGTCCTGCTGTTTGTTGGTGCACAGTTGCCAGCAGGGCCTTGTGCTCCCCACAGCAGTAGCCAGTGTCAGCCATCTTGTGAGTCCTTCTCCACTCCCTGTGATGTGAGCATGGTTCAGGGTGGTGTTGATGGGATAGTTGTGGGGGTGAGCTATGTCTGTGAGTACGACTCCCATCATGCTATTGCCTCCACCCCACTTCCCAGCATTCCCATACTTACTTGCTTTTGTGGGGAGTTCAGTGTGTGTGGGTGTGAGAGCAATGGCAAGATGGCTGACAGTGGTGTCCTGCGGTTGGTTGGTGTGCAGTACCCAGCATGCCCTTGTGCTCTCCACGACACAGCAACAGTGTCAGACATCTTTGATGGGCCTTTTCACTCTCTGTGGGATGTGCATGCGTGAGTGTGAGCTTGCTGGGCCATGTGGTGGGGGATGTAGAGCTGTGACTACGACTCCCATCATGCTATTGCCTCCTCCCCCCTTCCCAGCATGCCCATGCTTCCTTCCTTTTGACTCTGCTTCCCTGTGGGGTGGGCTGGCTGTGCTGACAGGATGGCTGGGAGTGTTGTCCTGGCAGTTGTTTGGCTAGAAGTCCCAAGAGTGTCCCTGTGCTTCACACAACATAACCCAGGGTGGTGGTTCTTTGTGGGATCTTGTGTTAGGATGGGGGGCATTGCATTCTACCAGGTGGGTTCTGTGGAGTTTGTGTTGGGGTGTGTGTGAGGGGAGGTGCTTGTGACTATGGTCAGTGCTGCAAGTCCTCCTTCCCACCCAGCTAGCCAGATATCCCACCATGGAACGTGCTTGCATTGCAGGGAGTGTAAGTTGTCTCTCAGGATGTCAGTCAGTGGTGTCCTGCTGTTTGTTGGTGCACAGTTGCCAGCAGGGCCTTGTGCTCCCCACAGCAGTAGCCAGTGTCAGCCATCTTGTGAGTCCTTCTCCACTCCCTGTGATGTGAGCATGGTTCAGGGTGGTGTTGATGGGACAGTTGTGGGGGTGACCAATATCAGTGACTACGACTCCCATCATGCTATTGCCTCCACCCCCTTCCCAGCATGCCCATGCTTCCTTCCTTTTGACTCTGCTTCCCTGTGGGGTGGGCTGGCTGTGCTGACAGGATGGCTGGGAGTGTTGTCCTGGCAGTTGTTTGGCTAAAAGTCCCAAGAGTGTCCCTGTGCTTCACACAACATAACCCAGGGTGGTGGTTCTTTGTGGGATCTTGTGTTAGGATGGGGGCATTGCATTCTACCAGGTGGGTTCTGTGGAGTTTGTGTTGGGGTGTGTGTGAGGGGAGGTGCTTGTGACTATGGTCAGTGCTGCAAGTCCTCCTTCCCACCCAGCTAGCCAGATATCCCACCATGGAACGTGCTTGCATTGCAGGGAGTGGAAGTTGTCTCTCAGGATGTCAGTCAGTGGTGTCCTGCTGTTTGTTGGTGCACAGTTGGCAGCAGGGCCTTGTGCTCCTCACAGCAGTAGCCAGTGTCAGCCATCTTGTGAGTCCTTCTCCACTCCCTGTGATGTGAGCATGGTTCAGGGTGGTGTTGATGGGACAGTTGTGGGGGTGAGCTATGTCTGTGACTACGACTCCCATCATGCTATTGCCTCCACCCCACTTCCCAGCATTCCCATACTTACTTGCTTTTGTGGGGAGTTCAGTGTGTGTGAGAGCAATGGCAAGATGGCTGACAGTGGTGTCCTGCGGTTGGTTGGTGTGCAGTACCCAGCATGCCCTTGTGATCCCCACGACACAGCAACAGTGTCAGACATCTTTGATGGGCCTTTCCACTCTCTGTGGGATGTGCATGCGTGAGTGTGAGCTTGCTGGGCCATGTGGTGGGGGATGTAGAGCTGTGACTACGACTCCCATCATGCTATTGCCTCCTCCCCCTTCCCAGCATGCCCACGCTTCCTTCCTTTTGACTCTGCTTCCCTGTGGGGTGGGCTGGCTGTGCTGACAGGATGGCTGGGAGTGTTGTCCTGGCAGTTGTTTGGCTAGAAGTCCCAAGAGTGTCCCTGTGCTTCACACAACATAACCCAGGGTGGTGGTTCTTTGTGGGATCTTGTGTTAGGATGGGGGGCATTGCATTCTACCAGGTGGGTTCTGTGGAGTTTGTGTTGGGGTGTGTGTGAGGGGAGGTGCTTGTGACTATGGTCAGTGCTGCAAGTCCTCCTTCCCACCCAGCTAGCCAGATATCCCACCATGGAACGTGCTTGCATTGCAGGGAGTGTAAGTTGTCTCTCAGGATGTCAGTCAGTGGTGTCCTGCTGTTTGTTGGTGCACAGTTGCCAGCAGGGCCTTGTGCTCCCCACAGCAGTAGCCAGTGTCAGCCATCTTGTGAGTCCTTCTCCACTTCCTGTGATGTGAGCATGGTTCAGGGTGGTGTTGATGGGACAGTTGTGGGGGTGACCAATATCAGTGACTACGACTCCCATCATGCTATTGCCTCCACCCCCCTTCCCAGCATGCCCATGCTTCCTTCCTTTTGACTCTGCTTCCCTGTGGGGTGGGCTGGCTGTGCTGACAGGATGGCTGGGAGTGTTGTCCTGGCAGTTGTTTGGCTAAAAGTCCCAAGAGTGTCCCTGTGCTTCACACAACATAACCCAGGGTGGTGGTTCTTTGTGGGATCTTGTGTTAGGATGGGGGGCATTGCATTCTACCAGGTGGGTTCTGTGGAGTTTGTGTTGGGGTGTGTGTGAGGGAGGTGCTTGTGACTATGGTCAGTGCTGCAAGTCCTCCTTCCCACCCAGCTAGCCAGATATCCCACCATGGAACGTGCTTGCATTGCAGGGAGTGTAAGTTGTCTCTCAGGATGTCAGTCAGTGGTGTCCTGCTGTTTGTTGGTGCACAGTTGCCAGCAGGGCCTTGTGCTCCCCACAGCAGTAGCCAGTGTCAGCCATCTTGTGAGTCCTTCTCCACTTCCTGTGATGTGAGCATGGTTCAGGGTGGTGTTGATGGGACAGTTGTGGGGGGCAATATGTGTGACTGCGACTCCCATGATGCTATTGGCTACACTGACTTGGCCAGCATACATAGAATTCCTTCCTTTGAGTGGTCTTCACTGTGTGTTGGTGTTGTTGTGGTGGCTACATGTCTGGATGTGTTTGTTAGTTCTATTTGTGCCACTGCCTAGCTGTAGTTGTAGTTGTGTTTGTACATGTGTTGGCACAGTTGGATGTGACTTTTTTGATGGCATGTGTTGTGTTTATCTGACTGACATACACATTTTGGGATGATTCTGTTCTGGTTGCTGTGTAATTGCTATGAGTGCATGGTTTGACTCTCCCCTTGACAGTGATGTGTGTGTTTTGTGACAGTACATTGTGTACATTTGTTGTGTACTCACCAGGCTCTGGGATGTCCTCTAGTCCATATACGCTCACTGGCGGAAGGATGGCCCGCACCTTCTCCTCCCAGGGCCTGAGGTATATTGGCTTGGCAGGAGGGCCACTGCCGGTGTATTGGCTGTTGATGTAGTCTTTATTCAGCAGGTCCCGTACCCTCCTGCGCACGTCATACCACCTGTTCTGGATGTCGCTCTTTGTGCGCCGACATGGTGATTGTGCGTTCACCCTGTTGATGATCCTCTCCCACATCTTGGTTTTCTGGGAGATGGGGGTCTGTTGGACCAGTGTGCCAAACAGCTGTGGCTCTACCCTGAGGATCTCGTCTACCATGACTTCCAATTCACTATCTAGGAACTTGGGATTCTTCTTGGGGGGCATGGTGATGGGTGGTGATGGTGAGTGATGTGTGTGTTGGTGTGCAGGTGAGGGTGTGTGAGTGTGTGTTTTGCTGGGTGTATGTGAGGTAGGTATTTGTTGGTGTGCTGATGGTGTGTGGCGTGTGTGAGGGATGAGCTGTGGGTGTGTGGTTGCTTTCTCTTGGGTGCTGGCAGTGGAATGGCATTTGCAAAGGCTCATGGTTGTGATTTGTGTCCTTTATATAGGTGGAGTTGTGGGTGTGTCTTTGTTCTCTGTCCCCACCCCCCAGTATTTATTGGCTTGGTAATTGCTTGTTTGGCCTTTTTTTGGGTGATTTTTCCTTTGTGCTGTTTGTGTATGTTGGAAACGTTCTTGTGACCGAGTCGGACCCTGCATTTGTCTCGTACGGTGTTCTCCGTTTCATTCACGCTGTGTTTGTGCAGTTTTCTATGCTGCGTACGCGTCGGTCGCGGTGTTTTGTGTTGCTTCGGCTCGGTTTTGTATGCGTGTCGGTCATACGGCTTGGCCTCCGTCCGACTCGCTCGTGGTTTTCGCGCCTTGCATCGTACTTTGCGGTTTGGAGTTCGCGTGTACGTTTCGGTAGGATTTGTTCCGGGTGCGTGTCGGTCGGTTGGATTCGCGTGTTTTTACGGCCGGATTGCTGTTTTCCTTGCGGCTCGGTCGGTCGACTTGGTTTCGGTACGTGTCGGTCTGATTTTTCACGCCTTGCATCGTACTTGGCGTGTCGGGCGCCACGGGTACGTGTCGGTCGGTATAATTTCCAGATCCGAGTCGGTCGGTGCTTTTTCCGGCCCGAATCGGAATCGACCCCTATGTGTGAATGTATTATGAGGGTGTCACCACAGGTATTTTAATCTAACTGATGTATATACTTGTAATTTAATGAGAAGTATTTTGTAGTGTGTGTCTAATAAAAGTACGTATCCTTTGGAAAAGAAACACCACTGACTGAACAATAATTTATTGAGAGTTGTTGGTGCATGCAAGTGATATGGGATTACTAGCTGACACCACCTCCCCTAAGTAGGCCTTGAACTGCTCGACTTCGCTAACCTGAGAGAGTCAAGTGCTTCAATGAGGTGCTCGCTTCCCAGTAAAAAAGAAAATTATGGAGTTATTACTATTACGAATTATTATTTGTATATTTTTATTCTTTCAGAACTTCCGGAACAGCCAGAGGAATCGGAGCAGTATTTTGAGGCTGATATTTCTATACCAGACTTAGAAGAGACATTCACTTCAGCACCTTTGCCCATCTCCAATGAGCCTCCAACCATGCCGGTGGTGTCTGAGGAATGAGGCAGATGCAGAAGATAAGAACATCAGCATGTTCAACGTAAATCTGATTATGCTCGTCTGTGTAATATCAGAAAGAATATACGTACTCATGTCAGACACTTAGGTTTACCTGCTCATGTTCAGGAGTCTGAAGCAGGTATAGCTACTGCTAGGTCTTTTCTAGGCCTGGGCGGAGCTCGCAGAGTTTCACTTTGCGTTATTCCACAGAGTTGCAGAAAAACTCCACCAAATTCCATGGAGTTCGGCTTCGAGCGGAGTATTGCTCGGCCACCCCTTTGCCAACAACCCAGCATGCAATAATATCTGAGGCAATAAGAAGAACTAGGAGGCGTGGGGCAAGGGCGCTTCCTAAACGTCCTCTGGTACTAGCTGATTGTGTTCATGCTGTACTAGAAGAACGCAATACTTCTTGGAGGCCTCGGCACAGGGGCTGTATTGAGTGAAGTGATGCAGATCTATGCAAGTCCGTTAACGCCATGCCCGGATCAGTGCACTGAAGAAATGCATTAATTACAGATGCAGATTCATTAACCAGTGCACACATGCAGCAGGCACGACAGGAGGACACTCCTGACCTCATGCACAATTTCCCTAAGTAAGCATGCATATGTGCGAGTACACAGTGATTAATGTACACGCCGCCTGCTCTTCCTCGATAATATATTTATACAAGTGCGCCCTCCCGATATTATCACACACACTGTGCTCCCATGTTCTGCATGCACTCGCACAGTATTACCCGACACATCATCCTGTAATTCTATGCAAATCACTTATGTCCCCGGGCCTTATGAAAATTACCTTATGTAATGTAACTGGTACTCTTCTAAAGTGCTCCAATTTCTTCGGGTCCAGTTCGCGCTATATAAAACTGCATAAAAGTAAACATAAAATTGAAGTGCTCTTACCTTGTCCTACTCGTTACACTTGCCTCCACGGTCACCGCGGTGTGCAACTGGTGCTCCCAGGATTCTCGGCACACAAGCCAGAGGGCCAGCTGGTTCTGCTTGCAGTAGAGGTGGAGGGGTTCATGGTGCTTCGGGCAGCTGTAAGCCTGCCACCACACCAGCTGCTCGATGAGCTCAGCTCGGACATGTTAGCGAGGTGTCGGTTAGGCCGCAGCTTCTTCCAGCAGGATACCCTGTGGTACCGCGAGCACAGGAAGTTGCACTGCAGGCCCCTGCCAGGTCTGGTTGATCCAGGATCATCAGAAGCTGTTGCCGCACTCCTTCCACACTGGGTCACAGACGTTCTCCAGGCAGACTGCGCAGGCAGCCTCCTCCTGCAAGCTGTGCAAGGGGTCCGGTATGGCAACAGTGGCAACAGAACACCAGTGTCGGTTCAAACAAAACTGTGACAGAGGACCGGTTCACTCTACTGCGAGCCAAGTGTACGGGAGAACCTCAGGTGAACTAGACCACCCACTATCCATGACTAAACTGGTGGCTATTTTGGAGTCCCTATAGTTACTCTCTGAAGGATATCTTATCAAGGAACACCTCCGCTATGAGCTTACTACCACCAGTAAGGGGTGAGCGTGCACCAGTGAACTCCGCTCTGACGACAGTTGACAGAGTTTTGCCAAACTCCGCGCTCCAAGCGAAGCGCAGAGTTGAAAAACTCCCCTCGTTTTTTCAGGTACTTTGCTGATTAATGAGTGCTGTCCAAAAAACACAACTGAAGATAGTAATTAAACCTAGTACTAAAGTTGGGACACTATTTAACCCCTTGACCGCGATCGGAATTCCGCTCGTGTGCTGGACATTCCGATCGCGGGTGGGGTCGTGACGAGCTCAGCTCGTCATGCGCACAGCGCTACCGCGCAGCATGACGAGCTGAGCTCGTCATGAGCACGGAAGGGGTTAAAACCATAAAGGATGGGTTGACAAACATTCAGGATGGATAAAGTAATTTGGCAGGTTAAGTAGAGGTAATGGTAAAGGCCACCATCACATACCTTTTTGTATGATTACATAAGGAGCAACCAATGGAAAGGAGACATTTACTTAGCAGAAATGATACAATGAGTGGATCTATAGACAAGCTTACTAATTCCACCGCAAATTTACAAATTGAGATCGGCCACTAGAGTGGTGATGTATCAAAAGGCATTGCTCAGGTTAACTCTACATTGGAGGAGTTAAAGACTGCTCTTGTGGTGTGAAAGTGAGGAGGCTTTTAGGCTCAGTAGAGTCTTGATATTTGTAATGGCAGAGTTTAAGCGTCGAAGGAGCAGATGAACTGAGGAAGTGATGATGTTAGAGGCCTCTCTTCATTAGGTGAAGGCAGAAGAAAGCAAGTCATTTTTATGTTTTTATTTTAAAAACATGTGAAGGAACATAATTTTTTGACATTATTTTATGCTTTATTACTATTAAAATGTTTGTCCTTATTTCCTGTGAGAGCAAATATGAGAACTTTTTGAATCACCAATTATGTGTCATTTTTTATGTATGTTTATAGTTCATATGAATTAATATACCTCAAAAATAATTATTCATGATGTCTCTGTGACATGCTCTTCTTCCAGCTCTCTACTGGCATAAAGACCTGTATTGAGGTGACAAAGTGGTACACATTCATCGACTGATTCTTTTCATTAGTATCAATTGGTGATGCTCTCCTTGTTGGTATACTGTGGAGTATAGGACAGTATGCTACTACCTTACAATAGGTTTCTGGAGAGTACTCATCAAGTGCTCATCTACTTTTATGCAGTATTAGAAATCTCCTTTTCAGTAATCCATATGTGCATTCCACAGCAGAACGCAGCATTCTATAGGCAGTATTATATCTTCTCTGATTTGCTGTTCATAGAGCATATAGTTGGTAAAATCCATGAGCGTATTGCATAAGCATTATGATCTAATAGAAGGATAGGACTTTAAAATATAAATGATTAAGTTTATACTCTGATTGTGAAAATGTATGGTTATGTTTTTGCACTTGCCTAACAGGAAACCATTACCAAGATCTCCTCTAGGTAGAAAAGTTAACAATGCATAATGTTTTAAAATATATGCTTCACGGGTGCTGGCAGGGTAACGTGCCTCTAGGTGTCTATTATAGCATTTTCAGAATAGCACCCGCTTGGATATTTAAAGACAGAAGAAATGTCCTATTTCTGTACTACAATCCTATTTCAGAAAGAGGACAAGTTAAGACAGGGGTTCCACCTAGAGGGTCAATGATGTAAGGTGTGCTCAGTTTGTCTTGAAGCTACTTTTACTGTTTGGGTGTACAGACATAATATCGAGTTTTTTTTTCGGAGTACAAAAATATTGAGTTGGAAATATCGAAGGGACTGAATATCGACATCAAGAATATCGGTGACCAGAATATCGACATGAAGATAATATAGTTTTTGTTAATATTGAAGTCAGTAATATCGTTTGTAAAAATATCGTTGTTAATAATATCGATGTTTATATTAGTGTTATGTATTTTAGTATGTATTTTAAATGTATGTGTTCTATATTTTTTGCTAAGTATTGTATTTTTTTTTTAATATATATATTAAATTTTTAGAAGTTATTAATGTTTTTAAAAGTAAATTTTGCGTTTTAGTTCCGTATCGGGTTGTGGGTTTATAGGGGAATAGGGTGGGAAGTAATTTAATTATAGTAAATGTAATAATAATTTTTAAAAAAATATTAATTATTTTTAATTTAATTTTGTGTTTTTTTCCATAGCGGGTTGTGGGTTTATAGGGGAATAGGGTGGGAAGTAATTTAATTATAATAAAGTAATTATTAATTTTTATTTATTGGTATTGATAATTAATTTATTGTTAATTAATTATAAATTCAGTAATTAATTTTTATTAATTGATTAATTGATAATTATATTAATTGTGTTAATGTTTTTAGGAGCGGGTTGTGGGTTTATAGGGGAATAGGGTGGGAAGTAATTAAATTTTAATAAAGTAATTATAAATTTGTATTTATTGGTATTGATATTTAATTTATTGTTAATTAATTATTAATTGGTAATTCATTTTTATTAATTGATTAATTGATAATTATATTAATTGTGTTATTTTTTTAGGAGCGGGTTGCGAGTTTATAGGGAATAGAGTGGGAAGCAATTTAATTATAATGAAGTAATTATTAATTTTTTTGTTATTATTTATACATAATTTATTATTATTTAATTATTAATTGGTTACTTAATTAAAAAAATTATTTAATTGATAAGTATGTTAATTTTAATACTCTGCTATCCCACACTTTTCCTACAGTTACACTCTCTGGAGTGGGAATAGTAATTTTTACCCTTACGCTATCCAACACTTTCCCTACTGTTGCACTCTCTGGACTGGGAATAGTAATTTTTACCCCTACGCTATCCAACACTTTCCCTACTGTTGCACTCTCTGGAGTGGGAATAGTAATTTTTACCCCTACGCTATCCAACACTTTCCCTACTGTTGCACTCTCTGGAGTGGGAATAGTAATTTTTACCCCTACTCTATCCAACACTTTCCCTACTGTTCCACTCACTGGAGTAGGAATAGTAATTTTTACCCCTTCGCTATCCAACACTTTCCCTACTGTTGCACTCTCTGGAATGGGAATAGTAATTTTTACCCCTACGCTATCCAACACTTTCCCTACTGTTGCACTCTCTGGAGTGGGAATAGTATTTTTTACCCCTTCGCTATCCACCACTTTCCCTACTGTTGCACTCTCAGGAGTGGGAATAGTAATTTTTACCTCTACACTATCCAACACTTTCCCTACTGTTGCACTCACTGGAGTGGGAAAAGTCATTTTTACCCCTTCGCTATCCAACACTTTCCCAACTGTTGCACTCTCTGGAGTGGGAATAGTAATTTTTACCCCTTCGCTATCCTACACTTTCCCTACTGTTGCACTCTCTGGAGTGGGAATAGTAATTTTGACCCCTACGCTATCCAACACTTTCTCTATTGTTGCACTCTCTGGAGTGGGAATAGTAATTTTTACCCCTACGCTATCCAACACTTTCCCTACTGTTGCACTCACTGGAGTGGGAATAGTAATTTTTACCCCTTCGCTATCCAACACTTTCCCTACTGTTGCACTCACTGGAGTGGGAAAGTAATTTTTACCCCTACGCTATCCAACACTTTCCCTACTGTTGCACTCACTGGAGTGGGAAAGTAATTTTTACCCCTACGCTATCCAACACTTTCCCTACTGTTGCACTCTCTAGAGTAGAAATAGTAATTTTTTCCTCTCCGCTATCCAATATTTTCTGTACTGTTTTAGTTAATGTAGTGTATAATGTATGTTAAAAAGATTAAAAATATTCTAATTTTTTAATTTGTTATATATATTTTTTATATTTTTATTTATATTATTGGTGTTTGTGTATATATATGTATTTATAATTTTTAATATGCTTTTTAACAATTTATAAGTTATCAAAATAATTATTTATAAATATTATTAAGTAAGTATATATATTATATTTTATATATATATATATATATATGTTTAATTTATTTTTACATTATATGTATTAGTTATAATTTTAAACATTTTAAAATAATTTTAACTATGTTTCTTTTAATTATATATATTATTTATTTTACATTATTTTTTAATCATTAAAAAACGATATTTTTAACAACAATATTTTTGACAACTATATTTTTTTCTCGATATTTTTGTACTTACCATTATGTAGATAGGACTTCGATATTCTTGACATCGATATTTTTGTGTTGATATTTTTGTACCTCGATATTCTGACTCTCGATATTCTGTCAGTGATCCACTGTTTGTACTCACCCAGCGGCGGCCGGCACAGGTAAGAGCGGTGAGGCGGGGCAGGGCGCGGCGGGGGGAAGTCGACAGATGACGGAATAGGTATTATTTATTTATTTAATTATAGCTATTCCGTCGTCTGTCGGCTTTCCCCCCTCCCACCCCACCCCGTCTCACCGTGTTTACCTGTGCCAGCCGCCGCTGTACTCACCCCATATCTTCTGCTGAGCAATAGATCTGCCATCAAACCCTCTTAATGCCTCTTCCATCACAATATCACTGCATTCTCTTCACTTCATTAGCTTCCACTACAGTCAGGTCTGCTCATTATAGCCCTAGACAATCCATCTTAGCAGCTCATCCTTTGTGTGCCTCAAAAGCTTTAACGCCTGAAGGTCAGCAATCTATCCATTGCTTCTCAATCAGCTTAATTAAACCTGGTAAGATGTCTGTGGGACAATTTTAAAACTCTGATGTCACAAGTAAACATCTTATGATCTTATTTGTTGTTGGGACTGTAAAGTCCATCACATGGTGAAAGACGTGTACCCCCTGCTCTGAGCGCCCACCTATGATGATATCTGGATCCTTGGTAATGATTTTTGGTTATGAGAAAATGCGGATCATGTGTGTGTGTTTGTTATGACATAGGCCTGTCTCATGGACTGCATTCTACTTAGACTGGGAGGGGCATCCAAAGTGCTACTCTCAAGTGGTGCAAGGATAGTGACTTCAGCGGGAGTTAAGTAGCATGAGCGCGGTGATGGCAGCATACTATGTTTTTAGTTTTAAATGATCACTAGAGTGAATAGGCATTTTCACCTGGCCCCTGTGGTGAATTTCCACATGCTGTGTGCTTAACTCACAGTTGGCCTGCATTGGATTGCGTGCAGCACTGGAATGTATATATGCCTGTGGAATGGTACAGTGCATCAGGAAATAGTGTGCATTGTTTTCTGTGCTTGCTGGGATACACGTGTGCCTGTGGAAAGGTACAATGCACCAGAAAATAGAGCACCTGATTGTGTGTGGGGATACATGTGTGCCTCTGAGACGGTACAGTGCAGGGCTATATGGGAGCAGGTACCACACGTAGTAGATAGCACGCAGTGTTATGTAAGTGCCGTGGGATGTATGGATGCTCTGCAAGGGTACAGAACATTGGAGGTTGCTTGCAATGAACACAACATGTGGTAGACATTGTGTTCCATAATGGGAAGCCCAGGGCTTGCTGAAGTAGGAGGTAGAGGTAGAGGTTTCCCCCAGACAGAATTGTGGATTGCTCCATTCCTCAGAGCTGGGTCAGACACATACTAGAAGAAGGAAGAGCCAGGCTCTTCAGTGCACTCCAGTATGATTTCTTTGATTCTGAAAGGAGGTCAGTGGTCAAATGGGCCTGGGCACAACCGAGGAGGTAGATTGGGTGATTAAGAAAATATAAAGAGTAGAGCTTGGGCCCTTTGGTAACCTTTTGATGCACATATTACTGAGGTTCACATCCAGGTGTTAACCTCTTGTCACTCCCATGGCTTGTTTTGGGTGCTATCAAGAGTGGAGTCTGCCCTGCTGTGATAGACTGCTCTCCTGAGGAATAGCACAACAAAGTAGTGGGAACCTCAAAGGGGGCAACCCCAGAGCACAAACTTCAAAGACAGATAGACTAAATCACAATTATGTCTAGAAAGGGATTATAAAAAGGGGCGCTTGACACTCCCAAACTGTCAAACTGAAGTTGTACATCAGCGTGGAGAATCTCAGCATGAGTTCTGCCTGTTGTGACCAGGGCTATGGACTAAGGGTATGCCAGCCTCCCATGCTGGGCGGGGGGAAATCACCTAGAAGAATCAAGAATGCTTGCCTGAAGCCTGTAGCACCAGTTTCTGCCTGACCCATGTGGGCCCTTTGAGGAGAAGGCGTTTGCCTGGATGAAGTGAGGTCCAGCGGGGTCATATTAAAAGGATCCTGGGAGCAGGGCATGAGATTCTGGTCTGTCAAAACCAGTGCTCTGATTAGGTCGTCCTTCCATGTGCAACCCCCATATGCCAGGTGGGGGCCACGGAGTGGACTGGACTGCCGCAGTGACCGGATGGTTTGCTGAGAGAAAGGGTTACCGCTTTGGTGTCGTACAGCCATGAAGGGAGGGCCGGTGCCCTTGGTAGTGTGGGACCCAAACTGGACTGCCGCCTTATGCAGCTAAGTGATCCCTGTATGCCAGGAGGAGGTTTGCAGAGAAGACTACAGACCGTTGCCCGGTGTGCACTGTGAAAAACCCCTGCACGTCAGGAGGGGCCTTAGTCCATGAACAGGGCCACCACCCTAGGACAGAGCACAGTTGTAAACACCTAGTGGGTCGTAACCCGTGGAGTTGGAGCTCCCAAGACCCGCTCCTGAATGATGAAGAAGATGAGTTACCACCAGATCGGAGGAGCTTTGTGGGCGTCTGCTGCCACAGCCGCAGAATCCAGAGTTATGCTCACTGATGGGCCGGAAACGGGTACCTGGGGACTCCTAACTGCCATCCAAGCGAGTGTGGGTAAGACTAATACTGGGCAGTGAGGCCCTGGGGAACTTGCTATAACTGATGCACCAGCGGCGGGGACACATGGACTTTTGCTAAAAGTCCTCATAGAACATCTAAGAATTAAACTCACTAGCAGGGCCTAGGGGGTCATTATGATAGCGGGCGGATCGCCACCGCCGTTGTTCATCAGGAATCAGATCCTGAAGGCCGCTGGGTTATTGTTAAACTCCTTATTGATAATATACCGTTAGTAATCTTTAATGTTTATGGTCCAGTCTCTGTTGATAAGGTTTTCTGTCCAAAAATCTCTGATAAACTGCTTTTATATGATGATGATTATATTATATTTGGTGGTGACTGTAATCAAATCTACGATTCCATATTAGACAGGCACTCAACAGTTAAGTTTGTCCATTCTAGAATGCACTCACAATTCGTTTCCGCAATAAAGCGTAAATCGTTAGTTGATATTTGGCGACTTTGCCATCCAGACCTCCGCAAATAGAGTTTTTATTCAGCTCCACACCATTCACAATCCCGTATTGACTACCTCTTTCTCAGTAAGTGCCTGGCTCAACACGTTCTTCAGTCTGAAATAGGTTCGATTTTAATATCAGACCACGCTCCAGTTCATGTTGACCTTGATCTTATACCCTTCTCACCGCACTCAGGTAGATGGCGCTTTAATAATTCCTTACACTTAGACCCTACATTTACTGACCAATTCAGTTCTTTCGCCTCTGAATTCTTCACCATCAATTCAACCCCGGACTGTTCTTTCACAATGATTTGGGATTCCTTTAAGGCAGCCGCTAGGGGTTTTATAATGAACTTTGTTTCACAAAAGAAAAAATCTATAGATGCCCAATCGACTCAATTACTTAATAAAATCAAACAGTTAGAATATACTTACTATCATTCTAATGATGAATCTTCCCTGAAAAATCTTATTGATGCTAAATTTACTTTTAATAGATTATCTACGGATGCTGCTTCCTCTTATTTACTGAAAAGTAGTACTCATTATTATGGAGGCCAAAATAAAATGGGGAAATTATTAGCTAATTATCTAAAAATTTGAAAGGACAGAACTAGAATAGAATCCTTACAAGGTCCAGCTGGGATTCCTCTTTTTAAAGACAATGACATTTTAAATGAATTTGTTTCTTTTTATAAAAATTTATATTTCCCAGAAACACAAGCAGAGCAATCAGATGTATCCTCTTATTTCCAATCCATTGCTTCTCCTTCCTCCCACCTTATTGACTTTGACTCATTGGGAGCTGATATTTCCTTAGTGGAAATCACTCATGCAGTCTTGGTACTACGGCGAGGGAAGGCTCCTGGGCCTGATGGCTTTACTTTTATGAACATTTTGCAAATTTCCTCCTTCCCAATCTTTTACTTTTATTTAATTCCTTCATTAATAAAGGTACTTCTCAGGGCACTTTCCAAGAAGCCATGATTTGCTTAATTCCAAAGGATAATAAAGACCTTTCCTTATGTAAGGACTACTGTCCCTTCTCCTTAGTCAATACTGACTACAAGATTTTTGCTAAGATTTTGGTGTTACGCATTGACCCCATTTTGCCTGATCTGATAGGCCCTGAACATTCTGGATTTGTTAAGGGACGTCTAGCTTCTGACAACTCTTGAGTCTTTTTCAATGTCCTCAGCAAGGCCTCATCTTTAGACCATCCTATTGCTGCTATTGCTTTGGACGCAGAAAAAGCTTTTGATAGGATTGGATGGGATTTTATGTTTCATGCATTAAGATGGATTGGTTTTCCCCCTAAATTGATTGCTTTGATTTCTCTATTGTATTCTGGTCCCAAAGCCTCGATTTTTGTTAATGATAAAATCTCAGATTATTTTCCTTCACTTAGAGGGGTACGACAAGGATGCCCTTTATCACCTCTATTGTTTGTCATTGCTTTGGAACCTTTTGTTACTAAAATCAGACAGGCTGCTTGTATCTCAGGCTTCCAATTTGGTCCTCATCAGGTTAAAATGTCTGTTTACGCTGATGACATTCTCCTATATTGTTCTAACCCTATAACCTTTCTCCCTCCTTTGTGTGAAGTCTTGCCTTTAAATGTTCTATGTCATAAGCATCTTTTTGTCCACATGAGTTTTTCATGGTAACCCTCTAAACTAAAATATCTGGGCTTGTGTTTTTTTCCGACGATTCCTGAGACATTAAAATTTAATTTTGACCACATAACCAAAACATTAAATGATACTATTGCATGCTGACATCCTCTCTTCCTCTCTTGGTGTTGCCAAATTGATTCGATTAAAATGATGCTCACCCCCTGATATTATATATTATTTCCATGATCCCTGTTCACATCACTGGGTATTATTTCAAGAAAATTGACTCTCTCTTAACAAAATTTCTCTGGAAAGACAAACCCGCCGCATGACTTTGTCCTCTTTGAAAAAGGATAAACCCAATGGAGGTCTTAGGTTTCCTGACTTTAAAACTCATCACACCGCCTTTTCCCTAAAACAGTCTGCCCGTTGGCTCTCTTCTGACCTCCCCTTACATCCTCCATTGTGGATTAAGCTAGAGAAATTTCTTATTCCCCCTTTTGACCTTCAAGAAATTCTTGCTTTTTCTACGAATATCTCATTATTACATTCTCCCTTTATCTCTCACTCACGTAAACTTTAGCTCCTCTTTTACCATCATCTTATCCCTCAGTTTCTTCTTATCAACAACATCCCATTTGGCATAATAAATTATTAAGAATCAAGAATCGTACCGTATACTGGAAGACTTGGCGATCTAAAGGTTTGCGTTGGATATCTCAACTTCTAGTTGACAATCAACCCTTATCATTTATTGATCTCCAAACAAACTTTTCTTTACCAGCTACCTTTAATTCACAATATCCTCTTTTACGACCCTCTCTCATCCAATATCTTCTTGCTTTTACCACTCTCTTTCAACCCCCCCAAAGTATGATACGCTTTCTCCACTATTAGACACTTCCCAATCCACATCCACTTTATACAAAGCCTTACAATTACCCTCACACAGAATTAAAACGAAGATTGAGTTAGCATGGGAAAAAGACTTATTGCAATGTTGGCCATCGAATTTTAAGTTGTTAGATTTATTGTTTAGCTGTTGCTTTTCACTTAATAACTTCTAACTGGGAACAAGCAGATAAAGTCATTTTTGGATCCTGTTGGAATGCTCTGTGTTTTCATCATAGATTAGACACCAATTATGTTTCTCCTAAGAGGGATGTCTTATGGCTCCCATTAACTACATATTTATCCTTGTCCCCCTCCTCTGATCCTAAAGTTACTAATGTATCAGATGATGTACGGAAGCCTCCTTAATTTCACCGTGTTGTCTTTTCTATAGATCATTAGATGTTATTTATGCTATTAGATTTCCACTTTGTCATCTCGTTATGCTTATTATTATGCTTACAGTGTTTAATTATCACCATCTCTTTTTATTCTCAACATTATAAAGTAATTGTAAACTGTTCCCTCTCCCCTCTTGCCCCATCCCTTTTATTGTTTATATTGTTTATATTACTCTTACACACAGCGTGATAGTTATAATTTTCATATATTCTTGTTTTTCCTATAATCTTTATGTTAAATAGGATTTATTATAATTCATTGTATTGCTGTTCCCTTTTTTTCATGTTATTCTTAATAAACTCAAACTAAAAAAACTAAAAATTTTGTTAGTGGATAAATACAATTTTTTACAAAAAAAAGCAAGTCTGGGGCTTTGCAAAGTGTAGTAACATTCAGGGCGAGGAAAATAGATTTTGCAGCAACTTTTGGGGCCCCCAATTTCCTCTTCTAATTATGTTTGTCATAAGGAACTGAAACTGACATATATAGAGGATTATATAAGGGCTCGCCCAGCCACATTTTGGCTTGCAATCTGGAAGAACCTGGCAGCGACTCTTACTCGAGACATAATAACTGATTGTCTTAAATGTGAAAAGGGTAGGGACATACCCTGGCTTGCCGCTGTCAGGGAAAGCCTAAATAGTGTGAACCTTGAACATATCTTTTTAAATCCAACTGATATAGAGCATATAAACAAAAAATTCCTCCAAGAGGCTCTATATGCACAGTACAGTAATGTAAGGTATGAAAAAGAGGCTCGGAAAACGTCCGTTGCCAGGTATATGTCCCTAGTGGACGTATTCCATCCGTCACCATACTTACCATCGAGTTACCTCTTAAAAACTATAGGTCGCTGAGAGAGATTGTTGCTTTTTTGCCTAAGGGCAGGTACTGTGAAATTTTTACTATGTTTCCCCTTGGGGTATAACGCCAACCTTGATCAATTGCCATGCCCCTGTGATGATCATAGTAACCAATCTATGTTACATTTTCTATTCTTTTGTAAATTCTACCAAAAATATACTAACTGGTTTTTGATTCCACTTTTTAAGAAAACGTCCATAATCAATTATAAAGCTGCATATATGAAAATCCTTGAGTTGAAAGAGGATGAATTAATTTTTCGCGTGGGATCATTTTTGAAGACGGCAGTCCATGTGCGTGCCTCAATGAGTACCCATTGAAAGCTGTTTTTATTGAGCGCATTGATTAGTAATCCATGTTTGTGGGTAGAACATTTGAATGTTCGTGTCATACTGTCATCTATCATAATCTGTTGAGACAGTACCTATGTTCATCCTCCATTCTATCTTGGGCACTATTTTATGAAGTTGGACTGTCCATTTCCCGTTTGTACCTTTACAGTGCCATGTATTTCATGCTGCTATTTGATCTATGCTCATAGGATTTTATTGTGAATTTATTGTCTTTTATGATATTGCTGCTTTTATTTTAAATGTTTTAGATAGTTTTATGTAGTCATTTGTTGTTATTGATCTGTGCTTTTATGGATATACTTATATTCGAATAAAGATTGATTGATTGATAAACTCAAATAAAAAAAAAAAACTTTGTGTTAGTGGATAAATACTTTTTTTTACAAAAAAAAGCAAGTATTTGGATAATCATATATTCAGGTTGGTGAGCGTATCTTGAGTTGTGAGTTTGTGCTCGCCTTACACCTACCTCCTCCTCAAGAAGCCTTGTACTGCTCACTGCTCGACCCGCGCTATCACTGAGAGTCTGGCGCTAAAAGGATACTTGGCCCAGTTGCTCAGAGCCTGTACTGGGCTGGGCTGCAGGACATCTGGAGTAAAGGCCTCAACCACCACTGTTGGGCCCAGTAGCTCCTGCTTGCCTCATGGCCCTCTGAAAGGACTTCTGACTTTCATGTCTAGTATCATGATTCTATCTTTTAGCTTTGAGGAATGTTCCAGGAATATCAAGTAATAACTGTGAGAGGCGGCGTCCTGGATATATTTCCCTTTCTACCATGAGCAGAGCATTTTTTTTTAATGTACAAAAACAAACAAAAGAACCAAAGCAATGCTGAGCATATGTAGAAAATGCCATTCTGCTCTGTCACTGACAGCTTCCTCAACCATACAAAGTGATCATCAAAATTGTTATAGCTGCCTTACATTATAACTTCTCTTATTTAATAAACCATATTTGATTTTCTTTAACAGTGCCTTTAATTAGATTTTTGACAGAAGTTACGATTTAGTTAACTTCTATCATGTACGCAGTGTTTAGAGAGTATGGATGTAAAGGCCAAACCCTCTGCCCCCTTCTAGAGGTTGACTTAACCCCGTGCATTGGAACAAGGATCTTAAAAATGACCCAAGCTAAGGAGAAAACGGGTAAAGGGGAGAGAGAGAGAGAGAAAGGGAGAGAGAGATAGAGATAGAGATAGAGATAGAAATAGAAATAGAGAGAGAGAGAGAGAGAGAGAGACTCCTGAAAGTCTGGTGCTCGGAAAACCCGAAATGGATTTTGGAGGCACTGTGTCTCAGAGCCAAATGACAACCAGCAAGGTCTCAATCTAAAGGCGAGAGACCACAATTCCTAAAGGGATGACAACATAGCAAAGGAATTAGAGAGGAGGATAACAAAGTATGGAACTCACTGGATGCGAGCAGAGAGGGTGCTGTAATTAGACCGCAGACACCACACAGGAGACAAAGATGGAAGGCCTGGAGAAGGAGTGAACCTGTAAAGAAGGTAATGAGGCAGGAACCATAAATAGAGAGAAATGAAACTAGAGGACTGAAGGGAACCGAACAAGGGATAAAACAACAAAGGTGAAGGAACAAGCTGAGAGCACACAGTAGGGAAAACCGAAGAGTCACATCAACCACTGTTGCTAGACAAGAGAACTCTATACAGGAGGGGTTCAAATACCTGGTTTGCCACAATTTACCAGAATTTTGCCTGATTGTGCTGGACCTCTAATGGCCGAAGTGTGCATGTGAGTCTGGGAAGTGCAGTCTTTAGAGTAAAAGTGCATGTTTTTCACTGTCCTTGGGACCTCACTGTACCCCCTCCCAAATGATCTCTCTCACCCTAGATCTTAGCTTTGAACAGGAATTTCTTAAAACGCTATAAGGCCAGTCGAGTGACGTGGCCAAATAAGCTGATTCCCATGAATTTTCAGACACCTCATACCCTTTCCAAGATACCAAACACTGCATTCAGTGTGCCTTCTTGTGCTGGTCTTCTAACGGCTGGGGTTGTACGTGTGAGAAATGTAATCTTTCAAGTGCACATCTTCCACTGTCTTGTGTGCCATCTCTTCCAAGATCCCAGTCTCCTATGTCCAAACATGTCTTTGGACCTGACAGCTACCAATGGTGACATTAGTCTTTCATTTTCACGCATTTCATTATTTGTTTGTGATAAAAGTTGTTAGTGCTGTACAATGTGTACAGTCATCCACTTAGCTTAGTTACTTTATATGCAGAATATAGAAACCCGCCACATACTTCAACACAGCACACCATGTAGAAGTTTCAATACCCGAAGCTGTTCTCCTCCTCTTAATTATAATTTGAATAATTTTAGTTGTCTAACTCCTTGATAACGGGCTAAGTATATTCTCCTTAGAATAATAGAGCATTTAAGTTTGCACAGATATATTTTAGATCCATTATTACTTCAGCTTTCGGTGATCTGCTAAGATAAGCGTAGAAATTTCAAGGTGTATTTTCAAATGTATTCATATGCATTAATGATGTTTCTCTGACACATATTTAAGGCCTTCCCATATTGAGCTGTGCATTGAATAACTGACTAAACTATTCACATGCATATCTATGTTTTACCTAGTTTGCCACACATTCATTGTTTTAATTTCTTTTGTGAGGTGGGAGTTTAGATTTGAACTTCTAACTTTCTGTGGTTTAAGGAAAGGCAAAACTGAAAAGAGCATCTACATATCAGTTGATATATGAGTTGTTAAAAGCAATTATTACCTTAAGACACTTTCACTTTTTTAGCTGGCAAGATGCCTCAAAGTGTTAACGTCCTGCGCAGTCCTCTGCAGGAATCTGAAGGTCTCAAGTCTGAAACTCGGCTAGTCAGATTCAATGCTGTAGCCTTCCAATGTCAGAAAGCTGACTATACAAAAATTGGGCAATGGTATAATTTGTTTTTACAGCAGAAGTGTGGTATGAAGCATTGTATAAAAATCAAGTTAATCTTTTTGTTTGTAAGATCAACAAATAATGTATTCTTATTGCTACCTAACTGACCTTGACTACAGTTGATGTCTCTAGAATAAGAAACTGTGCCTCTGACAACTGCCTGGGTGTATTAGGTTATCCTACACTAAGGGGTCGATTCCGATCTCGGTCGGTAGGGCTCCGAATCGGATTCGGCTTTACCGGATCCGAGTCGGAGGCTTTGTTTCCGACCGATTCGCACATTCGTCCGAGCGAGCAAGTACGATGCGATTGAACGCGAAATCGCCGACCGACTCGTTTCCGGGTCCGAACCGCTCTGTCCGACTCGTTCGCACTCAATTCGTGGCACGCAATGGAGACGTTTTACGACCGAGCCAGTACGATGCACGATCCGGACAGCCGGATCGAGTCGGAGCCTCCGACACGAAAAAGCTCTCGGACGCGGACTTCGGGGGTCCGTGCCGGACCCCCCTTCACCAGTAGCCGTACGAGTCGGACACAGGGGGGACCCATGGGTCCCCCCTATACATGCGTGTACGGTGCGGATGGCACCAACGCGTACCCACTACAGGGGGCCCCCTTGTGCGCAACGTACCCGTTGTGTCAATGGGAGCCCATGTACACGTCGTACGACCGGCTCCCATTGACTTCAATGGGAGTCCGACCGAACCGAGTCCGGCAGCATACGGCCGCATCGTACTCGTTCGGTCGGACTGCAGGGGTCCGGCTCGGTCGGAATACAATCCGGATCGGTCGGAGTGCTTTCCATCCCAGATCGGAATCGGCCCCTAACTCTAGAATCATCTGTCAGACTTATCCACTCTTACAAAAATGCTTTATGCACATATACTCGTCATTGTGTAAATAACATCTTTAATTTCACTTTAGCTACAATATATGTGCGATAATCATCTTTCATCTCGCCGTGTTTCACTTCTAACATTTTATATCCAAATGGTAAGCTCTCTAGGGTTATTTTCATTAGGGTTCACTAATCCTATCTAATATATTTAAAGCTTCTCTTGCCTTGTATATCATTTAAATGTCAAGTTATTTCCACCTTTTTATTTTTAGCTTGTTCGATATATTTTTCTGTTTTATTAGATTACATATTTTCAAAGTCCTTAGGTTTAGTTTTTTTGTCCCCTATATTTCCAGATATAATGCAGTAAAGCCTAGTCCAATAAAAGCACACAGCTATAAAGCCTGGATTCTCAAATGCACCATGTTGGTGCCGGTCCTTTTTGTGCGGTCACCCCCAGATTTTTGCCTTTTGTTAATTAATCTGTTTTTGTTGGCATTAGAACCCTGTGCACTTATTCCTGCTAACAAGTGGTTACGTGCTTGTGCTCTCTGCCTAAAACATGGATTGGCCTACATCTGATTAGTACATTTAATTTACTTGTAAGTCCCCAATAAATGGTAATACCAGTACCAAGAACTTAATACTACTAGTGGGCAGCAGCACTCGTGCCACCCACTGAAGTTGCACTGCAAAACATGTCTCAGGCCTGCCACTGCAGCCTGTAGTGCAATTATAAACTGCTATTTTGACCTGGCAAAATAAACCTTTTGCCAGGCCTCAATCTTCCTCTTTAATACTGATAGCTCGCATACTGAACTACCTGGATAGGGATGCTGTCGTTTGGCTTGGCTGCTCCCAGAGGCCACTAATGTTTCCATCTCATAAGATAATGATCTTTTTGGACTACACCAGAATAGTCCAAGAACAAGGTAAGTTCTTCACGAATGCAAAAAAGAGAATACGCAGCCTTAATATTTGCACTATGCTGCTGTACGCCGCCAAGATGAAGGTGATTTTTCAATCCAAACCATACTTCTTTGATACTCCGGAGAAGGTCTTCCAGTGAACTAGTGAACGGTTTCAAGCTAGGCCATACTCCCCATCCCCTCATCATACAGAGTACCCCGTGGGGACCACGGATCGGTTCCCCCCATGGTAAACCAGAAATCAGGGTCGCAATAGAAACCAATCGTTCTCTTTCTGGCGCAATGGTCAGGACAACCTGGAAGGGGCATGGACATTCTGGAGAGAGGCGGCTGCGAAAGGTGCGCATGATGTGTATTCGATTGGATTTGCCTCGATGGATCCTATTACTGCCTGTATGCTCCAGAGCACGGGTAACACTGTGGAAGTACTGAATTGCATGGACTCGCTTGGGCCCTGCTTTGCCGTCACGCTGAACTTGGGAACATTGAGGGAAATGGGAATACTTTCTTATCTTCAGTTTTAAGGGCCACAGGACTGGGACACCAGAAAAATGTAGCCCCCAAGTAATAAACTACTCCCATCAACATGTGTCTGCACCTGCTGCTGGGTGGCTAGCTCTGGGCTTGTTTGAATTGGGGGGATGTGAGAGGTTGTGGTTATTTATATTGTTCTGAGTTTTTGATTCTGTTGTTGGCGCTGGCATTATAACCGACAGATACGGCCTCACACGCAGCCATGGAACTCAATTTCCATGTGAATGGCAGGTAGCGAAGGACAGACCCCGCCAGACCGGGTTCATTTGATGTCTTGGAATGTCAATGGTTTACTTGATAAGGTCAAGAGAACAGCAGTTCTCTGAGCTGCCTGGCTGATGTCCTCTCTCTACAGGAAATCCACTTATTGGGAAACGAAGTTCCCTTTCTGGCCCATTATGTGTACACCCAATCCTTTTGATAACGCCGATTCTTATCTAATTATCTATAAGAACCTTCTGGTCGCCAAGATCTTTTTACCTGTTGAATAGTGTAAAGGAGAGAATCTCATCAGGTTATATATCAGCATTCATTTTGTCTGAAAGGACCACTGACTCCGAATTCAAGTTTGAGAATTTATTATCGCCAAAAATAACTGAACGTGCAAGCACCTCAACACGAGGTTAAAGAAATAAATGGGCACTAATACAAATAATAATCTACGCAGGAATCTCATCCGACTCAGGATAAGAAGAATAGAAAGTTCTAGAAGGACCAACCAGACTATGTTTGCTCCAATTTCTAAGTTGCTCTTCATTGAACTAAACAAGCTTAAAATCAATAGCTGTCCCTACACTAACGCTAAGTGACATCCCTGCATAACGATTTTCCAAGGCAAGAGTGAATAAAGGTGTCAGCTGTGAAGACTTCCTAAGAAGTGCAATCACATAATACCTAAGCTCAGCTCTGTCCTTCTCTCTGGTCTCCCCTACCTCTTCTCTGACCTCCTCCCTCAGGGCACTATCCCTAATACAAACCCACAATACAATTGTACACGCCTTTGTCACGCCTCCTTGGCCAGGTCTTCTTTCTTGTGCTTTTCCATCGAAACGGTTACTTCATCTTGGACGGTTGCGATGACCTTGAGTCCCAGGCACCTTCTCCGCTGAAAGTATCATCCCTAAATTCCAGTTCACTCCCCGTACTATGCCTCCCCTCTCTCTAGCTTTCAAAAACAAAGAGTTAGTCTTACTAACGAGACATGTGTCCTTGCACCTGCAACGAAAGATACTTTCAACAGAAACCTTCTACTGTGCAAATTAAATCTACCGTTTGTGCCCAGAGAGCCTTACCAAGAGAAACTTTTCTCGGCCTACAACATAAGCTAACATAAAATAAACCAGGCCTTCCCTAAGCATATATGTAGTCAGGCCTTTACATATGACTTTTAAACACACATCTTACGTTTCCCTATAAGCATTTTCATTACGATTCATATGCAAACAATGAATTACATGTGCAACTTTAATATGATGCGCATTTAAACTACTGCAATTACATTACACACACAAACTAATTCCTCTATGCATTATGTTCACCCAATTCAATAAGCATTACATTACATCGTTATCCTAACACCATTATGCTGCTGAGTTCACTTTGTCTCAACGAGCTATTCATTCTTTACTACACATGCATGAGTATACAACTGAATATAACGAATATATGTCTGAATACATGTGGGTGCGGCCTATCAGTGATTATGATGCACCCCTACAATTTCACAAGAACATTTCGCTCTATCAGTTCCCCCCTTTGATGACTCCTGTCATCATATCTCATTCTACTCCCTCGGAGAAGGAACCGACCTAAACAGAACTTGTTGCCACCTTCCCTGATCTAAATTTCTCCATGCTCTTGAGCCTTTGATACTGACTGTCCTGCTGTCTTGCCAACTTCATGTCATTTTCCCTCAAAGCTCTTTTGACTCGGCCTGCTCGATACCACTTGTAGGCCTTGATCACAATCCACAAGCCAACCACACAACCCACCAAGATAAGGAGGGGTCTCAGAAAGTATCCAAGGAATCCCTTTCCTAAGTTCGCAAACCAACCTCCCACTTGACCAAAACCCTTGCCGACCTTTTCCCAGGCCCCTTCTTCGGTCAAATCCGCTTATCTTTGTGTGGATCGTAGTGATGTTACTTATATATTTCTCCAGATCCTTGCTACGGTCTGGTATATAAGTGCAGCACTCTTGAACCTTCAACATTTTACAGACTCCGCCCTCTTTTGCCAATAGGACATCCAAAGCAAGGCGATTCTGCAAAACCATTCCCCTTATCGACAACATCTCTCCTTCCACCAACACCAACGACTTTGCTGTATTCATCGAAAATTCATCCACCACAGTCGCTAACCTCCGAATCTTCACATCATTCAAGACTACTCCCAGACTAGGTATCATAGCTCCAAAGATATCCCCCACAACGATTCCTGCACTTGCAGCTCTTCTCGTTCTTGAATGCTCTCCCCTTCTAGAAGATCTAAATCTTCTGTATGGTAAATCTTTGGAAATATTATTGCCAAATAACATGTTCCATACCAATTTGCAGGCAACCTCACATAAGCATTCTTCCCACATACGTAATACACCGTTGGTATCACTTGTACAGGACCTTGGAGAAAATCTTTTGCTACATCTGCCATGGTGAAAACGTGATCACAAGTACTCTGTCCCACTGCTACCTTCTCGTAGTAAGTCTGATAACGCCTTATACACAACTTACCCCTCTGCTCCTTATCTAATGCTATAGGACCATAGCTTCCCTTGGTCTTATGCAACTGTTCTTCCTCCGTCCAATCTGTCCTGTGATGCCCCAAATCTCGGGAGTGAGTCAGCTTTCTATACCTATCCTCGACCTGATCTACAAACTTTCTCTCTACATCCGACATCAAACAAGTCAGATTGTGTCTGTGTGCGAATGCTGTATCCAATTCCAAACTCGGTATGAAGTACTTCCTCAGTCTGTCTTCTGTCTTATAATAGTCATATTTATTCAAATGCTTGTAAGCTGGGACTTCAGGAAGCCCTGCGTCGAAATTGGAAAAGAAATACTCAAACTGATCTCTCTCATAAAACAAACTAAGCAAAAGACTACATGAAATACCATAAGTCAGTGGAAGATGGTGATACCTAATACCCTCGTCCACTGAAGTAGGCAACTGCATACAAACATAACAATCCTTCGCATCCATCACATCAACATACTCATACAACAACTTAGCATATGCATTCAACTTAAAATCACCTTTAGATAAATCTACATGTAGTCTACGACTTTCTTCTAATAGCAAAGCTCTATCAGCTGCCCTGTCTACCCCCTTCTGACTAGGTGTGATAGGTGTCGGTGTCCCTGTCACTTCCTCTACTTCTTGCTCATGCGAACCAGTGTATGAGCCTACAACTACTATGATTATAGAAATTATTACACTACTTATAAGAATGCCTACAATCCACTTTGATCTACGATTGGGATCTCCCGGCTCCATGGTTTCGAAAGTTCTCAAAAGTCTTGGTTATCGCAAAGAACCCTGAAAAAGTCTCTGTCCTTTATTTGTGACTTGCTTAACCAGCTCGAGCAACCATGAAATCTCCGGACTTTCCCTTTCCGATCACAATCTTATTTACACAGTCCAGAAAAAGACTTCCTAGTTTTCGTTCCTCTTCTGTGGAAAGTCCCTAAGTTTATTCTTCTTCCACTCTGACCTAGGTTATCTTCTTCTTTGGACTTTTATTTACAGTTTATAGTTGATCCACTATAAGATCCTCATTGAGCAATACCAGAACGTGATACAAAAGTTCAAGACGCAAAATCAGCACTTCATGTGAAAACGGCTCAACTCCAAAAGGCGGGAATTCGAGTCGATGCAGAACCAAGTTTCGGACTTCACTCAGAAGTGGGGGATTCGGAACCGTGAGGGTCAGTGTTCCTTCTATCTCGAGCCCTGGCAACTGCAGCACCACCTTCACCACCACATTCGGGCTCCGACGGACCACTTGCACTGACCTCAGCCTTCCCGTGCTCACCACCCCCTGCATCAAACACAGTGTAAGTCCACTCAGGGGTAGAGTATCTGCGACAAGGCACTCTTGTTCTCTTTGACCTTCGCCGACTGTCTTGTGCTTGATCTTCGTCACTTGCCTCCGTTTCAGATACTTCAGACACTGGAGCAAGGTCTCTTTCAGGTGCTAACCTCAGGTTCAGTCGCCTCTGTCTTTCAGGCCAACTTTCTGCACTTCTGTTCGTTCGTCTGCCTTCCCCTTCTATACCCAGTGCACTACTTCCTCTTTCTGCTGAATCTGACTCTTCTCCGCCCACTGCACCGTTTCTGTCTTCGGTGTCTGAGTCAGGAGTTCGAACTGTGGAAACCCCCTTCAGCTTGCTCTAGTGCACCACCAGCTGTGTCAGCGACCCTTACAGCTTGACTTGTCCTCCCAGGTGGCTCTGCCACATCAGCTGGATTTTCATTTACGAGAGGAGCTGTTTCTTCCAAGGGTGCTGGAACTCTGCGGGTATGGGAAGCATGCACCCAGTTCGGCAATCCTCCACACTTCACTGCTGTGTTCGTGATAAGTATCACCTGATACGGGCCACGCCAACGGGCATCCAAGCAACTCTTCCTCACGTGCTTCCGAACGAGCACCCAGTCACCGGGACACAAGTCGTGGCACAGATCACTCGAGGCTGGGACCACTGCTGCTTGCACCTGCTGGGATACAGAACGGACCACATCAGAGAGTCCTTTACAATAATCGAGAATCAAATCATCAGTGATGCTTATCAAGGCTGTAGCTGGTACTGCTGGCAATCTCATTGCCCTCCCCATTAATATCTCATGGGGGACAACCCGGTCTTTCTGTCTGGGACACTTCGCATGCTCATTAGCACGAGTGGCAAGGCGTCGGGCCATTTCAGGGATGTCGAAGAACACATTTTTGCCATCCGGGCCTTCAAAGTTCCATTAACTTGTTCCACCATCCCAGAAGCCTCTGGTCTGTAACTACAGTGGAGTCTCTGGTCAATGTTCAATGCAGCGCAAAGCAACTTCATGATTTCACTATGGAAGTGCCTTCCTCTATCTGATTCCAAAGAGGTCGGGATCCCGAATCTAGGGATGAGCTCCCTCAACAGTAATTTAGCCACTGTTAGAGTGTCACATCTGCGTGTGGGGTAAGCCTCCACCCACCGTGAGAATACACATACTAGCACTAAAATGTACCTCAATCCATTGCACTTAGGCATCTCCACAAAGTCCAGCTGTATTCTATTGAAGGGCGCTCCTGACCTCCCAATGTGACTCAACGTAACTACAGTTCTTTTTCCAGCATTCATCTGCTGACACGTAACACGCCTCTGACATACCGTCTCAGCCATTGCTCGGAACCGTGGGTTATACCACGTCTGTCTAAACACTCTCATCATTGCGTCTCTACCCAGGTGTGCCTGTCCATGTATCAGTCTTGCCATCGGACTCAGCAATTCCTCAGGCAACACGGCTCTCCCATCGTTGGATACCCACACATCCACATCTCCTTTCTCACACCCAGCTTTGATCCATCCCTCTCTCTCTTGGTTTGAAACTTCATCCTGCAATCGCTTAAGCTCTTCCCAAGTATCTGCCATGGTCAACATTATGCTGAGCTCGGTTCCTTCTTGGCTCTCCCCTATCTCTCTTTCTGTGAATATGCATCCTTGTTCTGCACAGAAACGGGCGACTCGTCCGCATAATTGTTTCCCAATGACACAAAGTCCTCCCCTTTCCCATGGGCTGAACACTTTACAACAGCAATTTCCTTTGGATGCTGTAATGCATCTAACAATTGTCTTACATATTCTCCATTACGAATAGGTGATCCAGATGATGTCAAAAATCCCTCTGAGACCATAACTGCCCGAAGTCATGCACCACGCCAAACCCATATTGGCTGTCTGTGTAAATTGTTATTCGAATTCGATCAGCGGCCAAACAGGCACGGGTCAAGGCAATGATCTCAGCTACCTGCGCGGAACGTACTCCTTCTAGGCAAGCAGCCTCGACCACTCCTGAAATGGTACATACAGCAAACGCTGCTCTCAATTGCCCCACACTGTCTCTTAAGCATGAACCATCGACAAAGAAAATTTCATCTGGGTCAGCCAATGGTTCATCGACAATGTCAGGTCTCGGCTTGGTGCAAAGTTCGGTCACATCGAGACAATCATGGTCCGCACAATCTTCATCATCCGTGTTCGGTGTAGGCATCAATGTCGCAGGGTTCAAGACAGAGCACCTTTTCAGAGTCACATTCTCTGCGGCAAATATGACTTGCTCGTACCTCGTTAACCTATTGTTCGTTAGGTGCTGGGTCTTGGTCCTGGTCATCAATAACTCAACCGAATGTGGCACATGTACAGTCAATGGATGTCCCATTACAATGCTTTCACATCTTTCAATGCTGACACCTGTTGCAGCAACGGATCTTAGACATCCGGGCAACGCAGAAGCTACTGGATCTAAAGTAGCTGAAAAGTAGGCAACTGGTCTACGGACACCTCCATGGTTCTGAGCTAGCACTGCTAATGCACATCCTTCCCTCTCGTAACAAAACAATGAAAAGGCCTTGTTGTAATCAGGCATTCCCAGTGCCGGAGCCCTGCACAAATCCTCTCTCAGTTTCAGGAATGATATCAAGCATTCCTCGTCCCATGGTACCGGATCACTCACATCCTTGTGCGTAAGCCTCTGCAAAGGCTTTGCTCTCAAGGAGAAACTAGGAATCCACTGTCGACAGTAGCCAACCATTCCCAGAAACATCCTAACTTCTCTCTGTGTCGTGGGTACTGCCATGCTCATTATTGCCTCTATTCGATCTGGTGACACCTTCCTCTTGCCTTTTTCCAATCTGTGTCCCAAGTACTGTACCTCTTTCAAACAGTACTGCAGCTTGTTCGGGGACACCTTATGTCCGTTCTCTGCTAAGTGGTTCAACAGAGCTAAAGTGTCAATTCTGCAAGCATCTTCTGTTTCTGAGGCAATGAGCAAGTCATCTATGTATTGCACGAGAACTGAGTTCTGCGGCAACACGAGACTCTCAAGGTTCTTCTTCAGGATCTGGTTAAAGATCGATGGACTTTCCGTATACCCTTGAGGGATACGACACCATGTTAACACGCGATTTTCTAGCCTGAACGCAAAAAGAAATTGGCTTTCCTCGTGGAGCGGTATCGAAAAGAAGGCTTGACACAAATCGATAACCGTAAACCACTCGGCTTCACATGGGATCTGGAACAGTATTACTGAAGGATTCGGTACCACTGGACAACAAGGGACAACTATCGTGTTGACCTTTCGCAGGTCTTGCACGATCCTGTATTTCCCGCTCGGTTTCTGTAGTCCCATTATGGGCGAATTACAGGGGCTACCTCTGATCTCTTTCAAAATACCCTTCTCAATGAAAGTCTCGATCACAGGTCTTATTCCTGCAATCGTTTCTGGCGACAGGTTGTATTGAGGTGTCCTGGGGAAATCAACATTATGTTTCACCTCAATCCGCACTGGTTCAACCCCTCTGATTAGACCTATTTCGTCGCCTGCGCAATCCCACACCACAGACGACACTGCGTCTCTCAGATCAGGTGGAAGTTCTTCCACAGTCACCATTGGGTACAGATCTATACACAGATGCTGATTGGTAACTTTAAAGTCAGCATCGTCATCTCTCGTCTGGACCTCCACTCCTCGTGGTGTACAATAAATCGTGCAGTTCAACTTGCACAACAGATCTCTCCCCAAAAGGCAAACTGGACTCGTATCACACACTACAAACTGATGTCTCGCTTGGAAGGAACCTATCTTTACTAGGATCGGTTCTGTCAATGGGCTGCTTATTCTCTTGTTCGCTACTCCAACAACCTGGATTGATTGTCCCGAGAGGGGTAGGTTAGGGACTACTGCTGATCTTACAGTAGACCGGGTAGCACCAGTATCAACCAAAAGTGTGGCAGGATGACCCTCAATCTCTGCCTCCACAAAAGGTCCTCTCTGGTCTACCTCCAAGACCGCTCCAAGTGTGCAGTCTTTCTCCCCCCTCAGGCACCGTCAGGATAAAGGGTCTAAGCTATTCTCGTCGTAATCTTCGAACAGGGGCATCTGTTGGTACGTTCGTGTTCCTTGTGAAATCCTTGGAGCTTGGGGAACCTGGGCGTGAGAACTGTAAACCCCCCCTTTCATCGTCCTAGGTCTCGTTATTGTATTAACTACCTCTTGCGCGGGTGCCTGAGCCCCCTCTTCCTCTTCCTGCAACTGATTAGCTGGGTTCAAAGGACACTCGCATTTCCAATGTCCGACCTGGCGACAAAGATGACACGCAGTGGTCTTCTTCAATGTGGCCACGTCCACTCCTGTCTTGGGGTCTACTGGTTTTCCCTTTCCCATGGCTTGCCCACTCTGGTTTCCCTGGAAATTTCCTTGCTTTCTTCCTAAGGTCCCTCCACTAGGCTGACTCTGTGCTGTCTGCATCTGGACAAGCATCAATTTGTCTTTTAACTTTCGATGTTTCGATTCCACCTCATCACTACAGTATCTCGCATACCGCAAAATTTCATCTAGTGGCTTGTTCTGCCAGCAGATCAAATGGTGCTGTATCATGAGGCTGATTTCCATTCTCAGACCCAGTACAAACTTTGAGACAAACTGTCCCATATCCTTGGGGTCCAAGATATCTAACCCACTATACTGTTTAAAAGCTTGTAGAAGTCTTTCATAATATTCATGCACTGTTTCTTTGGGTTCCTGTACAGTCCGATCTATCTTAACCCAATCTATATCCTGAGGTGAAATCTTCAGTTTCAACCATGTAATCACCTGCTCATACTTTTTCATGACTAGGGGTGATGGACCATTTGTAACCGCCTCTCTATCCGGTTCCGAAGTCGGCCACTCAATAGCGACTTTACAAGCTGTCCACAAATCTCCCGGTACCACTATGTCAAACAAAGTGTTCAAATCAATCCACAATACTTTTGAAATTTTCACAAACCACTCAACCTGTTTGTACCACTCTACTGGTTTTTCCTCAGCCGAGGGAAATCATTTGTAAATGCAGCCAAGTCACCTCTATTCCACGGCACATGTACGTACCCTCCATTCTGTACTTCTCGTAAAGGAAAATTTCCAACACCCGTCGCCCCCCCCCTGGAGGCGGCGTTTCCCCTTCTGCTCTCTTTACTGGTTTCTTCTTTGACCACCTTTCTTCCCATTTGTCCAACAAAATCCATATTCTCATTCCTACAATCAGATCTCTTGTATGTGTCCTTAATCCTGTGATTCTTTTCTCCTCCAGCTCCTGGTCACTGTAATGCAATCAATGTGGTCCCTGCAACGCTTTAGTTTTATTCAGGTCCACCTCATATCTTTTGGCTAATTCCTTCAATCTATCATGTGCCATCCTAGCTTTTCGAGTCACATCTTTTGCTACAAACAGCAGCTCATCCGATCCATAAATTTCTATCCTTTCCAAAGGCAGACCCCCACTGATCATTTTGTCTACCTCTGCTTTCAGCCTCACTACGTCTAACAACCTTGCCTGTACTGCACTCCTCAGTACATCTCGACAACCCGAGCCATCCCGCTCATCACAGTCACTATTCTGTCCTTCTGACCTATTCCCTTCCATCATATTCCTGGAACTTGGTCTTCCTCTCGAGACGTTTTGTGCCCTATCTCCTTGCATCCTATCCTCTTGGTTCGTTACTGTTGGTGTCCACTCCCTCAAAGCTGACTTAGATTCCCGCAAAGACCTCGGTCTTTCTGGTCTCTCCTCTTCTTGCCTAAAGGAAGAGTCCGCAGTAGCCGGTAACGGCGTACTTGTCTCCACTGGTCTTGGGAAATGAACCACTCTTACTCCAAACCCATTCCCACTCTCACTGTTTCCTTCCTCCCTTCCCGTCGGTACGGAGCCCCCTTCTCTCACTCGGTCTGGGTCATATACCGGTACTATAGGGCCTATGGTAACCGGTACTGTCAAGGAGTCCGGTAATCTTGTGTTCCCCGCAGGAGGCTGTGTTATCATAGACGCCGTTGCCCCTTCCGTTCCTGTGGAAATCCTTCCCACCACTCTCATGCTAGTCTGATTCTGGCTCTCATCAACTATTGCTACTGCTGGGGTCGTCTTTCCCTCTTCTGAATCTGGATTAAATGGTGGTGGCCTCTCTGCCAACAACCTATCTAACAAGCTGTCATCTAGATCACTGTCGTCCTCATCGATTCTTATTATCTTCCCATTTTGTACTAACAATGGGTACAACTTGTCCACTTCAACCGTTGCCACCCTCCACCGTTTCTCCAGTGCATCCCACTTTGCATCCTGAAATGCCCTGATCGATTTCTTCACCCTTTCCTGACTCTTGTCTCTATTCCTTTCGTGTGCTGCTCTAATCCACGCATGCAATGCCTCAAACTGTGTCGGTCTAGGTAGTGGTCGTAATGAAGCCATTACACTTTTTAGCTGGTACAATACCTCCATCCTGAAAGTACCATATCGAGGAACGACAATTCTCCTTCTGCTTCTGTCATTTTATGCCAATTCTCAAGCCAAATTATAGTATGCAATCCTACATTCTTTGCCATATAATGTGCTGGTGTATCCTCGGGAGGAGCTTCCTCTCCCTCCCGAACAACCACATGTCTATCACCTCTACAAAGTTCCCGTAAAGCTTTAAAACATTTCATGATGAATCAACTTTGTATTTGCACTCAAAATGTCAGCTCTTGCTTCTCGATTTCACTCCACCAATACCAGCGCGGCTCACACCAACCGGCCTATCGCAGCGCGGCACTTGTCTGACGTCACTTTTCCTCCGCTCGCAGCAGTTCCCCTCCTTTCTAATTCACTCGTTCTCACTCGCACCTGTCCCAATTTTACTCTGAAATAATGTCCGTCCTACCGAACAATTACCTCTCTGACCGTCAGTCTTACCAATGACCGATCAGCCTCTTGAGCTTGTTGACCTCAATCTGGCAATCGTCTGTCCGCGAAACGACCGGACAATCGCCTTTAACACACTCGATAGGATTCAATCACTCGATGTTCTGCACACAATAACCTACGACCTGCGTTGGTTATTCACACACTCACACATATGTTCCCTATCTTCAGTGGGTCTGTCAATGACGTCTCGTGACCCCCACAACCTCTGGTCAATGTTCTCACTCTGGGTGTATTCTACACCACAGTAAATCTCCCGGTCCCGCGCGCGCTCACGGTCCGTTTCTCAATCACACAACTCTCTTTCCAACTCCGCAAGACATCACACAACAATAAAACCCCGCAATCTACCAAACATCACTCTTTTTATACTCACTCTACTACGAACTGCTACTTCCGCCGCACCGGCACTCTCCGTCAGTTTTCCACGACCTCCGACATCCTTCTCCCGCGGTCCTCTGGATCTGCGTCACTCGAGCTCTATGGGGCAACTTAATCTCCTATCTTGCTCTAGATCTCCCCTTACCATCAAAGGTAACCATCCTACTCTGCTACCAACTGATAACGCCGATTCTTATCTAATTATCTATAAGAACCTTCTGGTCGCCAAGATCTTTTTACCTGTTGAATAGTGTAAAGGAGAGAATCTCATCAGGTTATATATCAGCATTCATTTTGTCTGAAAGGACCACTGACTCCGAATTCAAGTTTGAGAATTTATTATCGCCAAAAATAACTGAACGTGCAAGCACCTCAACACGAGGTTAAAGAAATAAATGGGCACTAATACAAATAATAATCTACGCAGGAATCTCATCCGACTCAGGATAAGAAGAATAGAAAGTTCTTGAAGGACCAACCAGACTATGATTGCTCCAATTTCTAAGTTGCTCTTCATTGAACTAAACAAGCTTAAAATCAATAGCTGTCCCTACACTAACGCTAAGTGACATCCCTGCATAACGATTTTCCAAGGCAAGAGTGAATAAAGGTGTCAGCTGTGAAGACTTCCTAAGAAGTGCAATCACATAATACCTAAGCTCAGCTCTGTCCTTCTCTCTGGTCTCCCCTACCTCTTCTCTGACCTCCTCCCTCAGGGCACTATCCCTAATACAAACCCACAATACAATTGTACACGCCTTTGTCACGCCTCCTTGGCCAGGTCTTCTTTCTTGTGCTTTTCCATCGAAACGGTTACTTCATCCTGGACGGTTGCGATGACCTTGAGTCCCAGGCACCTTCTCCGCTGAAAGTATCATCCCTAAATTCCAGTTCACTCCCGTACTATGCCTCCCTCTCTCTAGCTTTCAAAAACAAAGAGTTAGTCTTACTAACGAGACATGTGTCCTTGCACCTGCAACGAAAGATACTTTCAACAGAAACCTTCTACTGTGCAAATTAAATCTACCGTTTGTGCCCAGAGAGCCTTACCAAGAGAAACTTTTCTCGGCCTACAACATAAGCTAACATAAAATAAACCAGGCCTTCCCTAAGCATATATGTAGTCAGGCCTTTACATATGACTTTTAAACACACATCTTACGTTTCCCTATAAGCATTTTCATTACGATTCATATGCAAACAATGAATTACATGTGCAACTTTATATGATGCGCATTTAAACTACTGCAATTACATTACACACACAAACTAATTCCTCTATGCATTATGTTCACCCAATTCAATAAGCATTACATTACATCGTTATCCTAACACCATTATGCTGCTGAGTTCACTTTGTCTCAACGAGCTATTCATTCTTTACTACACATGCATGAGTATACAACTGAATATAACGAATATATGTCTGAATACATGTGGGTGCGGCCTATCAGTGATTATGATGCACCCCTACAATTTCACAAGAACATTTCGCTCTATCACTTTCACTCAGGTTTCACAATGGGTTATAGGGGCTAGCGATACTAATCAAAGGATATCTCCCCTTTGTAGCAAAACAGACATGGACCGATCAGTGGGGCAAATGTATCGCCATTACTGATCATTTATGTGGGGAAGTCTTGACACTGGTATATATATCTACGCCTGCCTCAGATTACTACCTCCTTCTTAGAGGTGCTTAAGAGACCCACTTTTACACCTCCCGGTAGGGTCCCTAGTGCTGGAAGGGGATTGGAAGGGGTTAGGGGATGAGGAACTTGATAGGCTCTGAGGAGGGAAAGGGCCAGCGCGCCATCACTCCCTGTTGAAACCATTCATGGGTGCTATGGGGTTGTCAGATGTTTGGCACAGGTTGCACCAAAGGGACAGGGAGTACACATTTTACTCAGGGGTGCATAACACTCTTTCCCGCCTGGATTAATTTTTCCTCCCTAAAGTGGAGATGCACAAGGTGATCAAAGTGAAGATCTTGCCTCAGGGACTATCGGACTGGATAACGCTTGCATTGCTCATGCCACAACGGCCTTTTGGTGGCAGCTAAATGCCTGGTTATTGTGTGACATGGTGGTCACCTTTCATTTGGGAGAACCAATAGACACCTATTTGACTCAGAATCGGCAGTCTGTGAATTCCCCTGGTGTCTTGTGGGAGGCTCTTAAAACAACTCTCCGAGAGAAGTTATAAGTTACTCGACACGGAAAAAACATAGAAAATGGCAATCCTACGGAGACTTAGAACTGGAAATTCAAACTTTGGAATACCATTATGCTTACAACCCTAAACCAGAGTTACATAGGTAAATACTTCATTCCCAATCTCAGTTGCAAAAGACACACAAATGATGTACGGAAAACAGAATAAATCAAAACATTCACCCCCAGTCAAGAGATCTGTGATAAATCCATCGTTCTTTTGCTCACCATGCCACCCCAGTTTAGACCCAGCCATGTACAAACCAGTCTGGACCCTGTTCCTCTTGGGTACAGTCAAGCCCGAACTGCCAAGCCAGGTCCTCCCTGGATTGGAAACAAGCATCCTAGAACTGGTTGCAAGGTTTCATCACTCATCAGCCAGGCTAGCTTGAATTCAGTGGTACAGTGAGCCCGGGACCCACGACTGGGCATACCCGGCGCACTTAGGGCGAGAAAGCAAAAGACACACAAATGATGGATGGAATGCAGAACAAATCAAAACATTCACCCCCAGTCAGGAGATCTGGGTTAAATCCATTGTTCTTTTGCTCTTCATGCCACCCCAGTTTAGACCTAGCCATATGCAAATCAGTCTGGACCCTGTTCCTCTTCGGAACAGCCCAGCCCGAACTGCCAAGCCAGGTCCTCCCTGGATGGGAAACAAGCATCCTAGGACTGGTTTGGGGGTTTCAACCCTCATCAGCCAGGTTAGCTTGAATCCAGTGGCACAGTGAGCCCGGGACCCACATCTGGGCATACCCGGCTCACTTAGGGCGAGAAAGCAAAAGACACATAAATGATGGATTGAATCCAGAACAAATCACAAATTCACCCCCAGTCAAGAGAGGGTTAAATCCATTGTTCTTTTGCTCACCATGCCACCCCAGTTTAGACACAGCCATATGCAAATCAGTCTGGACCCTGTTCTTCTTGGGAACAGTCCAGCCCGAACTGCCAAGTTGGCTGGGTATGCCCAGACGTGGGACCCTTGTTCACTATGCCACTGGATTCTAGCTAGCCTGGCTGATGAGGGGTGTTGCCCCGAAACCGGTCCCAGGATACTTTTATTTTGGTCCAGGGAAGATCTGGCTTGGCAGTTCGGGCTGGGCTGTTCCCATGAGGAACAGGGTCAAGACTGATTTGCATAACGCTGGGTCTGAACTGGGGTGGCGAAGTGAGCTAAAGAACGATGATGAATTCAACCCAGATCTGTGACTGGGAGTTAGTGTCTAAAAAGTTTCAGTGCTCCGTCCATCAACTCCTTGTGTTTGCTTTGTTCACCCTAAGTTGGCAGGGTATGCCCAGATGGGGGTGCCTTGCTCACTTTGTCACTGGATTAAAGCTAGCCTGGCTGATGAGGGGTGTTACCCCAAAACTGGTCCCAGGATGCTTGTTTCCGGTCCAGGGAAGACCTGGCTTGGCAGTTCAGGCTGGACTGTTCCCATGAGGAACAGGGTCAAGACTGATTTGCATATGGCTGGGTCTCAACTGGGGTGGCGAAGTGAGCTAAAGAATGATGATGGATTCAAACCAGATTTGTGACTGGGGGGTATTACATTATCTCTACACTAACCTGAAACTTCATACCCCAATCATGTATCTTTTGGACTCGTCTGGTTCTAAAGCTACTGGAGATAGGGCTATAGCAGAGCAATATGCCTTCTACTATGCTGACCCATATGCTTCCCACAACCCCTTGCTTAAGTCACAGGTAATCCATTTTGTATCATACTTGCTCCTCAAGACTCTATCATTGTCTGAGAGAGAGAGGTTGGACGAGGACCTTACTTCTGATGATCTGACGACAGCCCTGTGTCACCTGTGCTCTGGGAAAATGCCAGGCCCCAATTGTTTCCAAGGCAAATTGTTTAAATTATTTATGTTCAAACTCGGTGATCCCCTGGAGACGGTCCTGAAGGAGACAGTCCAGATCAGACGGTTGCCTCCTGACTTTGCCAAGGCAGAGATAGTTGTGCTTCCTAAGCGGGGAAAGCCCCCAGACCGATGCTCCTCTTACTGCCCTATTTCTCGTTTAAATACTGAAGTTAAAATCATAGACAAGGCCCTGATGGACTGCCTACTGAGGGTGATACCCTCACCGATCTACCCTGATCAGGCTGGCTTCCTGCCCCGACGCACCACCAGACACAACATAAGAAGGCTGGAGTCCTTTGACATCTGGTGAGGCACACATCAAGGATGCTCGCTGTTCCAGCTGCTTTTCGCTATAGCCATAGAGCCAATGGCTGAATTGATTCGTATTGATGCGCAGGTGAGGGGGTTTGAATGGGGGGGTAGGGATCTCAGATAGGATTGCGTTAAACGCTTATTATGCACTGATCTTCTTGACCGACCATGAGACCTCAGGTCCCAGGGTGCTTTGGATCCTTTGGATTTTTGGTGAGACATCAGGTCTCCCCATTAACATGTCCAAATCCTCAGACTGTTCGGTTCCCATGCATCCCCAGAATCTTGACTGTGCATCCAACTTTCTCCCAACAACTAAAGTAGTGCTCCAAAGATGGGAGACCGCCTTAAAAGCAATGAATTGGAGCCAAAGACTCAGGGAGCAAATCCTTTGGAAGTTGGGTCCACGCTGCATCACGTAGTGACACTAGCTGGTTTTTCCAAATGGGACATCATAATTATCTCTTCACTGGGGAATGTAATGGTGGGCATTACACTAAAATCATGCTTGGCCCTGCAAAGTGATGCTTATGAAAGCTAAGATCGAAGACCTAGAGAACCGGCAGCGTCGCCAGAATTTAAGGATCTTTGGTATTCCGGAAGGAAGGGAAGGATCAGACCCACGGGCCTTCATCGTCAGTTTATTCCAGAAAGCTTTTCCTGACCTAGCGGATTGGTATATGGATACTCAGGTCCAGCGTGCGCATAGATTGCCCTTGTTCGTATCTCAGGGTAACCAAGCTAGGTCTAACTTTGCACGGCCAATTCTTGTGTTTCTGGGCAACTTTCTGTTACGTCAAGCAATCTACTTAAAGGCACGCCCATCGGCGCCTGTCAAGCTGGATACTAAGGGGCCGATTCCGATCTCGGCCGGTAGGGCACCGAATCGGATTCGGCTTAACCGGATCCGATTCGGAGCCCTCTTTCCCGACCGATTCGTACGTGCGTCCGGCCGAGCGAGTACGATGCGAGCGCATGCGAAATCGCCGACCGACTCGTTCCCGGGTCCGAACCGCTCCGACCGACTCGCACGGACACGACTCGTACCGCGCAATGGCGACGTTCCCCGGCCGGGCAAGTACGATGCGCGCCTCGAGCAGTCCGACCGACTCGCACCGTCCGGCTCGAAAGAGCAGTCGGAACTGGACTTTGGGGGTCCGTGTCGGACCCCCCTGTATGCGTAGCCGCGCAAGTCGTACACAGGGGGGACCCATGGGTCCCCCCTACCTGTGCATGTACGCCACGAGTCGCATCAAGGCGTACCCGCTGTAGGGGGCGCCCTTGTTCGCCTCGCACCCATTGAGTCAATGGGAGCCCGCTTACTCATTGTACGTCCGGCTCCCATTGACTTCAATGGGAGTCCGATCGACTCAAGTCCAATTGCATGCGTGCGCATTGTACTCGTTCGGTCGGACTGCCAGAGTCCGATTCGGTCGGAAATCTCTCCGGGTCCGGCTCGGTCGGAGTGATTTCCGGCCTGAATCGGAATCGGCCCCTATGTCTATATTTGTGCGCTCTGACCTGTGTAATCAACAATGGACAAGCGATGGAGGCTGTGACAACTAATGGATCCCCTGAAAGCTGTGTGCTCACAAGTGTTTTTGCAAGAGCCAGCCCATCTAAAGATTATTAAGGACGGCCATACACAGTTCTTCTTTAATGAGCAGGATGCCAAAAAGGCCTTATTCAGCTGGCAGTCTACTGCCCAAAAAATGACTTAAGGCTCAAAGGCGGCACCTTTTGGGACAATAGAGAGGAAAAACTTGTGACTGTTTCAAACATATGTCCTAAAAATACTGTTTTTGCTTTCCGCTCTGTTTTTTTGTTACTATTGTACACATACTTGGGGTGGAACGGACGGGGTGTGGTGGGTTTTTGGGGTTTGTGGGGGGGGTAGAGGGGGCATCTTCTGTATGCTGTCATTCTGGGACAGCAAGGCAGGGGGCAATTCCTTTTCGTAGGCACTAGGGGGTGGGTAGGAAGGGTGGGGGAGGGTCAGAGAATGGTAGTCGGCCGAGTTTGGTCAAAATGGCAGAGTGGCAGGAGGGGAGGGTGTCTGGGAGGGAGGGGTGTAAATAGCCTTAGTCTAGATAAAGTAGCACAGGTAGAACACAAGGGAAAGGGGTAGGCAATGAGGGGGGTGGTGACTGGTCGGAACTCGCAAGTATTATTAAATACCAGAACTTAAGTTTATGTGTTGGAATGTATCTGGGCTCAATCAGGCTGGAAAGCGTCGGCTAGTAATGGAGGAACTCCGTGTATTTAAACCTCATATATTAGGGCTTGCTGAAACACATTTAGCCTTAAGGACAGAGCTCATTTAAAACAACTTGGGTATGATACACTTGTATATACTTCACAATCGATATCTATTCGAGGGGTGGCTATACTTAAGTCCAAGAATTGCAGAGCTTCTGTGCTTCGAACACTGGCTGATTCTAAAGGGAGATGGGCAATTTCCCAACTGCTGATCTTCGGGCGTAAGGTTACGGTATGTATGGTATACGGCCCTAATACTGACTGCCCTGAGGTCATTTCTTACTTATGTTCTGAACTATTGGAGTGGGCAGGTGAGTTGATAGTTATGGGAGACTTTAAAATGTATTTTAGACAAGAAGATTGATACCACTAATGCCTCAATTCGTGATAGAATGGGTCGGACCAGGGCAGCTATATTAGAACTACTCCATATACATCAAATGGAGGATGCTTGGAGGAGACTATTTTCAACTGTACCGGGATACATATTCTTTTCGTCCCCGCACAAACAGTATTCCAGAATTGATATGATCTTTATTAATAATACTATGCTGGAAAATGCTTCTATAGAGGTATGTCCTAAAATTACATCGGACCATAATCCAGTTATGCTAACAGTGCAGTTCCAGCCAGGGGATAAAGAATTAGCTAGGGAATTCTCCTTTCCTAGACATCTCCTCAGCAATCCAGAGTACGTGGAACAATAAGGGAGTATATAGAGAATAATTGGGGGACGGCGTCCACTGCAATAGTATGGGATTGTTTGAAGGCGTATGTAAGAGGGGCTACGTTGCAATATATTATAAAACGGAATTGGCAGGATGTGAGTTTGGTAGAGCAGGAACACAGGCTCTATCTAGATTTGGAACAACAACATGCTCGAGCCATTATTACAAAGGATATAGGCAAACAGTTGATTTATCAGCAAGTTATCAAAGTAAGAGCCAAGCTTAAGAGAAGGTTAAGGGACAAAGTAGCTAATAACTACCATAAGTTTAAATCTAAACAATATGAATATGGGGAAAGGGTAGGCCGATTGCTGGCTAATCAGATTGCAGACCAAAGGGCTAGATCACACATTAAACTAATCAAAGGGGCAGACGGTCTAGCCTATACTCGATCCATAGATATAGTGGAACAATTTAGGCTATTTTATGCCGATTTATACGGCGATTCGACATCTGTTAGCCAGCAAACTCTTTTGGATTATATACAAGAAAGCGCAATGCCTATTCTGAACCAGCTGCTCTCTGAGCCTTTGCAAAAAGACGTTGATTCTGGGGAAGTTGAGGAAGCACTTAGCGCTTTGCCAACAGGTAAGGCTGTCGGCGAAGATACTATCTCGCTTGAATTTTACAGAATCTTTAAAGATGTACTTCTACCTGTCTTCCTTGCATTGTGTAATAAAATTATTCAAGGGTAGGATGCTCCCTCTTCCTGGAATATTACTAATATTATAGTCTTTCCAAAAAAGGGGAAACCGGTGGAGGATAGGAGCTCATATCGGCCCATATCGCTGATTAATGCTGACGCAAAAATCCTCTCAAAAATCCTCGCCTCTCGCCTGGTTCCAGTTATTCATCTTTTAGTCTCGGAACAACAGCATGGCTTTGTCCCTGGTCGAGACACGGCGGCGCACATCAATACAGCTATTGCCGTATTTGACGTCTCTGTCCAATTAAATCAGCACATAGGGATGTTGATGTTGGATGCCGAGAAGGCATTTGACCGAGTGGCTTGGGGAGCTTTATGGCCGACGATGTCATCATTAGGTCTCAGTCAGATGTTCATCTCGGTGGTACAGAAACTCTATAGCAAACCGACAGCTGCTGTTAAGCTCAATGGCCTTTCCTCATCTTACTTTGCTGTTCAAAGGGGTACGCGGCAGGGCTGTCCACTATCCCCATTACTATTTGCTCTTTACATCGAGCCTTTTATAAAGCATTTGTTGCTAAACGCTAGGATTCCTCCTGTGTTTCTTAATGGTCTGGAATTAAAATTAACTGCGTACGCGGATGATATTGCTATCTTTTCTACTAGACCAGTAAATGCTATAACCGAAATTACGCAAGAGGCCCAGCGATTTGGTTCGTTTGCCGGCTACAAACTAAATCTAAATAAGACACAGACAATTTTAAATTTCCAACTTGAAACGGCCCCAGAAACACTAGGGATTACAAGAATGGCAACATATCTTGGCATCTGCCTCAGTTGTCAAGTTGACGACGTGGTTGCATTAAACTATGAGCCATTGCTCAAAAAGGTGATGGCAAAATTGCGTAGTTGGCACCGGCTCCCCTTAAGTATATTTGGGCGGTGCAACGTCGTAAAAATTAATATTCTGCCAAAGCTTCTGTATTTATACCGTACTATTCCGCTAAGGGTGCCACTGATGTTTTTTAAGCGTTTAGAAAGTGCCGTAGGTAGTTTTATATGGGGCTATCGGCGCGCAAGGAGAGCTCTTCGGTACATTAAACTACCATATACACAAGGTGGTTTTAAACTCCCAGATTTTAAACTATATTTCTGGGCCGCATTTGCTGGTCGAATTCAAAGCTTACTTAAGGGGCCCGGTACTGGCACGACTTGGCTTTCATATCAACTGGCTTGCGGACCAAACACGGGGTTTTTACTATACAAAACGGCTGATCCCAATTACTACAAGAGGGTCAGATTTAAGGTAGTCAGACACATAACCAGGATATGGCAGGATATTTGTAAGGTTTACCCATTGCCAGAGCTGCATGCATATACTATGTTATGGGGAAATTCAATATTGCCTGACATATTTCATGATCATGTTGGGAGAGGGTGGCAGCGTTACGGCATAACACAGCTTGGGCAGATGTATGACGGACAAGGATTTCGATCGTTTTCATCCTTGAAAGAAGAGTTTGGGGTGTTACAGAATACATTTTTTAAGTATTTGCAAGTAAGGGACTATCTTACTCGTGGTTTGGGTCTATTAGAGTTGCCAAGTTCGTCTGAGGTATTATCTGTATTTTTTCAGACTTCAGGCCGAGGTACTATTGGTAAAGTCTATCAAAAGCTTTTAGACGCTGTCAGCGACGACGGCATACAGATTGCTGCTAAATTAAGTCGGATTTTTGAAACTGACATAACAAAAGAGGAAGTACAGGAATCTCTGGAAATTATTGATTCTGCAGTGACGTCAGTTAATCTGAAACTTCAGCAGCATAGGATTATGTTTATGCTCTACTATACTCCAGCGTTTATTTCTAAATGGGTTATCACCCAACCATCTGCAAAGTCACGCTGCCAAAAAGTTCAAGAATATGCTGCAGACTTATGTCATATATTTGTCACCTGCCCAAGGCTGAATACATTCTGGTCTGATGTAATCCATGCGCTTGCAACACTGATAGGTCATGATAATCAGATCACAGAGAAGGAAATAGTATTAGGGGTAATACTAGAACGGGGCAATCTTACGAGATTTCTAGTTTCAATCATTACAGCATGTGCTCGTTTATGCATTGCTCGTGTATGGATTCAAAGTTTGAGTCCAAATATTAATGAATTTTGGGTTTTACTTAGAGAAATTTATTAAATGGAATTAGCGCTAGCTAAAGCCAGAGGTCCGCGCTTTTGGTTAAAATTTAAAAGGGTATGGTCCAGTCTTCAGTGGGACTAAGAAGTAGTAGGCCACACGATTCTTAGTCAGTCATTCCTGTAATCAATCTATTTAAAGTCCCTTTCCTATGTATTTTTGTTTGTGCAAAGTATGCTTTACCTTTTGTGTTCTCATGTGTTCTGATATTGGTTATTTGTGTCTTATCTCTGTGCTCTTTTGGTGTATTGTATTATACTTATGGCTATAAAATAAAAATAAAAATAAAAAAATCATGCTTGGCCCTGCCAAGTGAATTCAATCTACATCGTAGCGGGTTTTATAAATATCTTCAGGTGAGACATGCCCTGGAGCTGCCAATTAAGAGGCTGGAGGAACTCCTCGAATATAACCACCTGGAAGCCAAACTTCTCCTTGGGGAGTTGGGCGACCAAAAGATTACACAAATATATTGGTCACATATTCACCATATTTCGGACGCCTTTGCCATGCTATGTGCGGCCTGGGAGCGAGATCTTGGGGCCCTTACAGATGAGGAATGGGCAAAAGCACCCAACAACCAAATGGCCTGAAATTCCATGAAGACATGCCACAAGTTAAAAAGGAAGAATTATGGAAATGAAAGAAGACTGGTGAAATCTATTATTGTTAACTGTTACTAAATTCCAAAAGACCATGAGATGCTTTAAGCGACATGATATATGGCTGGAATTTTTCCCCCAAGCACCGTAGCATTAGACCTATTTTTTTGAAGGTCATGATAGTATGTCATAAGTTAAGAAAGGAACAGAGATACCATTCTAAAATATAATAGAAAATCATATCCAACTGCAATATGAGTTATCACCTCTCATAATTATGGAAAATGCAATATGTTACATCAGAGGTCCTCTCCCCTTGCTATTTTCCCCACTTTCTTTTTGACTGAAGAACTGTTGAAGTGGATCCTTCTTGAAAAAAATTATTAGGAAATTAAAAACCATAAATGAACTCCATTAAAGCTGATCTACAAGCCTGCAACGTCCTTCCCCTATTATTTTTACTTTTCTTCTGTGCTCAACTCTTTCCCTTTTATTCCCTTCCTCCCTTTTGTGTTGCCTTATTCCTGAAGGAGTTTTGTCTTTCTTTGTAAATGCACCAAAGACCCAAGAGGTAGAGTGAATTTTTTAACACTTTGCATTGTGGAGAGTCCAGAGCTACGAAAGCATGTGGAACAAAAGGTTAAGATCTTCTTCTTTAAAGACAGTCAGTCATCAATGAACAAACCAGGATTTTAAATCATTATATAGACAGGGATATATTAAGGAATGCTGGATAGAACTCTCTGTTCATCAGCAATTGCTTAATTTTAGTTGGGTTAAGTTAAAAACAAATCTAATATCTGTAAGACTGGTAGTCAGCTTGGATGCTTACATCCACTGGCAGTACTTTGAAGCTTACTTTTCAAGTTAAAGACCAACTGTGTGTCATCTGCATCCATGTAAATCCTGATACTCACTCCATGTCGAAGGGATGCTAGGGACGTCGTGTAGATGTTAAACAAAAAGGAGAATGAAACAGAACCCTGCCAAAAACCGGGATGAACCTCTCCAGATCAGATCTGAAAAGGGGTAGGGAAACATATTAGGATGGATGGTAGCATACAAATTAATCCAATTTGGAACATCCAATCTATTTGGTTCAACAAAACAATGTTGACAAAGGCTGTTGAGGGCTTCAGAAGGAAAGATACATCACCAACACTTACATTGACCTCCTGTCTAAGGTCATCTATACAAGGTAACATGATCAGGCCAAGTTGGTATTCAGCAGATGGTAGGCCTCACCACAGATTAAGTTTAGATGTTGATAACAGATTGATTTTTCAATGAAGATGAGTAAAATGTATTGCAGACTGATCAAGATCATTTCATAATTCTAGATATATACATTTAAAGTGTTTTGCATGCTATTGATATAATTGATTTGGGTGGTGTGTAGGCCTGGGTGGAGCTCTCTGAGTTTACCAACGTAAAATTCTGCAGAGTTGCAAAAAAGCTCAGTGAGACTCGAGGAATTCCACGAACAGGCCAAAATTGGCATGTTGTGCTGCTCGTGCTGTAATTTAGCACCAGAAGCTCCTTCTGCACTAAAAAAATCAGTGCGAACAGCACCACACAGCTCACCAGAGGACGCAGCTTCTTGAGCTGGTTATGTTGGTGCTCGAGTAGATTATCTACTCGAGTAGCAGCTTTCTGACCGTGAATGCCAGCGTTGGAGAAATCTCTCTGGGTGCCCTCTCAGTGAGCGGAAATCGCGCTTGGGGACGCCAAATCTCGCTCACGTTCTCCAACTTACTGTTGGCGAGCCTCGCATGAGAAAAAACACTCCACCACGGAATTTGGGCAGAACTCCGTGTTACAAACATAACATGCCATGAAGTGGGCAAAACTCTGCCAGAGGAGTGGAATATATTGTTCACCCCTAGTCGTCTGTAGTTTGTCAGGAAATGTTATAGCTCACTATCCTGCTGCTGCCGCAACCACACTGGCTGAAATCAGAACCCATTGCATTGTTAAAATTACAGCTTTAGTAGCATCCATCACGCCCTACCGGGAAACAGCGTTTACAACAGTGTCTCCACAACGCGGTACCATTACATTGCGGTCGTTACAACGACCGCGTTGTTACCACGCATACCATTACATCGCAAGTCATTACTACGATTTGCTGTAGGGGGGCGCACTGGTGTTGGATTTATCATCCAACACCTTACCTGCTGTTGCACAAACTGGAGTAGGAATAGTAAATAATACTATTCCTAAGTCCAGCGCGCCCCCTACAGCAAGTCGTAGTAATGACCTGTAATGGTATGCGTTCTAACAACGCGGTCGTTATAAAAACCGCGTTGTAATGGCATGCGATGTATTCGCATGCGTTGTAAGGGTATATATTCCGCCCTACCAATACAGCATCCGCACTCATTCCTGATACATTACTGCTTCCATCGCTGTTATCATTCTCTTAAAAAATTAAATATTTTCCATGCTCCCCACAAAACTCAAGATGCAGATTTCAGCACGCAGCACAATTACTAAACTCTCACAGTGCAATTTCCATCAAACTTTCAGAACAATCCCTACTACAATCTTCTAAGTCAGCTTCTATCAAACTTCTAGTATAACAACCATCACACCATCCTTCCCAACATAGATTCAGTCACACGTTTTCCTTATAACTTCTGGTGAACTTGAATTACAGCACTCATTTCAGACAACATAGTCAAAGACATATTGTATTAGCGAGAATCTCAACAGAATGTGCTCCCATCCTCATTGTTTGCTGGCATCGAGTACATTCAATATATTTTCAATGAAATGTTCCATGTAATTTTATGGAAGTATAATATTTTTATTTTTATTTATTAACATTTTTAGTGTGCAGCAAATGCCAGACGACCAGCTTCTAAGCACAGCAGACAGATTTGGCAGACAGATCAGTTGTTATGATAACAAGTTGAAACACTAACAATAGTAAAATAAAACAAGTATCATAGTAGCTGTCATTTTTCCAGAGGAGAGAACGTGGACAGAGGAGGTAAACGGGAAGTGTAGGTGGAGCAAGCAATTTTCTTTTTCCTTAATTTCAATGTTTAGACAGCAGGCTTTCTGACCAGGTGGCCACAGAATGTTTTAATCCGACAGATATGCAGCTACAAGTGGCTTTGCAATTTTTTGTTTTTTTGTTTTAATTATTATCTCACCTAAATTAAAAGATGTTTCTAAACCTATAAACTAATAGTTATATAGCTACCTCTTGCTAAATGTAATTGTGTGGCCAGGGCTTAATAGTATATATACTCAAGAAGACTGCTGCTGAAAGTGTACAAAACTGTTTAGTAAAGTTCTCAAAGCTATTGTTCAGAAATTAATTCTGTTTAATTGGTATTGTTTTATTGGTGCATTTTAGCGAATGCTTATTTCTAATTTAATACTTAGGGCCTGATTACGATGTCGGGCGGACTCATGTCTGCCTGACATCGCTGCGGTCTCGGGACCAACCAACCGACCTCCGGTCGGCGGTCCCGACACCGCCATAACAGTGCGACTGCACATGGTGCAGTCACATACTTCCATTTTTCTATGGGAGCTTGTGCTGCGGCCGTAAACTGTTCTAGCACAAGCTCCCATGGTGCCTGCCACACGGTGCAGGAATTAACAGGGGGGCACCATAGGTGCCCCTTCGGCCCCCAATCAGAGGTTGTGGAGGAATGGGGGCCCTGCTAGGAGCCCCCAAAGTCACTTTCCGACAGGCTTTCCATGTCGGAAAGCCCGACATGGAAAGCCTGTCGGAAAGCGACATTGTAATCTCGACAGCGGAAAGGCCATCCTCAGGGATTACTTTGGGGCCTCTGTCTGGCCAACGGGCTCCTTGAGCCTGTCGGAATCCAGCCGGAATGACATCATAATCGGCCTCTTAATTGTGTGTGTTTATGGCAGCTTGCAATGTTTTTTATTAACTATGCCATAAAGATTTGATTTGAGATAAGCGTGGAGCATGGATTGGTAAGGGCATAGGGTTGGTAGATGGACTTTTTTTATGGAAAGTTGGAGGGATCAATGGTCATTCAGTGGAGATCTCATGGGTGTGAGAGTGTAGGAAAGGAAGCAGGTGGTTTAGAGTCATTAGGCTCTTTGAAGCAGCATTTATGGGTAATTATTGTCTTGTGAGTAGTAGTTATTTTAGGGAGTTTTTGAAGGCTGTGAAGTCGCTCAGTGGCACATTTCTATAGGAAGGTTGAGACAGAGTTTTCCTCCAGAAACTTTCAGGCTTTTGCCTCCAAATCTTGTTAGTCTCCATTTTGGGATGATTTGTTTGTGCTCTGAGGAGGAACATAGCACAGTTGATATTTGCTAGAACTTGAAGAGGTCTGATACGTTTCAGGACTTTTTGCTTTGATGGCTTTCCACATAGGGTAGAGTACCCTGGTTGTATTTAGTATTCAATGGCAATCCGAGATTGCTCTGTCCTGAGGCATGGTTGTTTTTCCTCAGTCTGAAGATGATTGTTGTGGCTCAGTTTTGGACATGTGGAAGTTTTGCAATGTTTCTGTTTGGTGATTAAGGTATACTACAATGCAATAATAAGAGTTTTGCTAGGACAACTGCTCGGGTCACTAATTTTCTATGCAGGATGACAGGAGGATATAACCAATGCATACAAAAATCAAAATAATTTTTAGAGTTACCCTTATAATATAGTATACGTGTCTTTGCCTGATTTATGCTATTGATGATTACCTATTTCTAATCTCGGATTTGCTTCTCATTTGCATATCGTCCCTCTTTGTCATCTGTGTTGATTTTACTTAAACATCATATCTAGGGAATGATCATACTGTAGGAGTTTTACAACTGCTAAATAGTTATCATCTATGCAGATTTTGGAATAAAACAAAGCCACATATCTAATTGTTGTAAGATGTTATTGTTTTAATTAAAATACATTCAATTAAATGTAAGGAAAAGCAATTACAATGCATACAATTGCTACAACTATCATTCTAACAGTGATATAACCATCTAAATTGCTCTATGTCAAAGGTGCTGGCAGATTCCCTGTTAGGAAATCTTTCTTTAGTAATTGAAGGATAAAAGCATTGAGATCTCAATAGCATTTAAACTTATCCACTGCTGGTATTTTCAATTTGCAAACAACTGAAGAGACAAGCATTGGCATAGCCAATAGGGCTCGCCTTTGGGACCTTATAAGTACACTGTGAGACCGAGAGGATGGACAGAGGACAGTAAAGACACAGGTTTGGGAGAGGAGACCGGATAGGAAAGTTTAGAGTTAAAGCAGAAATGATTCAGTGTTAAAACACAAGAGAAAAGGGAAACAGAGCAGGAACAGGGAAGAAAGGGATATGAACGTTAAGACACGGGGTCAGGGGGCGTGTAGCCCAGACTCGGCACATAGGGCCATTGGAGCAGCCCCCGCCTGAGCCCCCGCCAGAACGCACCGGGACCGGCCGGCAGCAACCCCAGGTAGGCAGCCTGGAACCCTGCTGGCACCATGGAGCTGGGAGAACCGGGCACACGTGGGGAGGGGCACATGAGGAACACAGACAGAGGCGCACGGGACATGGGCACACGAGACCGGCAAACGGAACTGAGGAACACGGGACAGAGGGGGGCACATGGGATGGGGGTGCACAGGAGAGTCACACGGGACATGGGCATATGGGACAGACAAGTGGGGGAACAGGAGCACCAGGGGCTGAAACACCGGGTCGGGGTCACGGGGACCGAACAACAGTCAACGGAGGCAAAGGGAACAGAGAGACACGTAGCACTGAGGCGGGGGGCACCTGCGCAGGGGCAAGAGGGACTGACACCCTCGGTTCGAGTCTGGCTGGAGGCTGAAGCATCCTGCGATTCTGGGCAAATAGCTTAATCTCCCCCTGCCTAAAAATAATGGCTGGAGGCTGAAGCATCCTGCGATTCTGGGCAAATAGCTTAATCTCCCCGCGCCTAAAAATAAATAATGTGCCCGTCTGTAATGCAACTGGTACTTATGTAAAGCGCTCTGACCCTTTCTGGTGTAGTTCACGCTATATAAAACTGCAAAATAAAAATCACTCTAATTTCGTGCTGGAAAAAATTAAATAGCACCTTACAGTTGATAAATTCAAATAATGCCTACAATTTTTACGCGGTACGACCAATACACCTAACAAGCTTAAAAAAAACCTGCGCACCCCAGAGATGCATATACAATCTGCGTTCACAGATAGCTGCCGCGTGTATCATCTAGGTACTGTCAACATGGCTCGGCTCCAGATAACATAATCAGGGCTGACGTGTGGCCTCGTCACACCGGTTTGAAAGTGGATTAACGGGCTGGATGAGGCAACGAAAAAAAAATACAATGAAAACACCAGCGAGTAACAGGCAAGATTAGAATGAACCTGGCACTGCATTGTGTCGCTGCAGAAACATGTTATTAAACATGCTAACCGAGCCCCACGGCTCACGGTATTAAACATGATAACTGAGTCCCACGGCTCACTGAACAAGCGCTGTTTACAGAAAACAGTGCCTGGCTGCGCGGCCGCAGCCACAAAGTGAACGCGACGCGAAGCCTTTGAAATACGATACGGAACAGATGGCACAGAGCGCGCCCCTGCTCGTAACCGCTTGCTTAGGCCGTGGACGGATACATGCTGACGCCTTTGACCAATTGCGTGATGTCTTTTTTAGAAAGACACACGCAAAGACCAATGAAAAAAAAACACAGGCACGAGCGTCTGGAAAGCCCAGAGCGATTTCAAGAAGTCGTTTTCCTCGGCAGCGAATGCGCGCTGCACTAGGCTCGACCTAAAAAAAGGATTTTAAATAGGTAGATTTTGAGACATCATTAGACACACCATTCAGAAGTAAAATATTACTCCCAAATCCGACTCAATCAGCTTCTTCAGATAGCCAATAGAAACTACAATGTCATTAAATTTAAATTTAATACACGTTTACCCACCATCTTGCAATGCTTCAGATATTTTCTTCTACTCTTCTGCTTAATATAGTCTTCTTTTCTCTCCGAGTGCCTAATTTCGACCAAAAATCAGTGCAAGGCCAAAAGCTTTACTTATGAACCCCCTGCTGATGTGCTGCCATATGCCAGGATAGCCTAATACCAAGACTGCCGTCAATGGCTTGCTAAATGTTTTCCTAATTATCCTTCCTTGCTTCTAAAAAAAAGAAGCATTATTGTGGCATGTGCCCAAATTTCATATGAAGTCTTAAATTGAGGGCTAGGCTTCCATGTGCCTTTTGAACGCTTGCAAAATGACTGTTGCAAGAACCCTAATTTTGTTTGTCTCAGGTAGGTAAGACAACTTTTAGAGGCTGCAATGACACCCTGTGGTTGAGTGTGCCTTTCTGTGTGTGTGTGTTTGTTTATTTATGTGAATGGCTGTGTATGAGCACTTTTGTGTGGCTGTGCGTGTGTGTGAGTGTTGAGTGTGTGTGTGTAGGGGGGTGGGTGTGTGTGTGTGTGTGTGTGTTTGAGAGTCTGGTGGCTACCGTCTGACCTCTATGGCACAACACCACCAAGCATAAGGTGGATGCCATTGGCAGATTGAGGGTATCTCTATTTATATTTCTGGTATCATACCAATAAACCCATACTATACAAAAATTATAATCAGCTCATAAATTAAACAGCATAATTACAACTATTACAAAAACACTTAAAAATAGCTTATGATGCAAATATAAGGTCTCATACATAATTCCAAGTAAATAAGCTAAGAAATAACCTGAGTTATAATTATTCGATATAGCATCAAACAGTAGACAATTCGAAGCTGATTGGACGCACCTTGATATAAAGAAAATCATCAGTGAAAAGGAATCACTTTTATTGAGTCCAAACGCTAGTCCATACACTCTAACGCCATAGTGCCTAAACAAAAGTGTTGACCAACGGTAATGGTTTTTTGTATACAGAGGACTAAAGTGTTAAAAAGTGAACTTCATTGTTCCTCGCCCCGAACAGGAAGAACAATATTTCGTATGGATCATAGGTAGGTGCCATCTTTAAATAAAAGTTGCAAGAAGCAGAATTCCAAATCTAAGTTTCGAATATAAGGACTGGCTAGTAGGAGGCTGGATCCAATTTAGATAATTCTCAGTCGAATAAGGGCTTCTGGAGTTCAGATAATCTCAAGTTAAGTAAATCTGCTGCATTCTGGCAGCCCTGGAACATGGTTTCCTTGCTTGACGTAGAACCGTATAGGAACATTTCATGGGTACCCTGACAGAACTGCAAGTAAGTCCTTTGAGTTTTATGGCAATGTATTGAAAAAACTGCCATAAAATGCACAATTTGGTGAGATGTTTCAAGACATTTACCAGAATGGTCCCATTATCCCCCTTGTTAGACATCACGCTCTGCGGAATTCTGCGAAGGTAAATTCGGGCCTGCCATCCCCGCTGGAGTTAGGGTGAACCCCTGCCAACACCAATTGACAGGATGAGAATTCTATAGCACAGAATGAAAATATTGTAATGTTTCTTGAATAATTATTCATAATTGCCTGTGAAACCTAACGATTTATAGTTTTGCTAGGCCCCATATTTTTCACTTGTTTTTTAAAGTATAACCTCCCCAAACACCATGGACAGTTTCAGACTGTCCATGGTGTCAACTGTCAACTTGCCACTTACCGCACTCTGCTATTCACAGCAATTTATGGGCTGAAATATAAAATGTCTTCGTACTTACAAATGTTATACTTGGAAACTGTATCAACTACAATGTCCCCACATACAAAGCTAGAGTGGAGTCATGCAAAGACTCTAATGAATCACAGGCTAATATTTTGCAGTGTTTATTTTACTCTGCCATTCATAACTTTGAAGGGTGCTCTATATTCTCTCTTTGTGCTTTATATGTTTTGCATAAATAGAACAATAAGGAGGTAATTCCAAAACACATGCTCAGGGTTGTTTTGGGCTCCCAATTCAGTCATGCTGAATCACGAATTCTTCTTCACATCCATTTTCTTGCTGCCACTATTAAGTGTGGTGAAATATGTGTTTTATCTATAAAAAGCAGCAGGGCTTATGATAGTGCCATCCTTTAATGCTATGAGACAATAACTTGCTAGGGCATATATGATGCTGTTCATTTTCCATAACATTCATGATTGGAAGCAGTGTTAGACTTCTCTTTATTGGAGAATACAGTGAGATTCCATGCCCACATTCTTCTTCGGCTCTTAAAGAATAAAGGTTGTGGTGCAAATGTTTTATCTCTGACAGGTGCATATCCCATCCTTACATCTGTGCCACCTGCCTTTTATTTCGACACAAACATGTTCTGCAGGTTCTCCTGGACCATCTGAAATTAAGATCTTTATATACCAGATTTCAACGGTGTACCCATAATTCTTTCTCCTCCCTTCAGGTGGACCAATTTGATGAATTCTAATTGAAAGGACCTGCCAAGATGTTTGATGTACCTCTTCAACAATAGGACTTATAGCAGATCTAGGAAATAAATACATCTCATGCCATTCCATCATGATAACTTGAGCTGGTGTCACACTTTCAATCCAGTGACCACCACAGAGGCAGCTGGGTTAAAATAAGCCTATTGGCATGTCATCCATTTCATTCACTTTCCTACTGTTATCTGCAGATCGTTCATGCAGGTGGTTAACGGCCATAAATGTGGACATCTGTGTGGCAGCAGATTTATTTATCATAATTACAACAGCATTGACTCACTCTTAGGAGGCAGGGTCGGATCGTCAGCCTCTTCAAAGTGCACTGGACACCTGCATGATGCTTAGGACGTCTACTGACTTATTCAATTGCACATCTTAGTAAAAAAGCTAAAAGACACCAGGGGGCATATTGAGTATGTGGCACACTCCCATGGTCTGCTCTGTGGTGCAGCTTCAACTGGGTGCCCTGGGAGAAGACCTGGTCAGTACGCGTTATACAGATAATTCAATGTTGCCAATGTACCTGCAAAATCCCTTCTGCTTGGGGGCAGCACATTAGTAAAATGTGAACTTGCTCTTTAAAGGAGCCGGTCCATATTTCCCTTTGCTGGTTGCATCAGGAACCTTCCTTCCAAAGGGTCCCACTTACTGCAGGCAGGTGTAGTGAGTAGGACCACCTTTCTCCCTTTCCAGAGTCACCCTCAATTGGTGCTCAAGAGCAACCCTTCCATTTTGTGAATGTCCATTTCAGAAGGCGGTAATGTTTCAGTGTTTTGTGACCTAATTTGAGTCACAAAATATTGGTACATCTCATACTAAATGACTATTTGGAAAGAGTGCCTACCACACACCCCTGTCAAATACCTATTCTGTATGGAGTCACAAAGCCATTTGAATAGTCTGTACACATTTATAGACTCCTTAAGTGGCTTTAGAACTTTGTAAAAATGTTTGTGCAGTTGCAAACAGTGATTCAGACTGTTTCCAACTATAAAAAACATTTAGGACGTCTGGCTCTTAAGGTGTCATGCACATGTACTAAGAATTGATTTGGTAAAAGAGGTCGCAAATTGCACACCAACTTTTGGAGAATAGTTATTGATTTTGCAAACCTACTTATGTAGTGATAGGTCAGTTCACAAAATACATAATTGTAGTAAGTCGCAATTCAACCTACCTCATTAGTATTCATGAGGTAGGCTGCAGTTTGCGATGCATTACAGTTGGCCACAACTACATGGATAGTGGCCTGCTGGGGTCAGCAGACCACCGTTCCTGTGATTGCTTTTAAATAAAGCAACATTTTTTTAATGTGGCCCATTTTCCTTAAAAGAAAATGGAATGTGTTTTAAAAAATGAAAAGTTACAGGTCCTAGGGGCCACTGTCTACTCTTTAAAGTTTTTTGTCAACATTCGCAAAGTGGAAAGGGTCCCTGGTAGACCACTTCCCATTTGCGAAAGGGTTACCACCTGCTTTGGGTTGGGTTTAAAATAATAATGGTTTGTGACTGGATTTCAGTAGCAAAATATTAATACATTCCATAAACAATTGGTATTTCTAAGGAATGCCCAAAATAGTCCCCCTTCAAATACTGATTCGTTATTGTTTGCTGAAACCAATTTACCAATTCGGGGAAAAAAATCTGAAATATTAATTGGATTTATTGCATTTCAAAAAGTGTTTTTGAGGTCACAACCCCTATGTTTACTAAATCGGAAACCTTGCAGGTGTTTTTGAATTGGAAGAGGGAGCTGAAATCCATATTTGCCAGCACGATTAGTATCACACACCAGAGGTTCCGGAGAGACTAGAGAACCCTTGCATTCAGACCAAGGCACTTACTTCCCAGTCATGATGCACAGTGGCATGAGATTGGCTCTGGGCATTGTATTAATAGCATGGTGAGGGTTTTACACTATGCAAACTGGAAAAAATGACCCCTCCTGTGTGGGTTGTTGGTAAGTTAATGTTATCGTTTCAAATTGATATGTGACTATAAATACAATTTCATAAAGTTTGCAGCTAATACAAGCTAGAAACTAATTTAGAAGAATGTGTCTGAAATAGGGATGAAGTCACAGAATGATTAATTTTATAGTTCAAAATGTCACATTATTTTAAATCCCAAATCATGTTGAACAACCTTAAAGATTTATGTTCTTTGAGACACAAACTATTATAGAATTACTCATTGGAACAAGATAATTATGCACATATTTCATTCAAAGGCTTTTACAGCTAACATGGAAGGATGTTTATCTTGGAATTGTCAAGTTGACACAGGCAGTAAATTCCCCAATAAAAATGTAGATTTAAAGCTTGGAAATCCTTAGACAATCTATGGGGCTGTATTATCTGCACTCCTGTCTCTATTCATCCTACTCACTGCAACCAAAATGTGCCTTTGCTATTCCATCCACAGTGTGCATGTCATGTGAGATCAGCGATAACTTTGACATTCCACTGGCACCATAAATCCGGCTCCTGACCTGCCTTTTTTAATATTTATAAAGATTTTGGACATTTACTGGGAAACATCTCACTCCAGCACACTCTCGATTTCATCGAGCTGGGCCTCCTTTTTGGTCCAAAAATATTATGTTACATTTGCTCGTGTGCATGCTCATGGGATAGCAGGGCAGCATTTCCAGCGATGACGCACATTCACTTTGTAAAGACTGATGCGATTGCAAGCTAAGTGGAGCGGAATTCCAATGTGGAACTCTGACTGTCCAATGATGAGTGGGGTGGTGATCCCGGATGACGATTTACCAGGCTGTGGAAACAACAGACTCGATTTCGTAGGCCGAAAAATCCGGTTGATAAATTCGCTTTGGAAAGGGGCAGCAATGTAACTGGCCCCATACCCTAGCCCCTGCCTGACCCCCTTTCAAAGTACAGGAAGCTCTCCCTGTCAAGTTATGACCTCTACATCCTTCTTCCACCCTCCCAACCCACTCTTCCCATGCAAGACCACTGCTCACATTTACCACCTAAACAGAGCAGGTGGTAAATGTGAGTGCTAATCCCGATGGAAAATGGAATAGTGTGGAGATTTGCACTCAGTGAAACTGGGTCTGCACAGTTAGTCGCCACTCTGTGAGGGTTAATTCATAATTGCATGGTCCTAGGGGGGTATTACTTCATGGTACCGGTGTTTACAAGTAGGGAGTTGCCACCCTGCCAATATCATGCATTTCTTAAGTGATGCCACAATAGTGGAGTGCTAAGGGCCACATGAACGACCGCCTCATTTTGCGAGTTCCTAATTGCGAACTTTTTGTGACTCACAATTAGGACGGCACAAAATGCGATGTACTAATGTGTCTCAGACACATTTAGTGATTCCTAATGGGGTTGCAATTGATTTACCTCATCAATATTGATGAGGTAGGCCGCAATTTGCCACCCCATTGGGAATCGCTAAAAAAACAGGGATAGTGGCCTGCTCGGGACAGCACACCACCATGTCTGTGTTTGATATTAAATAATGACACGCTTTTTTTTTTTAAAAATGCAGCCTGTTTTCCTTAGAGAAAAAGAAAAATGAATCCTTTCAGATTCATTTTTAGGTCGAGCCTGGGCAGCGCATGCACTGCTCTGCGAGGGATGCTGTATTGAGGTATGGACATAAAGCCCCGCCCACTCTCCGCCCTTATTTTTCATTGGTTTGTATCATTGTCCATTGTAAACTGTGGCTTTTCATTGGTCAGTAGGCTTAGTAGGGTGGAGCTTCAAGTCCATACCTAAATACAGCATGCCTCACAGAGCAGCGCATGCGTTGCCCAGGCTCGACCTAAAAACGTTTTTGCAACCTTTCATAAAGGGAAAGGCGTCCCCTGGGGTGACTTATCTGTATTAAAAAGGAAGGTTTGGGACCTGCCAAGAGGGTTAACTTGCCAGGTCAGAATGGCAGTTTAAAACTGCACACACACAGGCTCTGCAGTGGTAGGCCTGAGATATGTTTAAAGGGCTACTTAATTGGATAGCATAATCAGTGCTGCAGGCGCACTAGTAGCATTTATTTTACAGGTTCTGGGCACAGGTAGTGCACTTTACTAGGGACTTATAAGTAAATTAAATATGCCAACTGTGAATAAGTCAATGTTACCATGCTTTAAGCAGAAAGCACATGTACTTTAGCACTGGTTAGCAGTGGTAAAGTGATCAGAGTCCTAAAGTCAGCAAAATCTGAAGGCAAAATGTCTGCGGAAACCATTCCAAGGATGCTAGGTCTAACACAAATGAATGACAGTGATGTTATAGCTGCACCAATTTTTGGGTACATTTGTTCTTACCCCTTTCAAGACCTAATTGAGCCGAGGACAATGCAGTGCCCAAAGTGGGGATGTGAGGCAAAGGAAGCAGTGGAAGTGGGGACGACTCCCCTGAACAAATTGCAAAATGCTGTGACAGGAGAAGCAGTGGCAGGAGGGCTTCAAATCAGGAGAGGAGCTAGAAGAGGACTAGAAAGACACCACTTCATGGCAAGGAATTAATTTTGTTCTTGTGTCAATTGAATTTTCCTTAATTTAATAGGAGCTGGTATGACTGGTATCACCTACATAGGGACTGAATACTCCAGGTGCATCCCTAGTGGTCTAGTGACTTCTAACTAGATCCTAGTCAGCAGTCTGCTTGCAGTTAGCCCAAGGCAGACTGAGTCTTCTTGCTACTCTTAGTCATGTGAAGTGGTTGTATGTTTACTTGTGTCTCAGCTTGCTTCAATATGCTTTGGCGTAATAATGATGGACACCATTATTGGAACTTAGGATGGGTTCCTAGACTCCAGGGCATCGTACAAGTTCAGTAGTACCTAGTGAGCCAACCTTCATGCCAGGCCTTCAACTCCTTGTTTTCTGGTTACTTCCTAATGTTCCTGTAGAATCTCCAAACAAATCATGACCCATTCTGTTATTCCCTGCTGGTCTTCCTCCTTTCCAAGCCCCATCATTGTATCCTCATATCCCTAGGTTCTGCTGTCCTGAAATAATGTCTTAGGCACACTGCTTCCACTTCCTTCATCCTCTTCACCTTCACAAACCCCATGTCTAACCTCCACTTCCCAAGTTTTTTTTGTCCCTTGCAACCTCTATACTTGATGCCCATTAGAAAAGGTGATTGCCTTTAATGTCTGACAGTTGTGTGGGAGAATGACATCTGTGCACAGGCATGCTGATGTCATACACATATATTAAAAGCTGTACAAAAATAAGCAAAATCACGTAAAGCTGGTATTTTTAGCCCTTATGTGTATATACTTCAAACAGAAAATATAAACATAAAACACTTTTAAATGTGTTCTAGAGCTGCCTTAACGACCCGTGATTAATCATTAAAGTAAACAAAGGAAGAAAAGTCATGAAACAAATGAATACTTTTGTTTAAAGTCCTATTTAGTATCTAGTCTTGGCCTTTGCAGACTATTCAAACAACAACAAATAGCTGGTATTTTTCTCTTGAAAAAGTTGAAGCCCTACATGTGGGTTGTAACTGACTCACCACTCGCACTAAAATGTCACAGCCAGACTCCTTGAACAAAGGGACATTTTAAGGTAATTTCAATGAATGGGAAACTCTTTTCAGAAATTGTCTATAAAAAATAAATATATTTGTGTGTCACCTAAGCACTCACTTTGTAAATAAATATTTGTGGGTAATGTACACGATCTATTAACATATCTCAGTATGCAATGGTGGGTACTTAAGTTTATATTGTTTGCATGTTGAAGCGACTGGAGCAAAGTTCTGTAAGGTAAATATGGAACAAATACTTTGCACTAGTGAATTAAGTGTTGGGAATTGTGTATGTATATGATATCATACATTCATTTTCTTAAATACCCCATAGTTCATGCTGGCAATTTATTTAAGGAAGTGGCTGTTTACCCAGCCACAGGCCAAATAGTACATAATCTCTGTTTACCTGACGGCTGGCAAAATAGTACATAATCTCTACTGTTTAGCCGGCCACAGAGTAAATTGCAGAGATGATGTGCAATTTGACTTGCAGCTGGACAAATAGTGTGAAGCAGGTCTTTATTTAGCCGGCCATTAAGGGGCACCAGGCAGTGGAAGGGTGGTGGCCGTCTTGTAACGGGATGCAAGTGTATGAAGCATTTGAAGGTAAGTGCAAATACAAACGTCTAATAGTTTCACAAAGCTAATTGCGTGGATTAAGCTGAGCTGGTTATAGATGAAAAACAGTAAAATCAATTTTCAATAAAAACATGTTATTTTAACATTCAAATAAGAAACACAGGAATCAAACTTCCATATTAGGAGCTTCTGATATGGCACATCGATAATTTATGCTACATCTAGGAGTATTTGGCCTATCTGAAAATAATGAGTATTGTTTTAAAGTATGTTACATGACTGTTTATTCACTTATGCAAATACAGTGTTTTTTTAATGTTTGTGATTCTCCTTTTGATGATGGCTGGACTCTTTTTGGGGTTCCCATGGAAGGCCATGTGCTAGCTTTAGGCTTATTTTAAGGGGGATTTTGCTTGCGCAAGTATTTCAAACCTGGCAAAACAACAGCAGTCAACAAGCAGCAGCAATAGGAGAATGCATGCAGGTAAATTGTATCTGAGCCTCACAGGGAGGCATACTAACAGTAGAGAATTAGTGCTTGGGGCACAGTGCTTCGGGACACTTGTGTGAGGTGAACTGAGTAATACACAGTTATGGGACTTATGTGGAATGGGGAAGTGAAAGCAGTGGACAGGTAGGTAATGCATCTTGGTTGTACACTCAGCTGTCTGCTGAATACACACACTTTTTCATACTATTCGTTCAGCAGACTGTGTTTTAGACATAGATGCTTATTGCTCACATGTCATGAGTGGCCATTCAGCCACACTATCATTTTAGTCACCTGCACAACATATCTTGGGAATGGTAATTTCGGTTTTTATTACGTAAGCAATGTTTTAGGTGGGCAACTTTATGTCTCTACTAAGCACTCATTTCTGTCCTTGACAGTGCTGTCTCAGGTAAAGTAAAAAAAAAACATCTGAGAGGCAAGCTTTGAGGCTTACCTGACTAAAGACTTTGTGGAGGAGTCCGAGAAAGGAAGCATTAGGGCCAGTAGGAGGAGGATGATGAACAGTAGGAGAATAAGTAGGGCTAGGATGACCAGAGCCACAAGTACCAAGACAAGAAGAACCAGGCCCAGGGAGACCTAATCCATGACTCCAGGGTTACCAGTGCCAGAGGGGACCAGAAACAAATAGATGAGGAGGAAGAGGGCAAGGAAAAACATCACTAGGGGTACAGGAACCAGGGTGAGAAGGTTCGGGAGGGCCAGGAGGATGTGGAACAGGGGGATCTGGACCCAGTGGACAAAGGCCAGAAGGAAAAGAAGGACCAGGGGTAGGAGGAACAGAAGGCCCTGGATCATAACAACAAGGAGGGTTAAGCCTCCTGAGTGCATCGACCAGGACCAGAGGGACGAGAGCGGCCAGGGACAGGAGTAGCAGACTCAGGTAGACAGACCAAAGAAGACCAGTACCAAGAGACCAGTGGCAAGAAGAATCAGACACAGAGGGGCCAAAACCACAGAGATCAGATCAAGGAAGACCAGGAGGCCAAAAGCAAATGGACCACGATCTAGAAGACCACAACCGGAAATGACTAGGGCTAGCAGGACTAGAAGATCCTAGATCAGAATTACCAGGATGGATATAACGGGCCAGGAAGTCCAGGCCAAGTGGGACTAGGATCAGAAATTTTATGAGGGTCAGACTTACAGGGATCCTAAACCAGGGTGACCAGGACTACATGAACCAGAGAAACACGCAACATGGGAACTAGGAAGATGAGTGCCACATGGTTATAGAATACCAGACCCAGGAGGATCATTACTAGGAGGACCATGATACAGGGAACCATGGTCAGATGAACAGGAACAAGGTAGAACAGGCAAACCGGGAGACCAATAGGACTCGTAGGACTAGGATGGGGCAGGAGAACCGGGCACTAGGAGGGCTAGGGAAACTAAGGCCAGTGGGACCCGTACCAGAAGACCCAATCCATGAGGACCAGACAAAGAAGTTACAGAACTAAGACCAGTACTACATGGACCAGAGGGATCAGAAAACCAGAAGACTAGCTAAACCAGGAGAGCAGGACCAGAAGGACCGATGGACAATAATTAGGGAGAGGAGGATTAAAAAGACAAGGAGCCTGTGAAACAGGAGACCCAGGATTCAAAGGACTAGGGGAAGGAGTACATGGTAATGACGACCAGACAGACCAGGACCAGGGAGTACAGGGCCGGGAAGTTCTTAGACTAGCATGAACTGGAGGTCAAGGAACATCAGAACTAGGAAAGGCTATGGTGATCGGTGACAGGGGAAGTTATTGCAGAACCATGCTGGCAAGGACCTGAAGGACGAGGGCCAGGAGTATCTATACCAGATTGAAGAGAACTATGAAGATCAGGATGTGGAGTTCAATGTCCAGAATACTAGCAGAAGCAGGACAGGTACTAGGAAGTCGGTCATGCGGCAAGCGCAAGGTAAGTGTTTTTTACATTTTTTTATTTTACTTTCCCTATCCTGTCGTCTGTCGACCCCCCCCCCCGCTGCATCGCCCCACCACTGTTACCTGTGCCGGTCGCGCCTGATGACCAGGAAGACCGCTGGGAGGGTCATGAAGATTAGGACCTAGGGGACCAGGGCCTAGATAACCAAGTGGGACAGAGCAATCATTACAAGCAGCAGAACCAGGATGAGGAGGATCAGATGTAAGAAGACCAGCCAGAATCTGGAAGCCCAAGTGGACTGGATAGTGGTGACCAGGAGAACCAGGACCAAAATGACCATACTCAGGAAGATATGAAAAAGGAGAACCTGGATAAAGAGGACCTGGATCAACGGCTGCTGTGCAAAGTAGGACTAAGTGGTCAGGGAACCGATCCAGGAAAAGCAGGAAAACCCAAACTAGAAGGACAAAGACTAGAAGTGCCAGGACATGAGAAGCAAGATCAGCAAGCACATAATCTTGAGAAGGACAAGGACTAGGAAAAACAAGAATAGCATGACCTTGACCAGATGTGGCAAGTAGCTGAGACCAGGGACAGAGACAACAAGAGTCAGAAGGGAAAGTTCTAAGAGGACCAAGAAATAAAGCACTAGGAGGATCAGGAAGATCAGGACAAAGAGGACCCAGACCTTGAGTAGAAGGACCAAGAGGAACAGGGTAGAGAGGATCAGAACTAGGGACATCAGGACCAGGATGATCACAGCCTAGAGGTCCAGGCCACAGGGCTTACGAACAGGATGGCCAGGAAGATGAGCAACAGGATGGTCAGGCTCAGGAGGACCAGATAAAGGAGGACCATCAAATGCTTGTGTAGAAGCCTGAGGACAAGGACCAGAAAGACCATGGCCAGGAGAATAAGGACCAGATCCAGCCCACTAGGACCAAGGGGCCAGAATAAGCAAGGGAGATGTGGGGGTCAGTACCAGGAATACCAGGAGAAACACAGCTAGGAAGACCAGGACCAGAGCAAGAAATAAGAGAAGGGTCAGCACCAAGAGTACCTGGAACAGGTCTAGTGTCCATAGGATCAGGGCCCAGAGTACCAAATGGAGCAGAAGACCAAGACCTGGAAGTAACAGGACCAGGGTGGAGAAAATCAGGAGGACCAGAACAGCCAGAGCTAGGAAATCTAAGGGAACTGGAACTGGATGTTCTGGAGGACCAGGACCAAAATGACGAGGCTCAGTAGGACCCAAACAAAGAGTGCAGTGCCAGACGGACCATGAGGACAAGGCTCAGGGCCAGTAGGGCAAGTATGATCCACACCAGGAAAACAAGGGATAAGAGGGCAAAAAATAAGAGGGCCAGGGCATAAAAGGCAAGGCAGATCGAGGGAACCAGCAGGACAAGGAACAGATGTATTAGGAACCAGATGAGCAGGGTGAGAAGGATCAGAAGGATCAGAAGGACCATGTCAAATGGACAAGGGTCAAGAGGATTAGGAAAAAAAGGATGAGCTAGGAGAGGGGGGCCTGAAAGGACCAGGATGGCCAGAAGGTCCAGAACCAAGAGGATCAGGCATAAAAAAAACAAAGAGGACCAGAAACAAAAGGATCAAATCTATTTGTCACAAAACTAGGAAGAGGACATGGACTGTGAGAACCAGGAATAAGAAGACCATTGCTAGGCAAACTAGACTGAGAGTGAGGAAGACTAGGAGAACAGGAACTGAAGAATCAAGAGGAGAGATTTCCAGGCAACCAGAGTCAGCAGGACAAAAGCTAAGGGTACCAGGGCATCGAGGACCAGTAGGATAAAAACTAAGGTAAAAAGGAAGCTCAAGTAACAGAGTCCCAGGAGTATCAGTACCTGGCACACCAGCACAAGCAGGACAAGGAAGAGGAGGAAAAGGAGGACCAGGACAAGGAAGGTCAGGATGACAGGAACAGCGACAAAGTGGACAAGTTAGTCCAGAATGACGATGAGCAGGAGGACCAGGGCCAAGAGTATCATGACATGTTGGAGGAGGACCTGGAGAACTAGTCAGGTCAGGAGCAGGTGGAGGATGGCCATTAAGACAGGGATCAGATGAGGGAGGATTAAGTGGACTAGAAGGATCATAATAAGCAGAGACCAGCACCAGGGCTAGGAGGGCCAGAAAGGTCAGAACCAAGTGGACCTGGACCTTACGTACCAAATGGAGCTAAATACCAAGACCTGGAAGTAGCAGGACCAGGGTGAAGAAGATCAGGAGGACCAGAACAAGGAAAACTAAGGGATCTGGAACTGGATATTCTAGAGGACCAGGACCAAAATGACGAGGCTCAGAAGGACCCAAACAAAGAGTGCAGTGTCAGAAGGGCCATGCGGACAAGGCTCAGGGCCAAGATGACAAGTATAAACCAAACTAGAAAAACATGGGATAAGAGGGCAAGAAATAACAGGGCCATGGCATAAAAGGCAAAGTAGACTAAGGGGACCAGCAGGTCAAGGAAATGATTTACTTGGAATCAGAGGAGCAGGGTGAGAAGGATTAGAAGGACCAGGTCAAATGGACAAGGGTCAAGAGGATTAGGAAAAAAAAGGATGAGCTAGGAGAAGGGGGCCTGAAAGGACCAGGATGGCCAGAAGGTCCAGAACCAAGAGGATCAGGCATAAAAATAACAAAGAGGACCAGAAACAAAAGGATCAAGTCTAGTGGGCACAAAACTAAGAAGAGGACAGGGACTGCGAGAACCAGGAATATGAAGACCACTGCTAGGCAAACTAGACTACGAGTGAGGAAGAGTAGGAGAACAGGACCTGAAGAATCAGAGGAGATAGCCCGGCAATCAGAGCCAGCGGGACAAGACCTAAGAGGACCAGGGCAAGGAGGACCAGTGGGATCATTACCAAGGGGAAAAGGAAGCTCAATTAACAGAGTCCCAGGAGTGTCAGAACCTGGCACATAAGGGCAAGCAGGACCAGGAAGAGGAGGACAAGGAGGACAGGACAAGTAAGGCCAGGATGACAGGAACCATGATGACCAAGCCAGGTGGCTAAGAACAGGATAACCTGAGAAGGTAGTATCACGACAAAGTGGACAAGTTAGTCCAGGACGACGATGAGCAGAAGGACCAGGGCCAAGAGTATAATGACATGTTGGAGGAGGACCCGGAGAACTAGTCAGGTCAGGAGCAGGTGGAGGAGGGCCATTGAGACCAGGGATCAGATGAGGTAGGATTAGGTGGCTAGAAGGATCTGATTAAGCAGGATCAGCACCAGGTCTAAGAGGGCCAGAAAGGTCAGAGCCAAAGGGGCCAGGACCTTACGTTTCAAATGGAGCAGAAAGACTAGGAGCTGGGGTATTAGGACTAGGCTGGTGAGATTCAGTAGAACCAGGAAAACCAGAGCCAGGAGGACCAATGAGACCAGACCAGGACCAAAAGGACCAGGCCTAGCCCAAGAGGACCTAATAAGGAGGACCAGTGGATGCAGTATCAGGTGGACCACAAAGACCAGAGAAGGAGAATCAGGATGACCCAAACCAGGAAGACTAGGTGTGCCAGCCCTAGTAGAACCAGGACAATAGGTCTAGGTGGATAAGGACCCAGCAGACCAGCAGCATCAGGGTGAGGATCAGTAGTACCAGGATCAGAAGGCCCGCAAAGGGCTAATGCAAGGATGACCCAGGAGCCAGGAAGACCAGGGCCAGCAAGGACTACAACCAGGAGCAGAAGATTCAAGAAACCTGTACCAGAGTGACAAAAACTAGATAGACAAGTACAGGGATGAGGATTAGGAGGACCAAAAGCACCCAGAAAAGGAGGACTTGGAGCAGGACTAGAAGGATGACTAACGCCTAAAGGCACAGAAGTACCTGGAGGAGAAGAAAGAAGACCGAGAGCAGGAGGGAACCTATGTGAGACTAGGCCACATGTATTAGGGTATTCCTTTTGTAAATGGTTCTTATTCATGTATCTTATATATATGAGTGTGAGAATATGTTGTCTGATGCCTGCACAGTAGCCTGAGGGTGGATTTGAGACCATATGAACTGAAGCTTGGCAGAGGAGTTTAAAGGTGGTGGATGAAACTGAGTGCAGTGTGAGAAAGATGGCAAAAAGGGTTTGAGAAACTCAAATGCCTGAAGTCAGGAAAAATGGCTAGTGACTAACAAAGGAGTCCAAGGGCTATGGTAATCAGTAAAAGGGAGCTCAGGATCATAAGAAGGCCCTGATGAGTAGAAGAGAGGGTGATAGCAGCTCCAGGTAGATCACCTCAGATGGCCAAAAGAGGGATTCTGTGTAACACCTAGAACTTTTTGCTGATATTTCTTGTGCGTGCATGTGGAGGGGGAATGTAGCAAGTACTTAGTAGTAAGACTCCTTGTGTGATGAAAATCTAAGTGCAGGGACCAGTGGGATGCATTTTGAAGGACATGATGGACAATAGATACAGCTTCCCTCGACAGTGGGCGTGTATTGACTGCATCCCTGTGGATGGAGGCTGGAGACCCAGGACTGAAGTGACGGAGGATGGAGAAGAGGCTACCCAAAGAGATTATGTGAGGTCCTTTTTAGCAAAGGGCTTCTGATTAGTTCTTACTGAACGACAACATAGGGTAGATGGTAGGAGTAAGGGGTAGGACATAGATTTCTCTTGCTAAAGGTGTCAACGTTTTGAAGCTGGGCTTCCCTTTTGGCTGTGTCTGATGACTGCTCAAGAAGGCTGATGACAGTCAGGCGCTGAGATCTTATGCTTCATTATGTCCTTGTTTTGGCTACTTCTGCTTGAAACCAGCACTATTGCTATTGCCGTGGGAACCATCACCGAGCACAAAGGCTGTGTCTGAGCTATTGCCAGGAAGTGGCATTTGAAAGAGAAACACCCCAAATCAGTTCTGAAACATCAATAGAGGATCCACAGCCCCTGTCTCAAAAATGAGTATAAAAGTGGAACTGTGAATTGATCAATCCATAGGTCACAAGAATGGAGGTAACAAGATGTCTCTCTTTATTCCGTATCTTATGTCTTACAATACTTCTAATAAAGTCAATGAATAAAAAGCTCTGTGTGTCTTTGTCCTTCAGTATCATTGATGCCTAGATGTCTTTCTCTGATTCATTGCAAAAATGTATTCATATTCCAATGACATTTAGTTCAATTAATTATAGTCCCATTCCTTTGCTTGTGACTCCTCGATAGAAAGCTTCCTCTGATGGCCTGACATAGTAGTGGCTCTCGAAGAAAGGACTTGATACTGTCTACCACATTTAGAGTAAAACCTGGCTGTACGGGACAGGAAACAAAATAATGACCGCCATCCTGGGAGAAACCTGCCAGCTTGAGAGGTCATTATTTTGTTTGTTTTTTAATAACAAATTCCTATTTTGGGAGTTTGTTTTTGAATAACAAAACTTTTTTCAAATGTTTTGCTGACCTGTCATCATGTCGGATGGTACTGTCCTTCAAATGTTTCATGCATAGACAGGAACTGCCATAACAGCTGTTTCTGTCAACATAGAGAGTAATTCTCAGGGACAGTGGACAACTCTAAATTTGGTGGGAAGAGGTCCCTGAGGATGGTGGAGGTATTCTCCTCTGCCATCCTGACTGAGTTAACTCTGTCCTTGAAACCCTAATCAGACCCATCATTTTTCTTTCTTCTGTCATGAGATTGGAACGGAGCCTCTCAATTATACTGTCTTGGCCACTTCATAAGGGGCCCCATGCAATTGTCTCTATTTTGATAAATTCACTATAAATATTAGATGAGTCTGTGTCACTGGGTTACAACATTTCCAGTTTTTGCTTTTAAAAAATCATTGTTTTCAGGTGTTTTAGTCTGATTTGTTTAATTGAACTGAACTGGAATTAATCATTCCAGAATGCACTTATTTGCTGCAGAAAAAGAGGTGTTCTGATAGCGTGAAGCCTTTCCGTAATACTATATCGGGCCCCGGTAAATTTCCATGGCTTGGTGATCAAGAGCGAGCACATAGCTTGAGAAGAATAAACAGCTTTAACTAGTCTTATAAAAGTTTTAATCATCATTATCATTAGTTATCTCTGTAGGTAAACAGAAAGAAGTAGGAGCATTTGTGGAGCACGAGACAGCTCGCAAACCATTGATGTGCTAATGACCCCAGAGTTGGGCTGGTAACTAACATGGAAAGGGGAAGTGGTCCGCTTAGGTCCCCTTTCCCTTTGGGAATCATGCTGGCAGCCTCATGGGGAAACGTTTTCCAAAACCAAAACCTTTTTTTTTCAAAAGAGCACTGGTTCCTTTTAGGAAACTGAGCTGTTTTGATAAAAAAATGCATTACAGTCAATCACAGAGGGTCACAAATTGGTATCTGCCTAATGGATGTTGATTAGGCAAGTCATTCTGCATCCCCCCCGCAAATCAGTATTTTGTGAACAGGTCGGGTTGCAAAATACTATTACATTCGCAAAAATTATGTGCATAATTTGCGATCACTTTTTGTGAATGGAATAATAATACATCAGGACTCTAAGTTTCATCAGGAGCTGGATGCCAATTGTGTTCACTCATTGTTTGAAGTTCTACCTGGTGTAAGTACCAGTTGAAATCTGCATAAGGCATAATAAACAAAATTTAAGCTGTTTAGACAGCTTCCGGTTAAATATTTAAGTTTTTCTGCTTTTTGCGCGGCTACCAGCCAAACAGTGCAGAATCTCTACTATTTAGCCAGCGTCTGTGTAAATAGTGAAAAATTTCTGTAATTTGCTCGCCCACCAGCCAAACAGTACAGAATTTTATTATTTAGCCAGGGACCAGCTAAATAATGAAGCTTTTCTGCTATTTGCACAGCTGCTGACCAAACAGTGCAGAATCTCAACAATTTACCTAGCAACGGGGTAAATAGTGAAGTTTCACTGTTATTTTCAAGGCCGCCGGACAAATAGTAAATCATTTCTACAACTTGGCCACATAAAGAGCTGGTACCGTTATTTAATATTCACATTCTGAATATTATAGCATGGGGCGTAAAATTACTTTTTTATGCACAAATTAATGGTTCTGGTCTTAACATGGCCAATCTTTACTGGGTGATAGGATTGGGAAATTCAAAGCTGGAGGAATACTTAACTCTCAAATAACTATGCTAAATGTTTGTGCTCATAGAGGAGCAGGAAGAAATGTTTGCACTACAGGTTGCTACTCAATGGAATGCACCTGCTCAGACATAATGCCCATTCAAAACCACAAATTCACAAAAAACCTAAAAACCTATAGGATCCATTCTCAAAGCCATTTCCAAGTGCAAGCACAACTTAGATGTGCCAATTGCATGATTTAGGAGTGAAGGTATTCCTAAAGTTGACCTTTAACTGTAAATCCATTATGTAGTGCATAATATTACACATGAGTATACCTAACTGATAGGAGCAGCGAGTGGGCACTCAAGTATGGGGAAGCTGTGGACATTTTGGGAATACCCACAAACTCCAGAACTTTGGGTATTAGCCAAAAAAATGTCAACCCTTTGTCATCTATGAAATAGTTAGAATGCTATTCTTTTAAAAGGGAGGAGTAAATCTCCTTCCAGGGTGGGATGGGCTTGAAACACCCTCAAAATTGACAGTTGTAGAGTGTAAGCAAAATGGTTTCTCAATGGGAAAAACGCGTCATTTCATAAGTCAGATGGCCTTTCTCCAGGTTCAATTGCAACCTTATGTACAATTGTGCTGGCAGAAATGTCTCTCATTGCCACAAGCAGAAGTTCCCAGACGTTTTCAATAATGCTCCTAGAAGCCTGTGACTATTGCAGATATACGGGCGACACCTGGGACAGCTAGTGAAATCAAGTAATCCGAAAATCTATACCCCATAAGTTTGTGAACCTGTGGGTGTAGATTTTTTTAAAAATCGAGCACAGGTTGACAACCCCATAGAAGGTGGAGTCAAACTGTACAGTAACACACATTTTTGAAGCATCATCTTGGGAGAACGTTATCCTAATATCAGTGAGGAAAATAAAAAATACTATTTGTTCTTGCACACATTTTATGTTTTAGTGACTGTTATTCATTTTGCTCCTGTTCAAATATCAATTTGCACAAGAACATCAGTTTGTTCAAGCTCATATTATTATCCCACGTTAGAAAGACTAACCCTCTGAGAAATGCATTTCTCATACATTTATACAAAAGTACATACAACATAATAATGAATACCATTACACCAGATTTTGTGGTTCAATGTACATATATAGACTGCTTATTTGTTTCGCTATCAAATGTTATCCTTATTTACTAAAAGCTGTAAAACATCTAATCTTATATTAATATAGAATGAACACATAAATAAAAATCTCATAGTTTTGTCATTCGTTTTGAAGATGCGTTTTTGAATATGAAGATATGCTTTTGGGTAAAATTGGGACTGTGGGGGTGCTAGAGGGCGCACGAGCAAGATGGCCGCACTTGCTTGAGGATCCTGCCGCCCGGGAGCAACATACATAAAAATCCTGTCCCTAACACCCGAATCCGGGGGAGAAAAAGATACGGTGCGAGCGCGGATGCTCTGCTGCACACCCGACGAGTGAAATTTGCCCCAAAGAAGCGCTGGAAAAAGGTGCAACACAACTCCGGGCCGGACAGCGGACACAACGCGATTAAGATGGCGGCCGCTCGGAGCTAGAACGGACGCTGAGCGGAGCTCGCCAGGCGGAGAAGGACGAGCCTACGAGACGCGAGGATCGGCGGCCGCAATAAAGCAGGCACAGTCGCGACCAGTTTGCAGTTACAGGAAGGGGAGGAGGTACCCAGCCATCAACGACTACACCCACGGCGAGCGGCAGCTCAGTGCCAGATGACTGCGTGTGGCCTTGGTGCGGGCGCCTAGGGCCCGGAGGTCGGAAGAAAGCGGCGAGCTCTCTAAGTACCACTGATACCCCCACAGAGGGCCCAAGAAATACGCAGAGAAGGCCACTGGAATCCCACCCCACCCCCACATTTAGGACGCAGAGCGGAGGCCGGGGGCAACAACGCAAGACACGAACACAGGGCACGGAAGACCTTGCTCCCCCTGGCTGGCACGGCGCGGGCCGCGGAAGGGGATTAACGGTCCTGCCCCCCCCTTAGAGGGGAAGGGGAAACACCGCTGATGGCCAAATAGACTGAGACAGGAGAGTGAGAGGGCCATTTACTGGCAAGGAATCCCCGGGCACAAAGGGGGAAACGAAGAGACTGGGCCAGTTGATACCCTGCAGCGGGCCAGAAACGCGATATTACTCCCTGTCGCACCCAGCTGAATCCAGGCCTAGGAGAAGGCCTCTTCCCATTTTCTGCCCACGCTCTGGTCAGCAACAGGCAGCCGGGACCAGTGAGAAAAGAGACCATAAAAGGCACACAACGACGGGTCAGAACTGAGACCAATATGAAACATGGGAAAAGTCGATGGCAAGCAGACTAAATTGCAATTTGAGGCCCCCAAATCCACCCGCGTGCAAAACAACGAGCTAGAGGACAATATGGCGGAAAAACCCCACTCGGATGGCCAAACGTCCGCAAATGACCTAAAAGAACTAATCCTTACAATGAAAAGCAGCCTTACATCTATAGAAACCAAAATGGATGGCATGAGCGCTAGGATGGACACAATCACTCATGAACTAGAGCAGCATGGCCAGCGCATCAAAGAAACTGAACACTGAATCTCTGAACTGGAAGATACCGCTGCCGGAACAAAATAGGAGCAACTACTAAACATGGATAGGCTGCTGAAAGTGATAGCGGCCAAAAACGAAGATTTAGAATCAAGATCGCGCCGCAACAATATAAGAATCCTAGGAGTAGCGGAATCCACGAACACCGGGAAGATGGAGGACTACGTAGAGTAGAGTGCCTCCTCACAATGGTGTTTGGAAAAGATGCCTTCTCAATGATGCTAATAGTGGAAAGAGCGCACCGATCATTGGCTGGGCGGCCCCCGCCTGGAGCTCCCCCAAGGCCAATCATCACCAGGTTGCTGAATTACCACGACCGGGACACGGCCCTCCGACTAAGGAGAGAACAAGGACAAATATCCTTTGAGGGTTCACTGATCGCTATATATCCAGATTTTACCACGGGGTGCAAAAGGCCCGAAGAAAATTCCTGCCGATCAAAAAGAAGCTCCAACAGGCGAATATTACATACGCCATGCTCTATCCGACGCGACTCCGAATAACGCTTCAGGGGAAGCAACACTTCTTCACAAACCCCCAACAGGTCGGGGACTTCCTGAAAAGCATCAGCAGACGTTCTCCCCTGGCGGAGATGACTCTGGGCTGCTCCCGCTCACCCTGTCAATGGCGGATCAGGAATAAGTGCGACTAGGGACACTGGCGCTGCAACATACAATTGGAAAAACCCAAATGGCACCTGAATATGACACTTTGGACTGCACATGCTGACGCTGACCAGGACGTAACCTGTAATTAAGAGCGCATAGAATCCTGGGCTATTGATGTGCCTGCAGCACCTGAGCACACATAAGAAAAAAACATTGGACATACGGGACAACAGAACGAGTTCCGGGCACCCTCGCACCCACGAGGCGGACCCGATGTGCCCCCCTGCGACACCCCAGAAGGACATCCCTAACCTGTTCTGTTGTTCTCTATAGTTGGGGTATTTTGGGGAAATGTACTACGGCAGGTTTGGGCTGCTGTTGTGAGAGGGGGGAGGGAATAGGCAATAGCTCTGGATATCTAGAATAGTCATGTTGATAACCAATAAGGTACAGAATATAGACAGTTCAGCGAAGTATAAACGGAATCTCAACATTAGCTACCCAACGCTACAAAGCAATGACAGGACACCCTGACCCACCTAGATATAATTTTATGACATGGAATGTCCGGGGACTGGGTGACCCGCGCAAGTGATGACATATTTTAGCCTACTTAGATAGACACAACATCCATTGTGCTATGCTCCAAGAAACACACCTAAGCCCCTCTGCCCTGCTCACGTTTGCCTCCTGATGGGTGGCGCACCGAAGCTTTGCAGCTTATTCCACGTATGCCCGAGGAACAGCGATCCTGGTTAAAAAGAATGTCCCATATGTGGCCATGGGATCCCTGCGCCACCCACAGGGTTGTTACTGCCTTATGTGGGGCAAACTAGCGTCGCAGTCCATTACAATGGTGAGCTGCTATGGACCCAATAATGATGATATACTATAGGGGAAAATTACTGACATAGGAGGACCTACTCATGTGATATGGGGAGGGGCCCTAAATATAATGCTAGACCCCTCGATGGACAGATCTCATCCTCAGGCCCACCACTACACCAATGCCCAACGGCAAATGCGATAGATACTTACAGAGCACGCGCTATTAGATGCATGGCGCACTTTACATCCACCCGACAGAGAAGGCACATGTTACTCTACAGCACACTCCTCGTGGTCGCGAATTGACTACTGGCTAATTTCCAAAGGAATGAGGCTGTGGCTGACACAAGCGACCCACCTAGCTCAAACATATTCTGACCACTCACCAGTGGCAGTGACACTGACCCCCACCCCCCCCCCATGCATGACAATGCCTTATCAATTCTGGCGATTACCCTCCAACGCCCTTCTGGACACCCCATTCAGACGGGAACTGAAGCAGGAAATTACAGAATTCTTCCAGCGCAACATAGGTACGGTACCCATATTGGCCACAGTGTGGGAGGCCTTCAAGGTCACTATCCGAGGGATGTGCATAGCAAAAGGAGAGGGGATATTAAGAGACATCCGCACTACACTCCGAAAATTAGAGACCGATGTCCGGCAGATGGAGGCCCAACTGGAGACCACCTCTAGTGACGATTTGTGAGGAAAAATCAGAGATGCGCTGTCTGAGTACCAACACACCGCAGAAAGAGAATGCTTGTTTCGAGGGAAATATCACCAAGCTCGGAGGTATGGGGAGGGAGGGAGACCAGGGAAAGCCCTTGCGGAATTAATACGAAAACCGAGATTCTCCAATACTATTCTAGAGATAACAGACCCCGATGGGAGGATGTGCAGGGACACACCAGATATACTGAAAGCCTTTCATACTTTTTATAAGTCCCTATACACCACGCACAGGACACACCCTGTAGAATTTGACTCTTACTTTGAAGACACAGCACTGGCCTGGTTGAGAGATGCCCAAAGAGAATTCTTCTCTGCTGATATTGAAGAGGAGGAGATCCGAGTAGCGATAATGCAGCTGCGCTTTGGGCGGGCACCGGGCCCAGACTGCCTCACTGCAGAATTTTACAAGGCATATAGTGAGTGCCTAGTCCCAATACTGAAAAATCTATACGAGGAGGCCCAAGAACTGGGAGTCCTCCCGCAGACAATGCGAGAAGCGCTCATTATCTCCATACTAAAACCCGGAAAGCCGGAAGATAGATGCGATTCGTACAGACCCCTGTTGATGATAAATTGCGATGCGAAAATACTAGCAAAAGTAATCGCGAATCGGCTGAGTTTACTTATGAACATCTTAGTATTACCTGACCAGTCGGGATTCATGCCCGTACGGGCGACGTCTCATAATCTCCGCACCCTCTTTGCTCTCATGAAGGATATAGACCCTAGCGAGGCGGCGGTGGTGATTTTTTTAGACGCCACTAAGGCATTTGATTCCCTTGAGTGGGATTATCTTGCAAGCGTGCTCCGCCGAATGGGCTTCCCGCCCCCCTTTTTATCGTGGGTCCAGTTGCTTTATAATCAGCCACAGGCCAAGGTGCTGATTAACGGAATGTGTTCTTCCCCCTTTCATATCACGAGGGGAACAAGGCAAGGATGCCCACTGTCCCCCTTGCTTTTTGCGCTGGCCATAGAGCCTCTAGCAGCTAAACTCCGGCAGCACCATAGAGAGTACGCACTGCCATACCCCACGAGACACATTTTAGTGTCTCTTTATGCTGATGACATCACGCTATACTTACGAAACCCTGAAGTCAGTCTTAACCCAATACTCAGAGAATGTATGCATTTCAGAATGCTCTCGGTAATAAACATTAACTGGGAAAAATCCCAAATCTTTCCCCTCACCCAGTCAGTTCAACGATATACCCCGGATTATCCGCTGACTTGGAGCGAGACCGATCTAAAATACTTGGGGATTACGATAACAAGAGACGAGTGCTGGAGACCCTAACAGAGTCCATCACGAGGTGGATTTCTATGCCCATTTCATTAGCGGGACGGATCTCCCTGATCAAAATGATAATTCTTCCAAAACTACTCTATCTCTTCATCAATATTCCCTATGCACCCAGCACACATTTCTTTAAAGATCTCAGAACTCAGACTAGCCGATTAGCGTGGGGAGGGAAACACCCCAGACTGAAATGGGAGGTCATGACTCAACCTTTTACGAGGGGAGGGTTTGAGGCACCCGATATGGAACTCTACTTCCTGTGCGCCCAAGCACATTTTGCGGCATACTGGGTGCGGCCGCCGCCATATATGCCACACTTAGCTGTGGAGCAGGGATACATGTCTCCCGCTCAGACTACAACATTTCTGGGCTCCTCCACGAAACCCAGAAGTAAAGACCCAACGACCGTTGACTGTACAAACATAGCCTGGCAGAACATTGCCAAATGAACACAGGTGCCCAAGCTATATTTCCCCACTGCTGGAAACACAGCATCACCCAGGTCTCCCGGTCACACATGAAGCGAGTTGCCGACAAATGCTCTGGAAAATCGGAGCACTGACCTGGGGGGGTCTATATGAGGACGGAACCTTCCGCACCCGTGAGGCATTCTTCAAAGATCACCAGCCAACCCCAATGGAAGTATTCTTATATGTCAGACTATGTCAGGAAGTCAAAACCGCTACCCCTGACTTCCCCGCTGAGCCAATGATCCTAGCCCCCTTGCACGCTATGCTACAACGATCTGCACTCATACACGAAGTGTCCATGCTCTACCGAGCTACTCAAGCAGCAAGCCCAGAAGGGAGACAGAACTCACAAGCTCATTGGAATGAGGAATTGGGGACCCGCATTAGTGATGAACAATGGCAATATTGCTGTCAACAAACTGGGTAGATAACAGCCAGTAGTAGGCAGCGCATCATTCATTTCAAATATTTGCACCGCTTATACTATACCCCTTCTTGGCTTCATCGATTCCAGCTTAGAGATAACGATTGTTGTGACAGATGCGGCAGAGCAGGAGCTGGCTTCTTACACTTGGCATGGGAATGCGAGCTCATTTGGGAATACTGGCAACAAGTTCTTTAAGCCTTAGGACAGATGATCGGCTCCCCAATCCCGAACACTCGACTAATGACGCTGCTAGGGTACACTGAAAAGATAGAATCCTCTGTCAGAAAATTCGTTTCGATGGGATTATTATTAGCTAAGCGCAGAGTGGCCTGCACATGGGAGAGGGGAAGAGCCCCTAAGTTTAAGGAATGGATGAGCAACCTAATATTCTGCCAAGAGCAACTACTTGCATATGCGGAGTTAATGCCAGTTATCTCCCTACCACATGATATATGGGACCCATTGCTGGCGTATTTGATAGAGCACCCAACTGAACCAGAGATCACGAGGCAAGACATGTGAGGAAACCTGAACACAGGAGGGCGGCGGAGGGGAGGAGGGCGAGGGGATCGCAGTACATTGAGGAAGTGAACACCCAGACCCCCCAAATTGTACAAGATAACACACAAGAGAATACTGAGCAGATTGGGGAAAAGAAAACATTGGAGGTAGAACTATCTATGGTAATAGTGTGGATACATATTTTATTGCTGAGCTGTAAGGACAACCAGCCTGAGACATTGCCTACTGTATGAGATCTTAAAGATATACATGACTGTAGCAAACACCAGAAAAGTATTGAGATGTGTTAATCTGTTTTTTGATTACTATGCTGAATTGCAAACTTAATAAAAAGAAGAAATATAAAGGTTTTATTAAGGGTTCTAGATCCGAGATAGCTGATTACAGACACAGTATCTTCTGGTAAAGCATTACAATATGTTGGACCTAAAAAAGAAAAGCCCCTAACCACAATGTGTGCAGCCATAATCAAACTGTGTAAGACAATTTCTTTCTGCTTGAATTTTGGAGGTCAAATACTTTGGCTCATTTTTATGGCAGGTCTTCTGGGCTCGGCAACGTATTTTATAGTGCATATGATCAACCACCTTTAACCAATAAAGAGACTGCCACCCTAAAAAAAAAAAAGAAATTGGGACTGTAAAAAAGTTATTTGGAAATAATTTTAAAAAAATTAAAGAGATTGTGATTACGTACACTTTAGAGGTGGTGTGGAGTCACCTCCTGGGCAGTGAATATTATACATCTCCATTGTGTTAGAGCAGTGCTCCCGGGAGGCAACAGCAACTGAATTGAACATGGTTACATGCTGGCTCTAGGCAGTTATGTGTCAGATGAATCCCTTGACAAACCCTGTGCATGTAGGCATGTTCTCTACCATATTTTATAGGGCAGCTTCACCATCCAAAACCCCGGCTACTGCAGGCCTGCTGGGTGAATGCCATTGAAAGGCCCGTCTATTTTGGGTAAGATTTACTGTGTGTGCCAACCATGTATGGCTAGGCGACTCATGATAAGTCTAACCAATAATTTACCTGTCCATGGTGCACTGTGAGAAAACTCCCAGGGCATCAGAGACATTGATTTTTTGTTTCACATTAAAAATCCCATCTTTATGGGGGGGTGTTTTAAAAAAAAAAAAATGTCTTTCTGGCCACTACACAGGATGACATGGTGGCCCAATCGGCACTTAGCTTTTATGCTGAAAGTGCTCCTGGCATGTTAGTAGAAGCAGTTTCGAAGAATAAACCCCAGCTGACCTGGCAATGTTCCCTAAACTTTGCAGGAGGGTAATTGCGGCTGATTGGGTGCGACGTCTGACACCCAATCTGCTTGGCAAAATCCAATGTCTAAATGTAACCTCTAGTGATGACGAGTTTTCCAAGGAAACAAACTAAGCACAACACCAAAAAAAAAAAAAAATTGAAATACCAGTGAGGAGGACAAACTGGACTCAGAGGTCAGCTGGAAAATCCGGCCCTAACTTCACATATGTTACAAGTCAGCCGACACTACCATGACTTTCTTTGTTTATATGAGGTTGGTCATACTATCACATTTGCAGTATCCACAAGTCTGCATCCCACAATACACTCTTACCAACAAACCCCAGGAGCCAAACTATAAAGAATTTCTCCTGGGGCTCATTGGGCGTATGTATTTGATTTTTTCAGCCACAGAGCCCTTACAGAAGGTGCTGCAGATGTGTGTCTTCCCCTTCTGTAATACAGATTTGCACCGGACCTAAATGTGTGCCTGCATGTTTCTAAGCGGTCATTCCCTCATTTGCATGGGGGCGTGGCAGGATACAGCCCTGACTCTAGAAACTAATAAGCAGTAAGAAATGAGAGGAGATGAACTGGTGTATCCTGCAATCTGGAAGAAGATGAGAATGACTTACAGGGTACACCACTAGAATAATTGTAGTATATACATTTGACATAGAAAACATAGCGCCCCCAAACTTTGCCATCAGAACATGTGCTTGTGAATCTGCTGTTCTACACTCCTGTGCTGCTACTACTATATAACCATACTGTGTCATTAGGACACACACAGCACAAATGTGGTAAAAAAGTACATCAGAGTCCTATAACAAGTCACCTATAACAAGTCACCAGAAATGCATTTCTGTCACCAGAAATGCATTTCTGTGTTTAGGCAAAGCTTTCTTCAACACCATATAAACATTTTTGTCATTCTAACAGGCGACTACAGATACTAATTTCACCCATAGTTATTGATCTCCATCCAGCAACAACAAAAGCACAGCAAAGATCTTGAAGTCCAGATCTCTGGATCAATGTGGTACATTGATGCTATGCTACAGAAAAAGGTTTCAGTATCATGGTGTTATGCTGAATACTGTAAAACCTTGCAATAAGATGGCATTGTCCAAAGATGAGAGGCCAGACCCGCTGAGGAGGACAACAAGTCCACTAACCAAATGGGATATCACAAAAAAGTCCAAGTTACTAACTCATTTTAATGCACCCATATTCACGTTCATATTACAATCATTCTAACCCCTCCCTAACGAAGAGCAATTCCTTTCAACCTGTTCCCTTCCTACACCAAAACATCCTTTGCCAGATAACCATTGCATGCATCAAGTGGAACACCTTTTTTTTCCTTCTCAGCTGAAGATCTTGGTGGCATCTCTGGGAGCCCTGACATATTTGTCGACCTTCTTAGAACACATGTAGAAGACGGCATAAATTGAAAAAGTATGGACAAGTAGAGTGATCTTGTAAATTTTGTACTGCTCTCCATACCCATGTACAGTGCAACCGTAGTGCCACGTTGATTCTCTAATTTCCATTTCAAATACTCTACCCATGATCTTCTCGCAGATAACTCTGACATTTTCCTGGTCTCCGCAGTAGTTCTATAATGTCTGGTGAAGCAGCGCTGGGCTAATCCTCTTACCATTGGTTATCCGATAGACCTTTTTCCGCTGACTGAGAGGTGTAGGGGGTTAGCATTCAATCAATCAATTTAATTAACAATGTAACCCATTTGGATATACAATAAGGACCAGAAAGCCAGTGGCGGCGGCCACCTATATAAAGTGGTAGGGCGGCTGCAGGGAGGTGGGGAGAAATAATAAAAAAATAAAAAAAGACTTACCTGAATCTCCGCTCCCTCTGACGCTGCTGGCCACCTTGCTGTTCCTCTCGTCGGGCCGGAAGGGGATGGGCTCTGAAGGCACAGGCCCCCACCCAATCCAGATGCTGCTCTCATGCTATGAGAGCAGTGTCAGGATTGGTCTAACCGGCCTCATTTGCCACTCAGACAGTTCATTGGAGCCTGCACAGCCAGGTTGGAGAAACATAAGGGCACATGTCTATATGGGTGGCCTAAGACGGCTGGCCAAACCGACATGCGCACTTATAAGTGCCCACCACTACTCCTCCCTACCATGCCTGGCCCCGTCCCATCCAATTCTCATTGCACGGCTCAGCCCAGACATCATAAATAAAATGAGCCCTCTTCACTCTCCGTCACCTCAAGAAAATCAAACCCTTTATACCCACCGATGATTTTAAACGTGTAGTTCAGTCATTTGTTCTTTCACGCATTGATTATGGTAACGCCATCCTCAACGGAATCCCCAAGGTCCACCTTGCTCCAATCAAAGCAGTGCTCAACCTTGCAGCCAGGCTCATTAAAGACTGCAAATGCTTCGATCACATATCCCCGGCTCTCAAATCTCTTAAATGGCTCCCTATTGAAGGCAGATCTGCCTACAAAACTGCCTGCATCACTCATAAAGTCCTCCACCAAAACACTCCGCAGTACCTCTCCAAGAAACTCCTCATTGCGGGCACCACACGACCCCTGAGAAGCACCAACTCCCTCCTCCTTATACCACCACTGCATAAAAAGAAAGCCACACAATCACGCTCCTTCTCTGGTAATGCCCCTATCATCTGGAATGCCCTCCCAAAAAACCTGCGCTGCAACCCCTCCTATTTCAGCTTAAAAAAGACCTCAAAATCCACCTCCTCAATTATTATTGGGGATCCTAACCTGTGACCTGCACTCGATCTCCAATTTCACCATGTTATATTAGTCCAGTAATACTTGTCCATTTCATGAACATCATCGGCCTAATTACTTGATATGTATAGCTCCTGCCCCTGTTTATCTATTTGATTCGTTTATCTATTTGTTTGATTTGTTTATCTATTTGATTTGTATATTTCACATATTGTTGTCCTTATCTTTTATCTACTTATACGCCATGTTTGACTCAATTATTATTGGGGATCCTAACCTGTGACCTGCACCTGATCTCCAATCACCATGTTTACATTTTGTCCAGTATTATCTGTCCATTTCGCGAACATCATATACCTAGCTACTTGAAGTGTATAGCTCTTGCACCTGTATATTTATTTTGTTTTGTATATTTCATACGTTGTTTCATTATCTTTTTATCTACTTGTATGCCATGTTTGCTTTATATTATCTTCTCATGTAAAGCGCTCTGATACCTCTGGGTCTAGCCAGCGCTATATAAAACTTTTAAAATAAAATAAAAAAAAAATGGTGTTATTATTATTTTCATCTGCTGGTGCTGGGCTGTGGGACGACGCTCCTCTGCCATTACGGAGGAGCCACCTCTGCAGGAATCAGCGACTATAGTTAAGAAGGTTTATTACAAGTTAGCAGTCAGGTTAAGATAAACAAATCTTAGTACCATACTGTAAAGATAAAGAATAACAACCGGGTAACCCAACCCCATCAGGCCCGGCTCCAGGAATTTTTATTTGGGTAGGCCAAGGGTGCTTTCGGGTGGGCCACTGCAGCAGTCACAGCCGGCATAACGGGGGAGGGGTGGGGGGCCGAGGGGGGGGGTGTCGCACTGGTGTTTAATTTAACAATATTAATTTTAATTAATCAGCATGGAGAAGGACAGAGTGTGCATGACTGGTTTGGGCGGCCCCAGAGCGCCGACCAAATAGTCTTTACGCACTCAGGAGTGGGCACACCACTCCTCCCCTGCCCTGCTTGCAGAGCAGCCCCGCCCACCCGCAACCAAACATAAAATGGTAATAACTGAAAGTTATTACCATTTTATGTTTCTGCTTCTCGCACTGCGAGAAAGCAGTGGGGCAACGCTCCGCCCTAGTGTAGGAGCCGCCCTGCACTTCGGGCCCAATTTGTTGCTTCTGGAGGTAGTCTACAAGCCCTAGATTACATCATATCTACTTGCAAACAGTCACCATGATACCACGGATTGATTCTGTGTGTATACAGAGCATGTGGAGAGTTATTTGAAAGTAAGAGCAATGTCTGGACCTAACTGCAAACCCTCGAATTCCAGCAGGCCAGGCTTCAATACAAGTACTTGAATACCAAGCATATTATAATAGTTCAAGATTAAGGAAGTCCCCATTACCACACAAAAGCCTTGACATCATCGTATTATTTACTTGTTGCAATTTGTCCAACACTTATTTCTCTGCACAAATTTAACTTGATACATTTTACTTTCTTGACATTCTTTTGCGATGTACTTTCAAAGATACAAATTCTTGAAAAACAGTAACGCATTTGAAAAAAGAGAAATGAGTATTTTATGAAAACTGCCAGCAGTTTTCACACCGACCATTTCAAAACTAGCAGTCCAGTCATAGAGGTAACCTTCAATTATTCTTTGAAAACTCCCTTATAAACTCATCCATACATAGGTTTCCGTGAGCCCCTTTCTCATGTGCTAAAATAGTCAAATTATGAAAGATAAAGCATCAATCTGTAATGCAATAGAGGAGAATGAGACACCCATCTAGTTGCTGAATTGCACGATGTGAAACTAGAAATCCTGGGATCAATCCTAGCTTCCATGCTTGACCAAATTGTGTGATCCTAGCCAAACCTTTATTTCCTTGAGCCTCCTTTATTTTTCATCACATAAGAGGGCACCTTCAAATACATGTGTTCTAGATGTGCACTGTACAAAACACATTTTCTGTGAGAACAAGCTTGAGCACTCATACATCATATAATGTATGAGTGCTCGGGCTTGTTGTCACTTGTAAGGTAGATCCCTAGTGGTCACATATCGGGGGTGTGGGTGATTTCCCCTCCCTTGAGCATCATAGCAACTATTTACGAATTAGGATAATACCGCTAAGAGTGAGCACCAACACCACAGGGGGCCCTATCACCCAACACAGAGTTTATTTAAAAACACATTTTCTGTTTGATTTAGTCTACTATAATAGTGCTTCATCTGCACTAAGAATCTAAGCCACAAGTAAGGCGCACATAACAACAGACTTCCTTTTAGTTTACTAAGGGCCAGATGTACAACCTTTTTTGCAGTAGCAAACGGGCAATTGGCCCGTTTGCGACTGCAAAAAGGGTGTTGGTATGTACAAACGCTATTGTGCAAGACTGTATTAGGAAGGGGCATTCCAAGGGCGTCCCTTCCTAATAGCGAGCCGCATTTGTATGTATCATTGTTTTGCGACCGCAATTGCAAAACACTCGCAGTTTACCACCTACTTCAAGTAGGCGGTAAGCCACTCGGAAAGAGGAAGGAGTCACCAGGGGATCCCTTCCTCTTTGTGAATGGATGCAAAATATTTTAAGAGCAGGCAGTGGTCCCACGGACCACTGCCTGCTCTTAGAAAAATGAAACAAACGTTTCATTTTTCTTTTTCTAATGTATCCCATGTAAGGTCCCTTTGATGGGAAGAGGAGGTTTCTGAGGTGGGAGTATAAGGCAAGTAACACTACTCAGCCTCCCTCATTGCCAGTCTTCAGAGACAATCTCTCTTCATTACTACGTGCAGAGACCCCGGACTCTGCAGCACACTCCCTTCCCAGCCTGATTATCCATTTTCTACCATCCATCTCCCGTGCACCTTAGCTCACAGCTGACCTTGGCCCCAGCCCCATATCAGCCACCATCCGGCTCCATTTTCAATATTCCCGATAAAAAACATTAGGAAAATTACCCTCAAACTTAAATCATTGAATATAACAGTAAAATAAATGAGCACACACTTTAAAATATATTCCACAGAGGCCCTAATGACCCGACTGCTAATTAAATAAACAAAAACAGAAAGGCCATGACAGGGCCGGCTTTAGTGCTGGTGCAAAAGTCTTTATTGGTGCCCCACCACTGACCTCTTTCTCCATAGATACCTTTACTACCACCCTCCAACAGTGCCCTTCATCTCTCCATAGCTCCTCCCCCTCATGCCTTCCTCCTCGGATGTCCTCACTGCCACGCTCCACCAGTGCCCCTCATCTCTCCATAGCCTCTCCCCCTCATGACCTCCTCCTCAGACTCCCTCACTACCACCCTCCACCAGTGCCCCTCATCTCTCTGTAGCCCCCCTACACCCCATGACCACCTCCTTGGATTCAGTCATTGCCACCCTCGACCAGTGCTCCTTATCGCTCCATAGCCCCTACCCCTATGACCCCTTCCTCGGATGCCCTCACTGCCACGCTCCACCAGTGCCCCTCATCTCTCCATAGCCCCTCCAACTCATGACCTACTCCTCAGACTCCTCACTACCACCCACCACCAGTGCCCCTCATCTCTCCGTAGCCTCTTCCCCTCATGACCTCCTCCTCAGACTCCCTCACTACCACCCTCCACCAGTGCCCCTCATCTCTCCGTAGCCTCTCCCCCTCATGACCTCCTCCTCAGACTCCCTCACTACCACCCTCCACCAGTGCCCCTCATATCTCCGTAGCCCCTCTCTCATATGCACTTCATTGGTTGTATAGCGCTACTCATAGTGTAGGGTGTTACAGTACTTTACACCGTGCCCACATTATGCAGAGACAATGAATCATACAAGTATGTAAATCAGCCTATAGGGAATGTCGCATAAGCCAATGAGGATTACCAGGAGTAGGAATCACATGTCATCCATACTGGTGAGCAGTATGTTTTAAGAGGGTTAGGTCTGGAGAAGCACAAACACAGGATTTAAAGCAGACGCCAGTGGTGGTGTGGGGGGGGGGCTTTACTGATTAAAATGTATGTCTGCCCTAACAAACTCTTTATAGCAACATGAGAATAATGAAAGGCTGGAGAAATATTAACTACACAAAAAAAGAAGTTCTAATTATACCTTTCAGGGTTGTATGCGGCTCTTTGATGAAAGTTCATAGGTCACTGTCCTGTTAGGATTGTAACTTCTGAACTGCAAGTAACAAAAGGACCTCTGTAACCAAGGCAGTAACCTACTGAGCTATCCACATAAACTACAGTTTATCTGCATTTCAAAACTACCAACAGACAAAGGATTGCTCTCCAGCAGGATCATTAATCACCAGAGTTATCTGGACATTTTTACTGTTGTCTTGCATTCGTGTCAAAGAAAGGACTTGTCCCCTTCGCCATGCCCTGATTCTACCTGCACGAGTGGCGAGAGGCACAGCCCACCTTTCTAAAAGGAGATGAGTGATTGGGAGGGGGGCTGTGAGAAAGAGCCCAGGCCCAATCACACAACTCCTAGAAGAAGAAAAATAACGTTCAGAGGAACGTTTTAAATTTCAGTGGCAATTTTCTGTTGGCCTTCTTAATATCGCTGCCAGTGGCAGCTAGTAAATGTAAATGTAAATATATTTATTGTACAAGTTAATAAAAACCTTTACAAAAGGAAACTACTCAGATAAAAAGTTCATAAAGAGAAGCACTACAATTTCATCATTTATGCAAACAGTAAAAAAAGGAAAGGGAACTGGGAGAATTTGGCATAGCCCTATTTTTCCTTTTCAGTTGGGTTATGCCTTCCTCCGACAGAGTGTCTATTTCATCAAATGAACTTTGGTCAGTCCTTAATCCGAAACATATGATTTAAAAACATAATAAAGAGCTTAAATTACATTTATATTTAAAAGTCCCAGAATTAATAGTTACATTTATCAGGATTGTATCTGTTTTTGTAATATAGATACTACTGATCCTTGGCCTTTCCAAAGCCCAATAGTTTTCAAGGCAGTGCAGGAAAGCTTTTTTGTATCAGGGGTTTCCCCGGTGTAAAAACAGGCCAATCTCGAGTCCGGGAATGGGAAGCCCTCAATTAGAGCTATTTTATGGTGCACCAGATCTCTTCATTTTCTCCTCTACTGCCCCCATGAATTGTACAAACCGGCATGCCAGCTGAATGTCTCCTCCGCCAAAGCAAGCCTTCACTGCTTGCCTGCAAGTTCTTATCCTCTTGGTGTTAAAGATAGATTTCAAAAACAGGCGTCGTTCTAGGTCCAGACCATGGCATATGCATAATAGATGCATAATGCACTCTTCTGCTTTCCGGCAAAGGCGGCACTGAGTTGTTTCTGCGGTTCGCTTCCATGGTGGAAGATGCGGGAGGACCGGGAGAATCCCCAGTCGAAACCGGAGGTATTTCTCTTTTATCCTCCTGCTGAAGCCAGCGTGCAGGTAGTTTTGCGGGCCAGGTGTTGTATAGTTCTGCAACACGCACCAACCGTGAGACCTTCTCCTGAGCGCTTCTTTGTCTTCAAGCACTGAAAGCTTTTTTACTGTCTTATTTACCAAAGACTTAAAGCTGTTCTGCGTTCCCATGGCTGCCCAGAGCTCCTTTAAGCCTAGGCGGTTTATGGATGCGGTCAGGTAATCTCTTGGGGTGCAGGCTCTACTTGAGTTTATCTCTTTCCATAGGTGGAAATTCAGAGAGCACTTGTCGGAGTTTTTGATCCTAAACCAGCATTTCACATAAGCAGCGTTTCGAGCTATTTTTTGTGACTGAAGGCCAAGCTCCAGCCTGATTTGCGCGGGAGAGACATAATTTGGTAGGCTAAAGATTATTCTTGCTGATCTTAGCACAGTTTGTTCCAAAGTCTCTTCATCTTTTCCCCTGAGACACTCGCTCCCGTATGTAATAGCTGGAATTAACTTTGCTTGTAGTACTTGTAGTAAGGGGTAAAAACTTGGCCCGGCAGTTTTAAGCTTCAGAGATTTTAGAGCTACCGCTATGGAATTTCCTCTCCGCTTTATGGCTTCTTTTTGTGGCTTAAAAGTACCTTTCTCATCTAGTATCACCCCTAGGTACTTATATTCTGACACGACTTCCATGGGTGCACCTGCCAAGTTCCAGTGAAACCCGGTTGTGTTCTTTTTCGGGTTGAATCGCATGATCTTTGACTTTTCTAGGTTGATGGTTAAACCGTTAGTTGCTGCATGATTGGCAGTTGTATTTAGCAAGTGCTGAAGCCCGATTGGGGTTCGGCTAATTAGAACGACATCATCAGCATACAGTAAATTAGAGAGTGTCAGCCCACCCAGCCCCGGTGCATGAGAGGTGCTGTTGTTTAATTCTGTCGAAAGGTCTGCCATAAACAGATTAAAAAGCGTGGGGGCCAGCACGCACCCCTGCTTTAATCCACTTGCTGTTGGAATTCTCCTCGACAAATATTCACTGGTTCCTAGTTTTACTTGAACCCAAGTGTTAGTGTGTAGGAGGATTATCTGCTTTAATAGTGCTGCTGCGATTTCCATCTTCGCTAGTTTAGCCCACAGTTTGTGCCTATTTATACTGTCGAAAGCAGCTGAATAATCGATAAAGCAGAAAAATAGGGGAGATTTGCTGCTTTAGCGCCGTCCATCAGTAGCGTCAGGGCAAATAGATTTGAGATGGTCCCTGTGCCTACGGTGAAGCCTGTCTGATTGATGGGAATGAGGGATTTTTCTTTTGCCCATGCTGTTAATTCATCCAGAAGGAGACCGGCATAGTATTTTGCCTCGACATCAATTAGGGCTACGAGTCTGTAGCTGGTAGGTTTATTCTTATCTCCCTTCTTGTAGATTGGAGATATTATGGAGCCTTTCCAGGAGTCTGGGATACCAGCCCCTTCTTCTATGGAATTGAACACTGGTAGTAATGCAGCGGCCCAGTAGTTCGGATCAGTTCTAAACAATATTGGGGGGATACCATTGGGGCCAGGTGCACCCTCTAGCCTACCTTTGGCTACTCGGTTTTTAATCTGCAGAATCGTGAAATGCAGTTCTCTTGTTGACCTCCTGCTGATGTTTCCATGGGGGCCCAGCTTGTCGAGTTGTCCTGACCCTAATTGTGCTGTAACGGGACTTTCCCCTCTTGGGTTAAAGTGTTCCTGGAGATGGCCTGCCCAAATTTCCACTGTTAGATGGGAATTGATACTCTGCACGTGGGTATTACCTAAGTTATTTATTGTTCGCCAGAATTTTGCACTTTGATTTGTCTTTGCGTCAAACAGGAGCTTAGCCCACAAAGTATCTTCTGCTGCCCTTTTTGCTTGCCAGATCGTTTTCTTCTTTGTTGCTTTTAGTTGCGCAAGGGTATTTTGTAGAATAGTTTTGTTACCCCCTTGTCTTAGCTTTCGTAAAGTTTTATTTATATCTTTATTTAGGGCCCTCAGATTTGGTATACACGAAATTGGTAAATGGTTGAGTTGATTTCCAGATTGAGGTCTTACAATCTGTGTATTGGGCGATCGTCTGTCTTGTACCGGGCGCCCTGATCTTTTGGCAAATTGTTCCCCTAGTTGTTTTGTCAATGTTTCCCAGCGGGCTTTCGCATTACTATATGTCTCTGCTTGATTTTCCCAGATTGACTTGGCTATGGTTTGCAGTTTATCCGGTTGGCTGGTTTTACAGTTGAGCCTTCTGAGATTCACAGTATAAATAGTTGCCAGATCCTCCACTGGGAAGATCAAGGGCCTCTCCTTTATACACAATGAAATTTCCTGGGGCTGGTGATCGCTATGCTCTTTTGTTCCAATCCTAAAACTAGAGATCCTGCTAAACAATTGTAGAGTAACCAGCGTATAATCTATTGTAGAGCTTGCCATGGCTTTGTGAAAAGTTGCCGCTGGCGGTTGGTCTCCCTGAAGCGACCATTTAGTACCACAAGGCTTAAGTGCTCCATGTCCTGTATGAAGTTCCTAGACAGGGATGTCAGCTTAGTCTTTTTGCCCTGTACCTGGATGGGGATCTTCCCTGCCATAAGTTGTTCCTCCAGCTCGGTATCCCTCGATTGTGATCCTATTAAATGCATATTGAAATCCCCAGCCAGTACAAGGTTGGTTGTGGACTCTTCCGAGAGCAACTTTGTTATTTCCGTACCCACCATTTTTACTCCTCTAGCTTTATCTCGTGGGTGAATGTAAACGTTTAGTACAATAATTTGTTGTTTAGCGTTGCTCTCCTCTATGTCCAATGCAAGAGTTTGAAGCCCATTTGTTGGAGATTGAATGGAGTCAACTTCTCTTGTCCCCCTTATGGTGCTAATTGAAGAGTAGATAGAAAGGCCACCCCTTAGGTGGCCGAATTTAGCTCCCTTAGTTGCTGGGAGATGATGGGTTTTGTAGCCAAGTAAGTGCTGAGGTTCTTCCAGCCACGTCTCCTGCATCAGAATTAAGTCAAAGCCTTGGATATAGGAGAGAAATTCTATATCCGATGCCTTATTTCCCAGGCCATTTACATTCCATGAACATATGCGAAGGTTCGGGCCTCCCTCGAGGGCTTTGATGGTACTAAGTCAGGTGCCCTCTCCTTGTGAGTTTATTGTTCTAGCTAGCCAAGTCCAGTCGTCCTGTGGGGGTTCGTCATCCTGTCTTTTCCCTCCCGATGGATGCGCATCCGTGCTCCGCGCCCCTTTGAGGACTGATTGACCGATCCTGGAGTGTGGATAGTCTGAGTCAGCTGGTCTGTTAAAGATAAGAGGATCAGGATAGCCCGGCTGTTGGTATAAAAGTGTTTTGATTCCCCAGGCTTTTAATTGGACACCCTCCGCGAGGATCCTCCTTGCCGTTTCCTCTGAAGCCCAAGTAGCCTTGGTCATCTCTCTTCTTGACAGCCCTTCATTGGTTTTAAACTCAATCCCTTCAGTGGCAGCTAGTGACATTTGAAAGTGGTGAGGCGTAAAGTTAGGGATGACTTAAGTAGCAAGCGAGCACTGCATTTTCTTTTACTCTACTTTAGCCTTATTATTTTGAAGACTGTGTAACCCCATCAAAAGGGTCCCATCACACCCATTTCAACAGAATCACAATTACAACAGGAGTATGTGACCACTTTGTGCTCTCTGCCGAGAGGCCAAGAATGGATGGCCATGTATTCTGAACACGTTTTTGACTGACTGCAGGCACTATGAGAAAAGTGCAGTGCCCTCAGTCTCCGCTCCAGAGCTCTCAATTGTGGCATAAACACATAGCGCTGCTGGTGCGACTCGATCCAAATGACAGGTGCCTGGAATCTTGAGTGATCTGATTTATAAGGCGCTGTCTGCCACATTTCACGTTTAATGTTGCCATATTATTGGAGTGCTTTGCCTGAGCACCAGTTACTTTACACAAGGAGAACACATTCAGTTTTGGTTTCCACACGCAGATCACAGACTATTCCACTTTTCACCGAGTGATTGGCTGTAATTAAATAAAGCAAGTCTGTTTAAACGTCATTAAGAGCTGAGCATTTGCTACAGCAGAGTGGGCACCACGGTTCTTAATTAAAAAGAAAATCCTCGAGAAGATCTTAAGCATCTTCTGAAAATACGCCACTTCCCACCTTGAGGAAAATTTCCTCACCAAATGCGGATAACTAACTACCTCCACATTTTAAACAGCAGAGGATCTCTGCTACAGAGGCGCAACTAGCATAGCTGCCAAGGTTTCAGATTGCTATGTGTGACATTTTCATAATTTCAGTGTCATTATGAGTGACATTTCAACGACTATAAGTGACACTTCATCGCAAGCAAAATCAAGCAATGAAGACGAGGGAAACATAAATATCACCAATTACACCCATTTGAGCAACGAAAAACGCTAAGAATATGTTAAAACTGCTGCAAAACACCAGAAATGGAAGGGCACTAATGTGCGACTCACTGCATGACTGTAGTGCTCAGCAACAGAAGGCTGGCAGGTACTGCCGCTGCTTCGAAGATTATCTCAGCCGCACCATGCGGATTGTGATATATTGATACTGAGTACCCCAGGTCAACTGGTGATGGCAGTTGGTTGGAGCAATTGCTGCTGGAGGAAGCGACAAACAGAGTCAGAGAGAGCCCTGTGATTATTCTGCTGTGTCTCTCCCTGCCCGGAGAAACTGGATCCCACCAGTCAGTTAACTCATGTTCTGTAGTTTCAGTAAGTTGTTTTAATCGGGGTGGATGATCTGGTTCTGGCTGGTATGGGCCGAGCTGCGAAGTTTTTAGTTTGCTCATGAGTGACATTTAAAGGCTTTCAGGGTATTTATGTGTAACATTTCACTGCCATATATGTGACTCTTTGTAATGAACTAAAAACAGCTCTAAATAGCTTTTTTCTTGCAAGTTTCATTTTTTTAAATAAATTCTTGTAAGCAGCCTTTCTCATAACGCATAGGCTGCAGTGCAAAGTGAGAACGCTTTTGATAATAGCTTTCACTAATATTCCTTTACAGACCCAAAATGTGTTAGCATTCTTGTTGGCTGCAGTAGTTACCAATTTAAACCAGTGCCGACCATTAAGACCAAAAATATGACTCAATTCCGATAATGTCATTATTTGTAAATATTTGGTTAAAGGGCAAAAATATACCTCTAAACAAATGCACAGTGCTGCTCTTTGCAACATGAGTATTTATTACTGACCTCTTTATTATTGCGGGCCCAGGATGCCAGCTGTTTCCAGAGCTGCAGCAGGACTCTCTTGCTGCTCACGACGTAGTACAGAGGGCAGGGGAAGTTTTTTATCAATAAGGAAATCTGTGAGCAGTATGTACATGGGGCCTCTCGGCTCCTTAGGGTGCGAATTTACATAATTGAAAGGGCGGCCAGGAGCATCAGAGACAGTCATTATGTGGACTGGGGGGCAGGGGGGAGCATGAGAGCCATGTTAAAGATCTATTCTCGTCTTGACTTCTCTTTGCCCGCCACAACAAAAACAAAATCATCTCCTTCCTGCCCCGTGGTGTGCCCGCTTCGCTACCCGGGGGCTGCGAGGCATTTCTGCTTTAACTTTTCGGAGCAGAGAGGAGCAGGCAGGGGCTGCCAGCTAGAACCCAGCTACCACTTTAAGTTGGGCCAGGTAAACCCTTGCGAGCCGGCCCGTATAAACAACAAAACACCGGTTCGGACAGTACGTGATAGTTCTGACCCGCTTACTGGAGACACTCAAAGTGCAGGTTCCACGTAACACATTATCAACAAGACTAGAGGCAAATTTCGGAAGGGGTGGGGGGCGGCTGATTCTTCCAGCAATATGCAGAGTGGAGCTGCAGGGGCTCTAAGAAGGGGTGAAAAACAACAAAGCCTCATTAACACTTAAATGGTCTTTTAAAGACCTGTGAAGGGCTCAGGTGCGGCTGTGTGTGTGTGCCCGGGAAGCTGCCTCAGCTGCGAGGGCCAAGGTTCATGTTTGGGTGGGCCAGGCTCATGTTTGGGTGGGCCTGGCCCACCCGCTAGAACCGGGCCTGAACCCCATAAAGAAGTTTAGGCGTACCAGTATAAAGCAGACAAGAAATCAGTCACAGCAATACAAAAGATCAATAACAGAATTTGGTGCTCAAAGAAGTTTCTGATTCTCTCTTCCATACATTAGGGAAGTCTAAAATCATGTAGGTTAAGGTCCAAACTAAGGAGGATGGTTCAATAACCTAAAAGATCTCAATAGTCAGGGAAATGTAGACAAACAGGAAAATGCTGGGACGGTGTCAGCATTTCAGAATCTTGGCCAAGAGTCTTCTTGGGCAGGAAAATTATTCTTAGCCTAAAGCAAATAATCAAAGAGAAAGCATAGAAGTCTGCACCTTTTAAAGTCCAAAGGAAAGTGGTGTAACCTCAGATAGTGTAAACAACAGTTATCGCCACAGAATCTTCGGAGCAACACCACTCTGTTCGCATTATCTGGGGCTCCATTGTCCTTTTCCATTCTCACGTTGCAAGCTGCAACATTAAGGAAATAGCCTAGGCCCAACATGGGAGTGACTTCGTCCTTGGTCACCCATGGCACTTTGCAACTGTGCTGAATGGAACCCTTCAGCTAACGCTCTGGCTCTCCATATTCCTTGTCAAGGTCCTTTTCTCAGGCTCTCGCTCTGTCACTAGTACAGTGTTGTATCTATTATCAAACTAGCAAACCATGTGAATGCACCTGCAAGGAAAAGACATTCAAGCAGAAAATGGAAAACACCTTTTTAAGCAGAAAGAAATACAGGTCTAGTTAGGATAACTTAAAGTATTAAATTGATGGGGCACATTTAATATGAGTGTGCACATTCAAGCACAAATGAATAAAACTGTCAGTACATTGGATACATGTTAATGTTTCAAAAAGGTAAAATAACTTTGAGGACACATGTATACGTGTGACTAAGTACTACATTATAAATGCAAATATGAATCATTAGTCCACACATTACATAAATCATTATTGTTTCTAAAGTTAATTCATTTTAATAGTGCAAGGCTGGTTTCTATTCAATCACCTAAACAGTAAATGACATTTAATGGCGTAAGGAGACAACCTCTGAAGCCCGTCGCCTTACGTATCAGAATTCGGCGGAAATTGAGTAATTAATTGCTCACCTCTGATAATCCATCGGATATCAGAGTGGAGAATAACAGCGTATCCACGTGCGGACCCCAGCTCTACTCTGGGTTCAAAGGGTTGACTACAGGCAACCTTCTCATATCGTGCTTTCCGAACAGGCAACACCCTTACCCAGTCCCCTATTCCTCGGATAATATCCTGAAAATCCTCAGTTTAATCAAGAAGACATCCACGTCGGGTACAACTGTACCTACAATGTCCCCAGAATTGCTGTCCTGAAGAGACCCCGTACCAAGAGAGGGTCGAAACGTCGTCGACTTTTAATCAAGAGAGAGTTTTAGAAAGAAAAACACAATTTACTTGAATATTATGTGAAAAGCTCCTCCTCTTGTCACCACCAATAACCTTTTCTTCTCCCTCCCATTTTCTTTGTCACTATTGTTAGGTTATGGTCACTACACTGGGGTACCCTAAGTCACACAATTGTATATATTGTGTAAATATTTGTACCTGGAAGTATTGTGGTTGATAAATATTTTGATTGCAAAAATAAATCTGACTCACTTTGGCTGAAGTGAGGACGAACCAATTACTACCCTGTGGGTTTGTTCGACATTTATGTATAGATTATTTCGGTGACTAAATTGAAGTAAGGTCGTATTGTGCATTTTTATTTCGTTTTTTGATTGATTCTAGAAAGTGATAGCTGCTTGCTGAGTGTTAAATTGTTGACAAATGAGTTCCTTGTGAACATTGTTTTTTTGCTTTCTATTTAATGAATTAAGGCACACAGGATATATGAGTCTTTATTACTACAGGGAATGCACTTCAATAATGATGTTAAGTGTAATCCTTTACATTATTAATATTGTTAGGGCACACAGAGAACAGGTGCTAAGTGCACTATATTGCATATTTGTGATGTATAAGGATGGAGCCAACATTAAGCTGCCCCACTGGTAATAATACCTTGTGGATTGACAGAGGCTACCTCATGGGAAAAGGCAAAACAGCAGGGTTTCAGCTGGAAAATCAGGGAAAATCTTTCTTAGTGCATGTCTCAGTCAAAAGTTTTGGACGATGTCTAATGGAGAAGTCCCCTCTTTTGCTTGAAGTGTTCAAAGGACCTCCACTCACCCTCTGTATATTGGCCCCCCCTTGTCAATATTCCAAGTTTAGTTCATTGCTCTCAGGCATCTTCAGTAGAAATGTGGGTGGCAATATTGGGTTATTTGACATAGGAAGTATGGTGGAAGAATTTCTTCAACCCACTAATATCAGCCATGTTATGGCAGGCATATGCAGTACTGACAAGAGTATAGATCGTGGTCTACGGGGGATCATTATAGTTAATAGGAGAGGCTCTGCCATGTTGCATTCACCTCAAAATGATGGAGAGGCTATTATATAATGTGAACCAATGGATGAATATTTTTCTGCTATACTACTCACCACTATGTACCTGCTTACCAATATCTATGTTCCTAGATCTACTTTTTTCCTATATCTTCCCTCTCTACTGTCATCTCCTTCTGCGCTTTTCCACCTCTCTATCCACTGTCATCCTGTTTAGTATCACTCGTATTTATCTCCTTCTTCCTTTTGTTAATTTTTTTCTTCTCTATCTCCTTGTTCTCTGTTAACTTCTTTATTCATTCCTTTTTTCTTTTCTTCCTATTTCTCCCTGATCCTCTCTTCTATATTTATACTACCCTTCTCCCTTTAATCTCGCTGCCCTCTTTATTCTCTTCCTCCCTTTTGCATTTACATTTTATTGATGCTTCTCTCCCCCTCATCTCCTTCCTCTCTTTTTTTCTTATCCCTTGACTTCTATTTAAATTGATTAACATGAACCTTGATGCACTTTGCTCTTATAAATTGCATGTTGAATAGGTTGTTTCAAGGACATTTTTGTGAGCGTTGTGCATAGCTGAAGGTCGCTTTATTTGTTTTATCTTTTTAACTTTGTGATGTTTTTAGTGAGATGGATTTTATTATATTATTGTATTTTGTTTTATTCCTGTGATTCTTTCATGGATATGAATTATTATCCGAATAAAGATTATTTGAATTAGAATTTGGCTTCTCACTAGCCTCCTCCTCTTTTTTTCTACTCCACATCTCTGGCAACTAGTGTCTTCCTCATGATGTGCCTCATGTACCCGGCTTCTCAATGGTTGGTTTGCCAGCGCCATCCAGAGGCCGGTCTCTTTCTTCTTGGCAGTGACTCTTCCTGCAACTCCAGAGGAATAGTACTAAAAATGAAGTTTATTGAAACCGATGGTTTGTGTGGTGAGGGGCATTCACATGGGGTGCGGGCCTAGGGTGTGCAACGCTAGGACATAGGGACAACCAGTCAGGCAGTAGGCTTTGTGCTGGAACCACGAGCGATTCCCCTGCACCTTTATTTATTACTTCGGAGCCGTGCCCGGCCCCTCGGGGGCATTACGATACAAACTATAGTAGTGGCCGGCTGGCTCACTACATCCCTCCTAACCTTGAGGGTGGAAAATCAATATAATGTCTTAAACTTAAAATACAAACACAGACAGTACAGACATACCACACTCATATGAGTTCATACGAATGTTCCTGGGCAAGTTCCATCTTTCTTTAGCAGACGTAATCTCGAGGCTTTTGATTAGGTCTCAAATTAGGTCTTAAACTGTAGGGACCTCCTCGCTGGGATTCAGCCGCCTCTTCCGGAAAAGGCAAACTGTCGGAAATGGTACCATCAGGCTGACCCAACGGTAACTTGACATTCTCCTCACAATCATATTCTTGCCTTCCTGCTCCCCGCGTACTCTGCTGGGAATTTCAAGTCTGGCCTCTTGACTCAGCATTCCCCTTGAGTCCGGCATGCCTGGGACCTTCTTGAACCAGGACGCATTCCGGGATACCTTCACTCTGCCCCTCCTGGCCGTGTTCATAGTTCCCTTTACTCCGCCTATTTTCCATATTTCTCTTTCAAACGGAGTCCTAAACTTCCAACGAGGATGCCTATCTTTGATTACTTCAGCATCTCCCAATTACAAACCAGACTCTCGGGCATTTCTCCTTTCGCTGGCACTTTCATTTGTTGCTTTTCTTTTGTTCTGGGGCGCTTGTATGCCAAGGGTGGCAGGTACCCATTCGGAGCTAACCCGTACTAGGTCTCTCACCCTTCTCTTCATGATGCATTCACTTGGGGCGCAACCTGTGGTAGAATGAGGTGTTTGTCGATACGCCCTCAAGAATTGATGTAAACACACTTCCAAGTCCGCCTCTTGATATACGCCTATTCGCAGTGCTTTATTCAGTGTCCTCAAAAATCTTTCCACTGCCCCGTTTGTCTGGGGCCATTGGGGAGTGATTTTCCGGTGTTGAATATTGAGATGATGTAGGTATTCTTTGAAATCCTGGCCCTGGTATGGCAGTCCATTATCCGTTTTCACTTCATCCAGTAATCCCAGCATTGTAAATATTTTTTCTAACTCTGGCTTCACCCACTCGAATGCCGGGTACCTGAAAAGCTCAACAGCAGGAAACTTGGTAGCACTGTCTATTACCACCAACGTGGATCTTCCATCTGGAAAACTTCCGAAGTTCATCTTGACTTTAGACCACAGCTTGTCACAGGGCTCTTCTGTGATAAAAGGTGTTAACGCTCCCTGAGTTCCTGTGATCGTACAGGAATGGCATCCTTGCACTAGTTCTTCCACCATGCGGTCTGCACCTGGAAACCACATTTTCGACCGTAGTCGTGCTTTCGGCTTCGCCAGCCCTTGGTGACCTTGGTGGGCTAGTTCCACTGTCCTTCTCCACAGACTCCTCGGGACTACTATATGCTGTCCTCTCAGTAGGAGTCCCTCCGCACTCTCGCTCAGCTCATCACGGCATCTCCACAGGCTTGTTCGAATTTCCTTCTCCTCATCGATGACCCCACTCACACCCTTCAGGATGTCTTTCCACCGATGAGCTCTTAGTGCCTCCTTTACCATGCATATGCAGCTGTCAGCTTTAGTTGCTTCTGCCAGTTCTGCTAGAGACAAAGCCTGAGGGCAAGCATTCTCCATCACAAATCATACAAAATCTTCCGCTCCTCCGTCCGTTTCTCGCTGATTCTCAGGGTCTCCTACCAGAAGGTCGCGTGACAGATAGTCCGCGGGGTTGTTTACTCCTGGCCGATATGCAACCTCAAAGTTGTATTGCTGGAGTTGCACTGCCCACCTTACAATTCTGGGAGGTCCATTTCTGGCAGAACCACTAAACAAGGGTACCAGAGGTTTATGATCGGTGATTACTTTGAATTGATGCCCACATAAGTAGATGTGAAAATGCTGACCCGCCCATCGGATGGGGAGTGCCTCCCTCTCGATTTGTGCATATCTGGTTTCCACTACTGTCAACGCTCGGCTGGTGTAGGCAATGGGCGTCCACTCTCCTCCTTCGCTCTGCTGCAGCAGGACATCTCCCAGCCCCACAGGACTGGCACCTACAACGAGTTCTGTGTGTCCTTCTGGTTTGAAGTAGGCAACAGTGGCTCCTTTGAACAGTGCCCCTTTGACGTCCTGGAATGCCTGTGCAGCCTCACTCATCCACTCCCACGATGTGTCTTTCCTAGTCAGCACACGCAGAGGTTCCAATAGCGTTGCCAGCTGGAGTATGAAACGTCTGCAGTAGTTGACCATTCCTAAGAAACTGCGCATTTACGTGGGATTCTGTGGAATGGCTGCTGCTCTGATCGCTTCAATTTTGGCTGGATCCACCTGAAGGCCGTCCTTTGAGAAGCGATACCCGAAGAATTCCACCTCATTGGTATAAAAGGAACACTTGCTTTTGTGTAGAGTAAGTCCTTGCTCCACGAGTCTCTGTAGAGTAGCCCTCACCCTGGTGTGATGTTCCTCTATAGTATCTGAGAAGGTCCATTACACCTGACAAGGCTTCTCTTATTGCATTCTGGAATACCTCAGCTGCGGAGGACACCCCAAAACTATGCCTTTTGAACCTCCTCAGCCCTACATGTGTGGAAAACGTGGTTATGTAGCGACTGTCTTCGTCGAGGAGTAGTTGATGATATCCTGAATTGAGGTCCACTTTTGAAATCCACTGCTACAATTTCATCAATTGTTGGTGTGATGTGTCTTTCTCGTTTTATCGCCTTATTCGGCAGGCGCATATCCACACATGGCCTGATAGCCACTGGTTGCTTTGGTTTTGGAGCTATTACCAGTGGAGACACCCACGGGGTTGGGCCTGACACTTTCTCAATCATCCCCTCTTTCTCTAGCCGGTCCAACTCTGCTTCGAACAAGGGCCGCAGATGAATTGCCTGACAAATAACACCAACCCAAGGTCATCGGCTGTGTGACACCCTATTAGTGTGTGTGCACTCTCCTGCGTTACATAGAACTTGGTTCGCAGTTCCGTTGGTCCATGACTTGCTTGTACTTCTATGACTCCCTGAAGAGGAATGGGCATGGCGCCTCCATAGTTATATATTCTGGCTTTGGTCTTGGCTAACGGCGGGCCCGGTTCTAGCCGCTGGTACTGCTTAGCGTCCAGGATGTTAACCGATGCTTCGGTGACAATGAATGCTGTTACCAGTACACCATCCACACCCACTTTGCACATGGGTGAGGGTCTCCTCCTTTGATCTTGTCGACCTGTGAATGACACTGTGAACACTTCACCTTCATCATCCTCCTCCTCTTCAAGATTTCTCATTTGGTAGCTCACCATGGCTGCGGCACCTTGCTCCTCCTCTGGTTCCGACACCACCTTGACCTTTCCAAACTTCTCGAATTTTCCTCCGCCGGCATTCGATCTTGTCTCTCCTGGGCATACTCGTACGAAATGGTCTGACCTGCCACACTGCAGACACATTTTTCCTCTTGCCGGACAGTTCTTCAGGGGATGACTCGAGAACCTGCAGCTACCACACACTTTTCTGGTGGATCCTGTTGGGAACTTCCCTCTGCCTCGCCCACCTCCTCTCTGGATGGCGTCCACCCGCTCCTCTTTAATGTTCACTGACACTGTGTGCGCTGACATTGTAGTGCTGTGGGCCAGGGCTGACTCCAATTCTCCCGCCCTGACATCTGCTAATTCATAGGCCCTGCCCAGTATTAGGATCTCATCCAGTGATATGCCCGGTTGACGGTGGATCAATTTTCTCAGCTTCGCTGACCTACATCCTTGAATTAGTTGTGCTCTAATTTCAAACTGCTTGTCTATGCCGGTGCACGTACTGGCCAGTTTTCATAGGCATGCAAAGAACATGTCTACTGACTCTTCCTCTTGCTGACGCGCTTGCCTTAATTTGAAGTGTTCTTAATCTGGATTTAACTGGGGCTCAAAGTACTGGTTGAGCGTGGGTGCTGCCATGTCATAATCATTGTCTCCCCCGTGTTTGGTAGGTCCAGGAACAGGTCATACAGTTCAGCCCCTCCCATATGCAGCATAGTTGACCTCTTAACTGCTCCATCCATTTCGGCCGCCGCTCGAAAGTAGTTCTCCAGCCTCCCTATCCATTTTCTCCACCTCGGCGTGGCCGTGGCTGGGTCTGCTAGCTGACTGAAGGGGGGGTATGCTGCTAGTGCTGTCTGAGAGCAGCGTTCATCGGTGGGCTCTTGGTTCCCATCATTGTTCTGCACCGACATCTTATGGCCAACTGAGAGTCCTACTCAATATGCCTTGCAGTGCTTGCCGTCTTCTCCCTTCCCCTTTCTTCATTTTCTTGACTTTATATTTTTTTTCTCTCCGGATGTTCTCCTGTTTTCCTGGGGCTCCCTGTGCTTTTGTAATCAACTGTGAGTGTGCTATATATTTTTTTTTTGTGGATGTTTGGCGTTGATCCCTCTCTCCACAATCTGTTTTGTGTTTCAAAAAACACTTTCCCCTGGCAGTGCTCCTCTCTGCTTCCTGGCGAGGGCCGGTACCTCCCCTCTTTCTCTCTTCACATCGTGCGCTGCCTAAGTGCGCACTTCATACCTCCTCTTGGCCTCGGGCCCCACCCCTGCTCTGTTTATGATCCAGGGCCTCTGGTGCTGTCACACCCAGCCGCTTGGCTTACCACGGTGAGCGCCGCTTGTTCTCGGCTCCTCTCGGCCACGGCGGGCCTTCAGTGTGCTGCCACCAACCGCAAGCCACGCCTCTCAGACTCTGCGCTGACACTCGCGGGCCTCTCCTCGCACAGCCGCTCCTCACCATTGCGGCCGATGCCTCATCCCCCTGCAGATCTATCCGCGCCAGGTGTCGCGCCGGACACGCGCTTCTGCTGCTACCGGGACCCACACCGGCACGTCCTCATTGCACCAGGTCCACGGCAGCTCGCCCAGCGTGGGGTAAGTGTACCCACTCGTCACCAATGTGGTGAGGGGTGTTCACATGGGGTGCGGGCCTAGGGTGTGCAATGCTAGGACAGAGGGACAACCAGTTAGGCAGTTGGCTTTGTGCTGGAAACACGAGCGGTTCCCCGCACCTTTATTTATTACCTCAGAACCACGCCCGGCCCCTCGAGTGCATTCCGATACAAACCATAGTAGTGGCGGGCTGGCTCACTACTGTTAGTTAAACTGTACTTTACATACAATGCATGACATTAAAAATTCACACTTAAAAACCCACAACTCTCTAGGAAGATCCAACGCAAAGCCAGTTTCCAGGAAGCTGGTGCAAAAAAATGATTCTGAGCGAGCCAACTTTTAAGAAAACTGTAGCTGATACAGAGAACACTGCCGCTCCCTGTCACCTCTGAGTCCTGGTGCAGCTCCATCGTTTACTCCACTGCTCGAACACCCCTGTAAGATTCATCTAGTCTAGAGCAAGGAGGAACAAAAGCACTTGTAATCGATGGAAGAAAATGGGAGCAAGAAAGATTCAGTTGTCAGATATCCAAGGAATTTCCCAACTATCTGTGCATAAACTCACATAATTCATTGTAGTAGGCATATGTGGCTTATTTCCGATAATATTTTAAAGTTATTGTTTATTCGCATATGCCCATATATTTTATTATCCTATGGGTAATACCTAGACCATGCAAGAAAAATGTTTATTTTTTGCATATGCATCTTTTTTGTAATTATCCGTTTTTATGCAAGATTGTTAAGTATTTTATTTACTAGTGGTGCATCTGTGGCTCCCAATGTACATTCCATGAGTTTTCGTCTTTACGGCAAAGCAGCAGCAGGTCTGACACTGTTGGCACAGAAGCACGATATAGGAACTCCCGCCATTAATATTTGTGGCACACATTGACAGAAAACTTTGCTAAAGGATGTGTTACTGTTCCTTTAAAGAGTCGAAATAGCACATATGAGGCGCTATGGTAATGTTGGGCGATTATTTTTGGAACAAAAATATTGGTAGGGTTAGTATCAAGAATTCATAAACTATTTATTTTTTTGTCCCCTGTTTCTTACTATATTAGTCTAATGATTGCCTTTTACCTTAACATATATTTAATATTTATGAAATAGTGCACTAAACATGAATCTTGCTGATAGTGTCTTTTTTTACTAACTGTATTTCGATAAACTCAAAATAAATACATTTTAGAAAGGAAGTTATGAGTGGATGTCCCCATATTTTACAGGCTAGAGGAAGGAGAATTGTTACTGCAAATGTAGGAATATTCTTCTGCATGGAGAAACAAAACAGTAAAGCGTGCAATTACTAAAAAAAAATATGCATGTTAAACTTTACCTGTGAAAGATCTCCTATGAATCTAAGACTGGTGCACATTTCCATGGCCACTCCTGAGACTCTTTGTCAATCTCATAAAAGTCAGAAACGTGCTGCAAACATAGAAGTCGTCCTTCATCAGCAAACTGTAATCTTTTACATCCAGGGCTTTGTGATTTGGGCCCAATGAGAAAACTTTTCCCATGCTCACGCCAGCAGTCACATTCTCCTTTGGAAGTGTCTGTGCTTTGTATGCAATATCCTAATCTGAGTTGCTAAATTACATCCACAGATGAATCTTTCCCTGGAGTAGTCTTGGTTTCCAATATCCTACAGAGCAAAGGGATTAATTACATTTTGTCCTCTACCACAAAACCATAATTGTGCTTTTGTATCTGTCTGTATGAGAGACATGATGCTCCTGCAATGCATTCTGTGACACAGAGAGGCACAATTTCCCTGGCCAATATTTTAAAGAGACTTTTAGACTTGTTCCACCATGTTAATCTCTGAATGTCGGACTAAAAATAAATTGTAGAACAGAAGAGTCTTTCGCCAGTGGCCACCCCGCCCTTAACACTGCAAAAAACCCTGGATCCTAATCCTGGCTTTGTACAGTACCCTGTACCCACTGGCTAGATTCAACTTTATACGTGCACACACACGCATGCATTAGAAACAAGGGCTTCAGTGAATCTTTTAAAATGTGGACAGTAATTAAAAGGTGACCCAGATACACATTTGCACCATAGTATGATTCACACCATCCCAAATTTCTAAACCCACCCACCTCAGTTCACATGAACGCCATGCAATTGCAAATAAATGAGCTTAGCACTCTGTTGCAGAAATCATTACCTGATTTGACCATATCTCGCTCGGTGGATGGTATCTATCTATCTATCTAAATTACCCAGGGGCGGTTGCCACTGGGCAGTTATAGTTAGGTCAGCGTTTCCATAGGAAATATGTTTTTTGTGATGCTGTTTGACGAATCTCCACGAAACGTCCCAAAAAGTGCTCTGTTTTGCCTAGTTTGTGCATGGAAGGTTTCGTGGTGATCCGTCAAACGGGGGGGTCTCAAAACGCAAAATCCTCATGTATCTTACATAGACTTCTTTAAGACAGGTTTCCACAAAAAATACTGAACGGAATTACACCAAATTCAGCAGGAAGGTAGATCTTGGTCCACAGATTGTGCTATTTGTGATTTGATGTAAATCCATTCAGTAGGTCTTGAGAAATTAAGGTTGAAAAATATATTTATATCTGGATGGTTGGGATCGAGGAACTCTTGCAAGAGTCCCTTGAACCCAGTTTAAAAAATAGAGCTTCTGGATTGGGCCAGGGAGCTTTATTTCCCTTGGGACAATTCACCCCATGGGAATCGGATTTCCACGAGAGCGAGCGCTCTGATTGGCTGTCAGCAGCATGAGAAAAATGTTGCTGGCAGCCATTACAGGACTCGGGGACTCAGGGCCTGATTACGAGTGTGACAGACAGAGTTACTCCGCCGCAAACGTGACGGATATCCCATCTGTGATATTACATTTCCATGATATTCTAAGGAACTTGTGATATGGCGATCGAGATATTTTGCACGTTTGTGATGGAGTATCCCATCCACCAAACTCATAATCAGGTCCTTAGTCCCCTGTCCTGAAGTAAATTTTAAAAAAATATAAGGGGGCAGGGTAGGGATACCCTGAACCCGTAGGCCCCAACTGGTGGGGGTTCCAGAGGGACCCCACGTGGGGCCAAAACTAAACAAATAATAGGCAATTTTTTCCGTGATCCTGCAGGATTCCTGCGGGACTCCTGCGGGATAAATAAATAAATGGTGACCGGGGATGCATTCTTTAATAATAGACCCCCGGGGAGCCCACCCCCAGGGCTGCATTGTTTATTTAAGGGGAGGGGACATGCAGTCCCCCTTCGAGTCATTATAGGGCCTGGGGCGTCCACTCCCATGGCCACATTACTCAAGGGGAGAGGACTCACAGCCCCCCTCCCTGAGCCATTATATGCCCCAGGGAGCCCACCTCTGGGGCCAAAATGCTAAAAAAAAGGGGAGGGGCTGTGCAGTCCCCCTTCTCAGAGCCTTCAAAGACCTGAGGACCCCAACTTCTGGGTTAATATATTTAAAATTCAGGGAGGAGGACCACCCAGCCCCCCTCCTAAGTCATTGAAGGCCACAGGGAGCCCACCCCTGGTGCTGATTACTAAAATAAATGGGGCCGGGGGCCGTGGGCTCCCCTCCCCGCAACACTAAAGGCCCAAGGACCCTATCCCCCAGGCCGCTAAACTTATTAAAAGCCCTACCTTCCTGAGCCTTCTATGGCCTCGGGGACCCCAACCCCCGGGGCCCGCCCACTACTTGTGTGCTGGGGAGCCCACCCTCGGGATGCATCAGTTTCTTTGCCCATACTGGACCGGTTAGGGAAACTTATGCCTGCTCCTGCAAAGACAAAGTCTGCTCCCAGTGGGCGGGAGCTTTGAAAATGCTCCCACTAGCTGGGAGCAAACTTTTGATGTGGACAGGGAAACAGATCAAGAGATTGCTCTCGCCCGGAGGGAGCAACATAAGTAGCTGCTCCCTGTGGGTGAGAGCAATGCCGGCTTCTTGGGTCCTGGCGCTCCCCCGTGGCCCCTAATGTAGAGCATGGTGGGTGCCCTAGGTGGGCACCAGGGCACCCACCTTTAATTAATGCGGGCCCTGGAGGATAGGGTCCCCAGGGCCAAAAACAGCTCAGGGAGGGGGGGTCACACAGGCCCACTCCCCTTAAAAATATATATGGCCTTGGGGGATGGGGTCGACAGGGCCATAATAGGCTCGGGAGGGGGGCAGCGTGGCCACCTCCCATACATATATATATATATATATATATATATATATATATATATATATATATATATATATATATATATATATATATGTATATATATATATAGATATAGACATGGCCCTGGGGGATCCCCAGGCTTTGGGAGGGGGCCCCTTCCCTTTAAAAAAAAAAAGGCCACTGGTGGGGCGGGATCAAGACCCGAGTGGGGGTCGAAACGCGTAATGGCGGACTTGCTGGCATTTTAATAAACAGCATTGGATTTGCACAAAGAACCTGGGGTCTGCTGTCGTCTTTTTAGGTCCGTGAGAGGCTTCTCTGGAGGACGAATCGAATATATATATATATATATATATATATATGTATATATATATATATATATATATATATATATATATATATATATATATATATATATATATATATATATATATATGTATATATATATATATATATATATATGTATATATATATAGATATAGACATGGCCCTGGGGGATCCCCAGGCTTTGGGAGGGGGCCCCTTCCCTTTAAAAAAAAAAAGGCCACTGGTGGGGCGGGGTCCCCAGGGCCTAATGAGGCATGGGGAGGGGAGACGCACGGCACCTCTCTCCTTTAGAAAAAAACATGGCCCCTTTATAAAAAATAACACCCTGGGGGATGGGGTCCCCAGGGCTTAATAAGGCTGAGGGAGGGTGGGTCACGTGACCCCCCTTATCCTTTAAAATACATAAGGCCCTGGTGGATGGGGTCTCCAAAGCCTAATGAGGCTCGGGGAGGGGGCCACATGACCCCTCTCTTCTTTTTTATTGGTATTGCCCTGAGGAATGGAATCAGTGGGGCCTTGTAAGGCACAGGGAGGGTGGCCAAATGGACCCTTACCCTTTTTTATTGTATTTGGTCCCAGATGTGGTCCCCGAGGCCCAAAGGCCAACTTTATGCTGGCCATGGCAATGGTCATGCACAGCGTGGGGTTGGCTGCCTGCTGGGGATTTGGCTGCAGGCTGTGCGCGATGGGGGGGTTGGCTTTATATATGGTAATAAACATTACTTTATGTTAAAAATCACTAGAAATTCACTGAAAAACTCAAAGGTTAATTTAACGTTATAGTTGGGTGTGCTAAAAAAGATCTGTTTTTGTTGAAAAAACCTTAGAAATTAAAGTAACATTATAGTTATGTGAATATGTCAGTAATACATTAACGTTTTGAACTGCTTATTACCTCACATATTACATCACTCATGACATGTTTTATGACATCATTTATGACATCACTAATGAAATCTCAAATGATATCATTGATGACATCACTGATAATTCCTGCAATTATACAAAAGCAAATTACATGAATTTCGCACACCAATAGTGAATACCAGTGCAAAGAGGGTAGTGTTGAAAAATATATATATATGTCCATATAAATTCATATATATGCAGTTCAAAGATATCATGCTTAGATATATCACACTAACATGAGGCCCGGAGCAACAAAGGGCTTCCTATCTGACCTTTACTGGACAAGCTTCAACAGCTATTCTGAACCACCTCAGAGGTCACTTTGCTTGTCCTGACTTCATGATAGTTTCCTTATCTAGTTGTGCAATTTGCTTACACAGTGCCGAGCCAACCTTTCATGGTCTGCCCATATCTAGCTGTTTATAATTGGCATGGTGCAGATCTTGCACATCCCTGTTAGCCATATTTGGCTTGGTGCCTTATTTTAATTCTGCTGACATGGCATTACTAAAATGCATATAACACCCAGAAACCAGTCACTCTGGGAAGAAGCAGTCTAAGAGCTCCTAAGGCAGGAGACCTGACTTCTTCCTTGCTGATCAGCAATGATGCATTGGTACCAATAAATACATTTCACTCTGTTTCTGAGCAACCTGCTGTGTCTGGTGAGTTTCATTAATTTGCTCCTGGGAGGGTGCCCAGTATTTCCCCAACAGAATGGTGTCAGAAGTGGGATACCTTGCCTTTCAAATGAAATGCTTAGAAAGAATACAGTTAGTAGTGAAAGTAGTGAAATAAAGAATTGAGGTGTACCTACACATATGAGATGTAGTGAAACATGAGACTGATAAGTAACTAAGGGGCCTATTAGGATGGCGGGCGGAGACACGAACGCGGTGCCGGCGGTGGCGTTAACACCCATTTACCGCACACCGCCAGCGGTCTTCACGCCCGCCATATTAGGATGGCCACACATTGCCCATTTCCCGTCCGCCGCGGTGCTACGCCGACCGCCATCAAAGTGCGCCCGCCACCGCGGCGGAGTGAGCCAATCACCACACACCGTCGTGCGGAATGACGTCCCGTACGCCGAAGATATCACAATGCCGGAAACATGGCAGCGCACCGCGACGGAGAAACCGCACAGCGAGAGACAGCGGAGACACCACAGCGGAGACAGAAAAGAGACACCCGGGACACACCGCGATGGATCCTGCCCTACACGCCATCCCGGTGCTGTACATGATACACCACCTGCAAGTCATCGTCTGCCGTGGACGCCTCCGCAGGTACGTACAGACACAACAGTGCAAGTAACACAATACACAGCTCCAGGGCGGAAAAACGTCGCATGGGAACACCACACACCCCTGTGGGGACAGGCACACAGCCACCACTGCACACACACATGTTCCACCTGTGGCAAACACACCTCGCCACATACTGCCCACCCATGTTCTGCCATCATGAACAAATGTCCCGGTCACGTCACCGCCGCGGTCAGTATGCAGGAAACCATGCACACAACGCAGAGCCCAGGGCCAGCGCATGCCAAGGGCACCGTACAAATAGCACAGAGCCACAACTCCACCCACAACACACTAGCTACCTCCCTGAAGGGACACAACATGTGCCTCCCAAGTGCCACTCCTGCACAACAACCACACAACTAAAGCCACACCATGCCCCATGTCCCAACAACTGCATATACAGCCACAGCAGGACCCTTTGCACAGGAACACATAGCACAGAACAACTTATAAGAACAACTTATGCACCAACACATGAATTTTACCGCGTTTGGAAATCTATCACGCCCGACCTCTTCCGACTCCATTTCTCCCCTAACAGCCTGGAGGCGTTAGACTTACTCCCCACAGATGCGGGAGCAGCATGTCTCGAAAAAGAAATCTACAATTCCTTAGATCACTGCGCCCCCAAACGCAGGTCTAAGCCTATGGAAAGACGTGTATCAGAAAAATGGTATTCGACTGAACTTAAAGCATTTAAAAAGCAATGTAAAACACTGGAACATAACTGGAGAATGTCCAGATCTGAGACGGACAAACTTTTATTCAAATCCATGCTCAAGAAATACCACAATGCCATCAAAGGAGCGAAACGCACCTACTTCGCACACAGAATAACTGAAAGCAAGAATTCAGCGAAAGAATTGTATAAAATCATACACGACTTATGCAAACCTGTATGCATGTCGCAAACTTTACATCCCTCCCCAGACTGTTGTGAAATGATCAGTGACTTCTTTATAGACAAAATAAACTCTATCTACTCATCTTTTAACACAAATGCCCCAACTGACTCCAACAGCTAGGTAAACACGGATCCTCTTCCTAATACCACAGCACAGTTGGGCAGTTTCGTCCCTTTCTCCCAAGATGAAGTAGCCAAAACTATGGGGGAAGTCAAGTCTGGCTCTCCCTCGACCCCTGTCCTCACTTCATCTTCTCACAAATTATCCCCACCCTCTGCCCCTATGTTACGGAGCTCTTCAATAGATCACTTGAGACAGCAGTATTCCCGGAGGCCTGGAAACATGCAATAGTCACTCCCCTGCTTAAAAAAGCAGGTGTAGATGTGACAAATCCAGCAAATTATAGGCAATATCCCTACTTCCATTTCTCTGCAAAGTAATGGAGAAAATGGTCAACAGACATCTGTCTGCTTATCTGGAATCTAATGTCCTTCTGGACCCATCTCAGACAGGCTTCAGGGCCACAAATAGCACGGAGACGACCCTGCTGGCCGTGTTTGACAATATAAGAGCACTTCTGGATCAGGGCAAGGTAGTTGCCCTGATCCTATTGGACCTGTCAGCAGCATTCGACACGGTCTCCCATCAGCTCTTACTTCGCAATCTCCACGGAAAAGGAATACATGCTAAAGCACTCCAATGGCTCAATTCATTCCTCAGCAACAGGAAACAAACAGTACAACTGGGCGCTTTTTCTTCCAAACCAAAGATTCTGAGCTGTGGTGTCCCCCAGGGAGCTTCTCTTAGCCCCACCCTTTTTAATGCTTATGTTTCACCACTGGCAAAAATTGGCTCTAAATGGGGCTTCGATATTTGCTCATATGCGGACGATACGCAATTATCAATAGCCATTGGTAATGACCAGGAGAGCACAAGGACCAAGCTTAACAACTGCCTTACTGAAATGGCAGCATGGATGTCCGATCACTGTCTCAAGCTTAATGCTGACAAATCTGAGATCCTGCTTTTGGTGGAGCCCACCACATTTGGGACGCTTCATGGTGGCCACACCTTTAGGACACGCCCAGAGCCCAAGAGGTGTGCTAAGAACTTGGGCGTCCTCATGGATGACAAACTATCCATGCAGGATCACGTACGGACCCTCTGCGGGAAAAGTTTTGCCTTACTAAAACTCCTAAAAGGCTTTTTCCTGGATTCCTTAGGAAGATAGGAGGACAGTCACCCAAGCATTGCTTGTTAGCAGAATGGACTACGGTAATGCCCTGTTTGTGGGCATGCCAGACTACCTGTTTAAACGTCTCCAGGTAGTACAAAACGCTGCAGCTAAACTGGTCTGCAATAAGGGCAGACTAAGCTCAGCTACTGAATGCCTGAAACGACTTCATTGGCTGCCGGTGCGCCAAAGAGCACGATTTAAGCTCCTGGGATATACCTTTAAGGCACTACACCGCATCGGTCCCAAAATTCTCCAAGATAAAATCCGATTCTACACCCCTCCTAGATGCTTACGGTCACAGCATCTTGCGCTTGCAGAATCAAAAAGGATCAAAAAGGCTAAAACCGGGGGACACACCTTCTCGCACCTCGCGGCCTTACACTGGAATGGGCTGCCAGTCGAACTTCGACTCATCAATGACTATAACACCTTCAGAAAAAAATTAAAAACACATTTATTTCCCACCTAAGCAGATCCTTACTTCCTCCGGCCCTTCTTTTCAGCACCAGATCTCGCCTCCTCAGCACCGTGATATCCCGTTGGGATGAATGTAGCGCTATATAAATAAATAAATAAATAAATAAATAAGGCCAGGCTCCAGCCAACACAGACACCACAACAACATCACACACAAGCCAAGAACACTGAGGCCAGGCACAAAATGTACACACACACAGATGAGGACCAAACACTTCACTGCACACACTACCTGACAAGTCACACACACACACACCACCCTGACTCACAGCTACATACACACACCACATGCCAGCAGTAATGTAGGACAACATATAGGAAAGCCAAAGTGAGGTGCCCACAAATGGAAGGGCAGTGACACAACCATCAAGCATGTGTGATGCTCATGCAAGACAAGACACATGTGAGAACACACACAGCCCATCACAGCACACATGGCTGACACAGTCAGTCAACACAAACCACGGTCACCTCAATGCAACAACTCCTGGAGACAGCAAGGACACCCATGTATAGGCACAGGGATGTAAGGAAGGCCCTGAACTCAAACACTGACCAGCCACACATAGGCATCCAAATACTGGACAAGACAATGTCTGCTGCACAACACACAGGGCCCAGTGACACACTACATGACAGCCAAGCACAAGTAGGATATGTCACACATACCTCCTCTCACAACAGCACCACACAATACTGCCATGTGCACAAAACACAACCACAGGGCTCAACAAGTACACATACAGGCACACCACTCCAGGGTGACACATGGCAGTAGTTGACAATGCAGGTGCACACACATCCACAGTCACAACCAAGTCACCCCCTTCACACCATACACTTCTCCACCACCCAAGTGCACACATTGAAAGTAAGCCATGGGACCTGGATAACTCATCACCACAAGATGTTCATACACCTACACTGATTGGCACACAGAAAGGAAGCTCACACAGACCCCATTACCCTGGCCTGCCTGCCTGTAAGCCTGTGCCCAAACTCCCACCCTGTGCTGCCATTGCCCACAAACCTGACATGTGTCCACCATAGATAACATGAGCAAAGAAGGATGATGACAACAAGAATTAATTGCCAACCACCTGCACTGCACCCATAAGTATCACAGTCAGGTAGAAATGAAGTGCCTCCCACCCCTGCAAAAAAAATGAAATGTGAGACAACCTATTGGCAATGTTGAAGTGGCATACTGAGCATGTGATACAGTAAACCATGCGCACACAGAAACAACTTTATTCAGGAAGGACACTGACACAACTCACAGCAGGACCAACTGTGTTTATTCACAATTTGCATAGTGAGACAACAAATTTGGCCAACAGCAAGGCCAGTTGGCATTTCAACATGCACAGTATTTACATGAGAAGCTGCACAGGCAGGGAGCAACCAGCAGTGACAATAAGGCCAGTGGCCAGTCCAATGTGCAGAGTAGGGATATCAGAAGCTGCACAGGCAGGGGGCAAATAGCAGTGAACAACAAGGCCAGTGGCCAGTCCAATGTGCAGATGAAGTCCATGAGAAGCTGCACAGCCAGGGAGCAAATAGCAGTGAACAACAAGGCCAGTGGCCAGTACAATGTGCAGATGAAGTCCATGAGAAGCTGCACAGCCAGGGAGCAAACAGCAGTGAACAACAAGGCCAGTGGCCAGTACAATGTGCAGATGAAGTCCATGAGAAGCTGCACAGCCAGGGAGCAAACAGCAGTGAACAACAAGGCCAGTGGCCAGTACAATGTGCAGATGAAGTCCATGAGAAGCTGCACAGCCAGGGAGCAAACAGCAGTGAACAACAAGGCCAGTGGCCAGTACAATGTGCAGATCAAGTCCATGAGAAGCTGCACAGCCAGGGAGCAAATAGCAGTGAACAACAAGGCCAGTGGCCAGTACAATGTGCAGATGAAGTCCATGAGAAGCTGCACAGCCAGGGAGCAAACAGCAGTGAACAACAAGGCCAGTGGCCAGTACAATGTGCAGATGAAGTCCATGAGAAGCTGCACAGCCAGGGAGCAAACAGCAGTGAACAACAAGGCCAGTGGCCAGTACAATGTGCAGATGAAGTCCATGAGAAGCTGCACAGCCAGGGAGCAAATAGCAGTGAACAACAAGGCCAGTGGCCAGTACAATGTGCAGATGAAGTCCATGAGAAGCTGCACAGCCAGGGAGGAAATAGCAGTGAACAACAAGGCCAGTGGCCAGTACAATGTGCAGATGAAGTCCATGAGAAGCTGCACAGCCAGGGAGCAAACAGCAGTGAACAACAAGGCCAGTGGCCAGTACAATGTGCAGAGTAGTGACATCAGAAGCTACACAGGGAATGTATGCAACTCTACCATGCCATGCCCAGCCACAGAGTAATGGGGCTGACAATGGGCATCACACGCACCGCTGTGGACAGACAGGTGTGTGAGGGTGACCACCACTCAGATGGGGCTGTCTGTTTGACTTGGAGCTGACTGTGTGTTGGGGTCAGTTGGAGGGCTGCCCTGGGCAGTGGTAGGAACAACTGTGGAAGAGCCAACTGTGCTTGTGGGAGCTGGGGGGCTGCTTGGACCAGGTGGGGTGGTGGCACAGGGAGGTGGACTCATGCCCTGGTGAGACACAGTGTGTGCCGGAGATTGTGGAGGGGTGCCTCTCCACTTCTTGGGGATCCTGAAAAACTTCCCTGTCTGGGGATTGAGGTGAACTGGGGCAGACACAACTGGTGAGCCCACTACCAAAGCTGATTCTGGTGTGGATGGTGACCCTCCCTCTGGGGACATGCTGGATCCCACTGTGCGCTTGCCTGGTGTTTGCCGCCACCCTGCCTCCCTCTGTCCACCAGGTTTGCCCCCTACAGTGTCCTCCCTTGCTGGCTTCACAGGGGTTGGGATGGGAGTGGAGGTCAAGGATGGATTATCCATGGGGCCCTCATCCTGTGTAATGTTTGCAGGCAACACCTTCTCAGTGGGTGTGGAAACTGTCATTTTGCCTCTGCGAGACATCTTTGTGACAGGGGAGTCTTTGGCGGTGGAGGAAGGTGAGGCCTGTGACCCTGATGCTTGTTTCTTTGCTTTGTGGCCCTTGCTGTCGCCTGATGGGCTTTTCTCTCTGCGCTCTGGGGTGGCCTTACTCTTATGTGGGGATGGTGTCTGCGCCCTAGTACGCTTGGGCTGCTGCTGCTCCTGTGTGCTGCGGGTTCTGTACCGGGACTTTGGGGTCCATTGAGCATTGTCACTGTCGTCAGAGGTGCACAGTGACACGGGGCCGGACAAAGTGCTGGGAGCCGCTCCCTGACTATGTGCCTGTTGCAGGGCTGCTGTCACAGTTGATGACAAGGACTGCACAGTCCGGTGTAGCCCACCTACGTCGGAATGTATGCCCTCCATGAAAGCTATAACCTGCCCCAAATTTTTGTCGTGCTCTTGGAAGGCATTGAGAAGTGCTGTCTGCCCCACACACAGCTGGCGCAATAGCTCGACTGCTTCAGCACTGAGGGCAGCAGGGCTGACATGGGCTGGGGCAGCAGTGCCTGGGGTGAAGGTGACTCTTCCTTCCTAATCGTGCGGACATGGGCAGCACCAGTGGAGGTTGAAGGGAGGCTAGGCACTGGACGCTGTGTGGTGGAAGAGGAGGCCGACTCCCCGTTCCCTGTACCCCCCAACATGGATGCGTCACCGCTGGCGTCAGATGACGTAGAGCTTTGTGTCTCCGGCTGTGATTCCTCTAGCAGACTCCTGTCCCCCTCCTCGGCGCTGGTCACATCTGTGTCAGTCTGCTCCGGTGCGGCTGTTGCACTGGATGCCTCACCACTGGTGTCTGTCCATTGTCCCTCTGCACATACGGGAGATGCTGCATAGGAGAGAGAAGTACTGTGAGATGAGTGGCATCAACAGAACTAACACGTGCCAATACATCTGCATCCTAGAAGAGGTGTGTAGCACATCGCATGCCACCCTGTGCACACATATATCTTGCCACCCAAAATATCAAGCCAACTGTGCATGTCCAACACACATCCTACCATAAGTGCCCCAGGTGACTCACACAGCACACCATCCTGCTGTTGGCTCACATCAGACACAGCCACAAAATGGCCTGTGCACACACACTGTCCCGATGTTGGCAAGGATGAACACCACAACATGGTGCACATCACCTACATGAATGGAGCAGTAGGGGACCACACAGACCACAACATACCAGCCCACAATGACCCTGCACACATGCCATCCACCATATCGAGTTCATGGGCACATCTACTGTTGCACATTGGCCTCAGATGTCTGACTGGCAGACATCTGAGGTCTGTAATTGCACACATTCATTGAAACGCACTCACAGTTGGCACACTGGCATTCCCATCCATCTGAATTCACACACTACCCCACAGCAGAAGGTACCTGAAGGCCACAACTCCAAATGTAAGAGAGATGCACAGTGCTAAAACTGACTTCATGAAGCACAGGTTGGGCAAATGCATGGCACATACACCCAGCACAGAGGCCACTCACAAAACATTGCACCACACAACCAATGTCACGCAGCTGACAATTTGCATACTCTGTAGACACATGCACCCACTCCCAGCCAAAGGCAGCCTGCAACACATACTCACCCCTAGCTTGCTGCTGATGCTCCTTCAGTTGTCTGTCCAGCTCAGGTTGTGTGACAGCCAGGATGCGGACCATTAGTGGTGTCATGCTGCGCCTAGCCAACCTGCCAGTCCGAGGGAGCAGCCCCAGCGTCATCTCGGCCACGTTCTTGCTCAGCCGGCAGATGTCGTCCCACCTTTTATGACAGTGGGTGCGCCTTCGGTTTGACACACCCAGATCTCGCACTCTGGAGGCAATGGCCCTCCACACGGCTTTACGCTGGTGGACCTTCAGCGGCAGGCATGGGACACAAGAGGGGTGAGGTTCCAGTGACACAGTGTACAATGACAACACAAAGAAAATGCAGTAGCACGACAGTGACTCATCCAAAACTCCAGCTACAACTGTAACAGAGCCAACAATTGCTGTGAACATGGTACAATGTCATTGGTCAATCAGACGTACAGGCATGCATGTTCGATGGTGGACACAGTACCTCCACATCCCATTCACATGCAGGATACCAACACAGCAAGCGACGTGTAGTCTGCCCACAGCTACTGTCTGCAGTTACCTACAACTACACATAGAGAAGATAGCAAAACATGTGTCTTGTTGTTGGACTCACTGTGTCCAACACTGCGCAGACCTAAGTGTCCTAGCCCTGTGAAAGCCTCACTGTGTCCTGGAACTCACATAGAGTGATAACAACTGTCAGACACACACCCTTCTCACACGGCTGCTCCTGTGCAATCTACAGGGCAGAGATGGTACTTAGATGAAGAGGCGTGAACCAAACACACATGGAACACACTGTACATGCAGTGATGTGGACATGTGGAATTCGGCGGGGACTGTGCAGGGCAGGTGGACTGACACTGAGTGGGTAAATTGGGAGCAACACAGCCATTCACACAAACGATAACTGGCCTGACTCCTGCATCACCAAAATGCAGCTGCACTGTATGGCTGACACTACAAAACATGTCCCTCTACTCAGGATAGGCATGCAGGGTAACGTGTGAAAGAGCCCACCAAGCCCTTCCCGCTGTAGTAAGCATGCTAGGCAGTGCATGTTAGAGCCCCACAACCACTGACACATACAGAAGCACCTCCACCTCACATGTGCCCACCCTGCACTCTCACTCACAGTCTTGGAGACTTACCACGACATTAGGGCCGCCATAAAGCCTTGGGTACTGTGCAAGCACCCCGTCTACCAGGACCTCAAGCTCCTCGCTGGTGAAGGGACTGGCACGGATCTTCTGAGTCCTTGACATCACAATGGACATGTGGCAGCAGCAGCACGTTGAGGGTGGCAGCCAGCAGTCCCTTGAGGCAGCAGGTGGAGGGTGGCAGCCAGCAGTCCCTGGAGGCAGCAGCAGCAGGTGGAGGGTGGCAGCCAGCAGTCCCTGGAGGCAGCAGCAGCAGGTGGAGGGTGGCAGCCAGCAGTCCCTTGAGGCAGCAGCAGCAGGTGGAGGGTGGCAGCCAGCAGTCCCTGGAGGCAGCAGCAGTAGGTGGAGGGTGGCAGCCAGCAGTCCCTGGAGGCAGCAGCAGCAGGTGGAGGGTGGCAGCCAGCAGTCCCTTGAGGCAGCAGCAGCAGGTGGAGGGTGGCAGCCAGCAGTCCCTGGAGGCAGCAGCAGCAGGTGGAGGGTGGCAGCCAGCAGTCCCTTGAGGCAGCAGCAGCAGGTGAGGGTTGTCAGTCAGCAGTCCCTGGTAGCTGTGGGAATGTGGGGCACCCTCCCACACATATATAGGCCCCTGGGGCTGTGTCAGTGGTCCCAGGGTGCTGCAATTGGTGTACCAGGTCTGCCTCATTCAAAAACATCCAATGTCCCCCTCCGCGGTGGCGGTGCACGCCTACTGCGATTTTCAAATCCACATCAGGCTACCGCGAGGCTGCTTCCCATTGGCTGCAAGGGCATGGTCCATGGCGGTGACACACCGTAGGGGCCAGGCGCGCGCTACCGCGGTGGTGCATCTTTTGAATGCTTCCAGTGACCGCATCCGCGGTGGCGGTGCACGCCTACTGCGATTTTCAAATCCGCATCAGGCTACCGCGAGGGTGCTTCCCATTGGCTGCAAGGGCATGGTCCATGGCGGTGACACACCGTAGGAGCCAGGCGCGCGCTACCGCGGTGGTGCATCTTTTTCAATGCTTCCAGTGACCGCCTCCGCGGTGGCGGTGCACGCCTACCGCGATTTTCAAATCCGCATCAGGCTACCTCGAGGCTGCTTCCCATTGGCTGCAAGGGCATGTTCCATGGCGGTGACACACCACAGGGGCCAGGCGGTAGGCACCGCCAAATGTGTGCCAGACAGTGCCTGGAGTGACCGTGATTTGGGTAGCGGTGCATAGTGACCGCCATTGTCACATACATATCTAGCGTGTCTCCCGCCATCGGGCCTGGGGTATGGGCGGTGCCAGTCCACAGGTGTCAAGCGGTAGGCACCGTCAAATGTGTGCCAGACAGTGCCTGGAGTGACCGTGATTTGGGTAGCGGTGCATAGTGACCGCCATTGTCACATACATATCTGGCGGTGTCTACTGCGATCGGGCCTGGGGTATGGTCGGTGCCAGTCCGCAGGTGTCAAGCGGTAGGCACCGCCATATGTGTGCCAGACAGTGCCTGGAGTGACCGTGATTTGGGTAGCGGTGCATAGTGACCGCCATTTTCACATACATATCTGGCGGTGTCTACCGCGATCGGGCCTGGGGTATGGGCGGTGCCAGTCTGCAGGTGTCAAGCAGTAGGCACCGCCATATGTGTGCCAGACAGTGCCTGGAGTGACCGTGATTTGGGTAGCAGTGCATAGTGACCGCCATTGTCACATACATATCTGGCGGTGTCTACCGCGATCGGGCCTGGGGTATGGGCGGTGCCAGTTCGCAGGTGTCAAGCGGTAGGCACTGCCAAATGTGTGCCAGACAGTGCCCGGAGTGACCGTGATTTGGGTAGCGGTGCATAGTGACCGCCATTGTCACATACATATCTGGCGGTGTCTACCGCGATCGGGCCTGGGGTATGGGCGGTGCCAGTCCGCAGGTGTCAAGCGGTAGGCACCGCCATATGTGTGCCAGACAGTGCCTGGAGTGAGCGTTAATGGAGTTGTGGAGTAGCTTTGCTGCACCGAACGTGTCCTCCAGCTCTATGCATAGGCCAACATGTACAGTGCCCAGTGTCTCAACAATTGAAGGGTCCTCATGAGGGCAAATGCACAAAAGGGACATGTCACTCCACGTCACCAACACATACCATATATGGGTCTCCAATACATTGCATGGGCACATACACTCGCACATGTCACATGTGCTGTGTAATGAAATGTAGACTGTCCAATTAATGTGTTGCATAGCATATGTAGATAATGGTCAATGTCTGTGTGTGCAATGTAATGCACAATGTCGTCTCATTTACTGAACTAGGGGCATCAGCAACTGGCACATTGTGTAATGCACATGCACACACGTGTCCCCCACGCTCAGCCGGTGGTCAGTGTGTAGTTGATGTGTGCCATGTGCAACCTGTGTTGGGAGGTGTATCAGGGCCAGCAACATGGTGTGTTAGGGTAGTATTTCAATTAGTAACATATGCTGGGGGTCATACTCACAGGTGTGCACACATATCTGTTAGTATATCACACTGTGCATGCGAATGAGCCGGAGGGGTGCACAGATAATTGCTGCTGGTAAGGGGACAGGTGTACGAGTAGTGTGCCTGATGTGTACCTACTTGTGAAGTGCCCTGTCGGTTAATGGAAGCAAAAGACACACAATTGATGGACGGACTGTTCCCATTGGGCGCAGGGTCAAGACTGATTTGCATATGGCTGGGTCCAAACTGGAACGGCATGGTGAGCAAAAAACCATGGATTTAGGCCCAGATCTCTGTACTGGGGTGAATGTACGACATTGTTCTGCATTCTGTCCATCAATTGTTGTTTTTGCATTTGTCACCCCGAGTGGGACGGGTATGCCCAGACGTGGGTCCCGTGCTCTCCATGCCACTGGAGTCAAGCTATCCTGGCTGATGAGGGCTGAAAGCCCGAAACCGGTCCTAGGATGCTTGTTTCCAGTCCAGGGAGGACCTGGCCTGGCAGTTTGGGCTGGACTGTTCCCATTGGGCGCAGGGTCAAGACTGATTTGCATATGGCTGGGTCCAAACTGGAATGGCATGGTGAGCAAAAAAACGATGGATTTAGGCCCAGATCTCTGTACTGGGGTGAATGTACGACATTGTTCTGCATTCTGTCCATCAATTGTTGTTTTTGCATTTGTCACCCCGAGTGGGACGGGTATGCCCAGACGTGGGTCCCGTGCTCTCCATGCCACTGGAGTCAAGCTATCCTGGCTGATGAGGGCTGAAAGCCCGAAACCGGTCCTAGGATGCTTGTTTCCAGTCCAGGGAGGACCTGGCCTGGCAGTTCGGGCTGGACTGTTCCCATTGGGCGCAGGGTCAAGACTGATTTGCATATGGCTGGGTCCAAACTGGAATGGCATGGTGAGCAAAAAACGATGGATTTAGGCCCAGATCTCTGTACTGGGGTGAATGTACGACATTGTTCTGCATTCTGTCCATCAATTGTTGTTTTTGCATTTGTCACCCCGAGTGGGACGGGTATGCCCAGACGTGGGTCCCGTGCTCTCCATGCCACTGGAGTCAAGCTATCCTGGCTGATGAGGGCTGAAAGCCCGAAACCGGTCCTAGGATGCTTGTTTCCAGTCCAGGGAGGACCTGGCCTGGCAGTTCGGGCTGGACTGTTCCCATTGGGCGCAGGGTCAAGACTGATTTGCATATGGCTGGGTCCAAACTGGAATGGCATGGTGAGCAAAAAACGATGGATTTAGGCCCAGATCTCTGTACTGGGGTGAATGTACGACATTGTTCTGCATTCTGTCAATCAATTGTTGTTTTTGCATTTGTCACCCCGAGTGGGACGGGTATGCCCAGACGTGGGTCCCGTGCTCTCCATGCCACTGGAGTCAAGCTATCCTGGCTGATGAGGGCTGAAAGCCTGAAACCGGTCCTAGGATGCTTGTTTCCAGTCCAGGGAGGACCTGGCCTGGCAGTTCGGGCTGGACTGTTCCCATTGGGCGCAGGGTCAAGACTGATTTGCATATGGCTGGGTCCAAACTGGAATGGCATGGTGAGCAAAAACGATGGATTTAGGCCCAGATCTCTGTACTGGGGTGAATGTACGACATTGTTCTGCATTCTGTCCATCAATTGTTGTTTTTGCATTTGTCACCCCGAGTGGGACGGGTATGCCCAGACGTGGGTCCCGTGCTCTCCATGCCACTGGAGTCAAGCTATCCTGGCTGATGAGGGCTGGAAAGCCCGAAACCGGTCCTAGGATGCTTGTTTCCAGTCCAGGGAGGACCTGGCCTGGCAGTTCGGGCTGGACTGTTCCCATTGGGCGCAGGGTCAAGACTGATTTGCATATGGCTGGGTCCAAACTGGAATGGCATGGTGAGCAAAAACGATGGATTTAGGCCCAGATCTCTGTACTGGGGTGAATGTACGACATTGTTCTGCATTCTGTCCATCAATTGTTGTTTTTGCACTTGTCACCCCGAGTGGGACGGGTATGCCCAGACGTGGGTCCCGTGCTCTCCATGCCACTGGAGTCAAGCTATCCTGGCTGATGAGGGCTGAAAGCCCGAAACCGGTCCTAGGATGCTTGTTTCCAGTCCAGGGAGGACCTGGCCTGGCAGTTCGGGCTGGACTGTTCCCATTGGGCGCAGGGTCAAGACTGATTTGCATATGGCTGGGTCCAAACTGGAATGGCATGGTGAGCAAAAAACGATGGATTTAGGCCCAGATCTCTGTACTGGGGTGAATGTACGACATTGTTCTGCATTCTGTCCATCAATTGTTGTTTTTGCATTTGTCACCCCGAGTGGGACGGGTATGCCCAGACGTGGGTCCCGTGCTCTCCATGCCACTGGAGTCAAGCTATCCTGGCTGATGAGGGCTGAAAGCCCGAAACCGGTCCTAGGATGCTTGTTTCCAGTCCAGGGAGGACCTGGCCTGGCAGTTCGGGCTGGACTGTTCCCATTGGGCGCAGGGTCAAGACTGATTTGCATATGGCTGGGTCCAAACTGGAATGGCATGGTGAGCAAAAAAACGATGGATTTAGGCCCAGATCTCTGTACTGGGGTGAATGTACGACATTGTTCTGCATTCTGTCCATCAATTGTTGTTTTTGCATTTGTCACCCTGAGTGGGACGGGTATGCCCAGACGTGGGTCCCGTGCTCTCCATGCCACTGGAGTCAAGCTATCCTGGCTGATGAGGGCTGAAAGCCCGAAACCGGTCCCAGGATGCTTGTTTCCAGTCCAGGGAGGACCTGGCCTGGCAGTTCGGGCTGGACTGTTCCCATTGGGCGCAGGGTCAAGACTGATTTGCATATGGCTGGGTCCAAACTGGAATGGCATGGTGAGCAAAAAACGATGGATTTAGGCCCAGATCTCTGTACTGGGGTGAATGTACGACATTGTTCTGCATTCTGTCAATCAATTGTTGTTTTTGCATTTGTCACCCCGAATGGGACGGGTATGCCCAGACGTGGGTCCCGTGCTCTCCATGCCACTGGAGTCAAGCTATCCTGGCTGATGAGGGCTGAAAGCCTGAAACCGGTCCTAGGATGCTTGTTTCCAGTCCAGGGAGGACCTGGCCTGGCAGTTCGGGCTGGACTGTTCCCATTGGGCGCAGGGTCAAGACTGATTTGCATATGTCTAGATCCAAACTGGAATGGCATGGTGAGCAAAAACGATGGATTTAGGCCCAGATCTCTGTACTGGGGTGAATGTACGACATTGTTCTGCATTCTGTCCATCAATTGTTGTTTTTGCATTTGTCACCCCGAGTGGGACGGGTATGCCCAGACGTGGGTCCCGTGCTCTCCATGCCACTGGAGTCAAGCTATCCTGGCTGATGAGGGCTGAAAGCCCGAAAACGGTCCTAGGATGCTTGTTTCCAGTCCAGGGAGGACCTGGCCTGGCAGTTCGGGCTGGACTGTTCCCATTGGGCGCAGGGTCAAGACTGATTTGCATACGGCTAGGTCCAAACTGGAATGGCATGGTGAGCAAAAAAACGATGGATTTAGGCCCAGATCTCTGTACTGGGGTGAATGTACGACATTGTTCTGCATTCTGTCCATCAATTGTTGTTTTTGCATCTGTCGGTTAATGGTGCATGTTGTAAAACTTGGGAATGTGTCTGTAGAAAAAATTGATGTAATGCACATTTCATGGTCTTCTGCATTGACATCTGTGCACTTTGATCTGTCCTAGGAGGAGGAGGCCCAATATCCATCGTCCGTTCACAGTCCTGGCAGACATGGAGAATGAGGATATAATCCGCAAATTCAGGCTGGACCGACAAACCCTGCAGAACCTATGTGCCATGTTGGAGCCCCACCTGCAGCCACGTCGGACATATCCAACAGCTTTCACCACAACATCTAAGGTGATGGCATGCCTGCATTTCTTTGCAACAGGCTCATTCCAGCACACGGTAGCAAGTGCAGGCGGGATGTCACAGCCGATGTTCAGCATGGTGCTGAGGGATGTCCTGTCGGCCATGATGCTGTACAAAGACAGATATATCCATTTTCCCAGGGGGCCTGAGTTGGTGGCTGTGAAGGGCGATTTCTATGCCCTTGGACATATCCCCCATGTCATTGGTGCAATTGATTGCACACATGTTGGGCTTGTGCCACCACAGGCACGTGAACAGGTTTACCGCAATAGGAAGCATTCACACTCGGTAAATGTTCAAGTGGTGTGCCTGGCGGACATGATCATCTCACACGTGTGTGCCAAGTTTCCCGGCTCAGCCCATGATGCCCACATCTTGCGCAGCAGCATCGTTCCTCAGCTGATGGCCAATCTGCTTCCGGAGCGTGCATGGCTTGTGGGTGAGTATGCATAGTGGATTAGAGTGGTGTGTGTGTGACATGCTGTCGTGTGGCATTGTGGGACTGCAAGGTTAACCTGTGTTTCTCACACCCAGGTGACTCGGCATATCCGAACCGCCCGTGGTTGCTGAGCCCATTGCGGAATCCCGTCACGCCAGCTGATGTGCGATACAATGATGCCCATGGGAGGACACGGCGTGTGATAGAACGGACATTTGGTCTCCTAAAATCAAGATTTTGGTGCCTGGACCGTACTGGAGGTGCCCTTATGTACTCGCCAGGGAAGGTGTGTCAGATAGTGGTGGCATGCTGCATGCTCCACAACCTGGCCATTCGCAAGGCAATACCCCTGATCCTGGATGACGATGATGAGCAGCCAAGGCCCCCGCCTGCAAATCAACCCGGATCCAGTGACGATGGCAGTGGAGAGGAGGAAGGGGTCGACATGCGTCAACAGCTCATCACCCGCTACTTCACTTGAAGGTGAGTGACGATGTAGAAGGGACAAAATGGTCTGATGGTGTTGCAGTTGCTGTGTGGGTGTATGTGAGCTTGCTGACTGCAGCTTTGTGTTGACTCATTGCTGCATGCCAATGTATGTGTGATTGGTTAGTGTGATACAGAATGTCTCTATGGTGACTGTTGCTCTGTGTAAAGTTAGAAGATCTGAGTACCTTGTTGACATGTGTTGTGTGATGTGTGCGATGCCACACCCATGCAAGTGACTCTTGTTCTGCGGTTTTCCCTAGGTCCCTTCAGCATCTCACTGCCTACCTACATTCCATTCCCCTGGACCATGTCCTACACGTTGAAGGTTGCACATCCTGTATTAGAGACGGAGCAGACACAACAACATGTGTGTAAGGTGTATTTATTTACAATTGTGACATGCGAGGGTGGAGTACATGTGAAGGGGGAATTGAAGAAGTGAGTTGACAGTCATGGTAGATGAGATACTTGAGTAGTCCCCACAATGATGTGGAGACCCAGTCCAACAGATAGATGCCATTCACATGGCAGTGTGGTGAAGGATAGTCCAAAAGGTCAATGCAGTGGTGCAGTGGTCTGCCATCATGGCTGGCTCGGGGACTAGCGTTTGGCAGGTGCTTTGGCACGTGAGGCCCCTGGCCTTTCCTTGGACGGCCCCTTTGCGCTTGACTGGAGGGGCCACTGCTGCAGGGACAGTGGTGTCTGAGGACCCAACCCCCTCTGTGGACGCAGGGGAGGATGATGAAGTGTCATCCTGCTGCCCAACAGGGGAGGCGGAGGGGTAGAATGTTGCGCTGGCCTGTCCCTCAGATCCGCCACTAGCTGCCCCAAGAGGTCCACAATCTGTCCCATGCGTGTGTCCATGGACCTCAGCAGCAGGAGGTGCTCCCGAGATTCTTCCTCTAACCGGCCCATTCGTCCCTGGGCCTGTTGGTAGGCCCCAAGGACTCTGTCGATGTGGCCCAGGGCTTCCGTCCCAGGATCAGTTCCCCTCTGCATGACCCTGTCCCGACCACCTGCACTGCTGCCACGGTCCTGTCTGGTCCTCACATTGGCCCGCTGCATCCTCTCCCTGGCCTCCGCAGTCGATGTAGTGGGCTGCTCAACCCCTGGGTCAGGGAGGGTGTTGCGGCCAGCTGTGGTGGTGGTGGTGGTGGTAGTGGTTGACACACAGGCCGTGACAGCAGCTGTCAGAGGATGGTCATGGGCTGCAGCTGATGTGGTTGGGGGGACAATGGGTGCCTGGGACTGGTTGCGGCCTCCCACACCAGATGGGCCAGCTTGGAGCTCCTCATCCAAGGAATCCAGGGAGTCCTCATCCAGTTGTCTCTGTTCCGGGGGGCGGGGGGACTGGCTCTGCAGGTTGGTGTCATCCTCTGCAGTGAGTTCTTGGTCACCTGTGGGTCAGATGAGAAATGGTCATTGTGTTGCACCCAGCAAAGTTTGTGTTACATCAACTGTTTGTACATCCAGCAGTTGTTCACTGTACAAATTTGCATTGACCGACATTCAGTGATGCATTACAAGCTGTTGTGGTACATGCATTACTTGTCCATATTGGGAGTTGTCAAGACATGACATGCACAAAATAATTTTTTGACATTGACAGTCTCATGTTGGCATCCAGTTATTGATCAATCATATGTCATCCATTTACGCGTATGTGTCACTTGTTGAGCCCTTGCAGCGGTTTACTCTGCACATTGAGTGAACATTGTAGTTTCATGCATACCTTTTCAATGTGGTGTACATATCTGTATTTGCTATTCAAGACATGCTTAAGTTTGCTTTAATTAGATCCTAGGTGGTCTGGAACACTGCTACTGTCAGATGGCATGTAGTGGTGTGCATGGTTGTGCTCGGAGTTCCATCTACATGTGTTTCAGACTTTCACACTTTGGTTGCTGTCACAGTTTCATTTTCTTAGGTGTGTGCACACTATAGTTGCCAATGCTATCTGGGTGTGCAGTTGTGCATTGAGAGGCCTGGTGTCCTATGCCACCATGTTTTTTAAATGCATATCTGGCTGCATGTTGTGGCTGTTGATATGTAGTGTTTGCTGTTTTTTGCTTGTATTTGAGAGACCTCTCTGTGTGTGTATGATGATGGCTTCCATCTTGGTCCAGTGTGGGACAAGTCAGCATGATATGTCTACATGCCAGTTCTTTTGAAGTGTACATTGCAATAACTGACACATGCATGTTGGTGCCAGGAAGTAATGGGTCTTGTGTGCTGGCGGTCAGGTGGGCCCGTGTGAGTTGGTGTGCAAGCTTCCCAGCCCCACACACCCCAACCTGTGAGATGCGGTTACCTACCTGTGAGTTGGGTGGGTAGCATACATTGCCTGCCACATGATTCTTATTGGGGGTGTAGTATCCCATCCTCCATAGGGGTGGAACAGCATGCATGTTGCGTTTTGTGGGACGGATAGCCAAACACACTACACCGTCTCACTGTGAAGATGGCTGACTACCGTTTGAGGTGAAGGTGAGCAATGACATGGCTATGTGACTTGGTTGAAATTTTTGGATGGAATGTGCGTGTGGTGAGCAGAATGTGTGTGTGGCTTTTTGTACCCATTGATTTCAAATTACATTTGGTCATGGGGTATAGCCCCCCATCACTGTTGTCCCACCTCTCTGGCTGTGGGGTTCACTCCCCCAACATTTGAAGGCACAATAGGGCATGGGGTATAGCCCCCCATCACTGTTGTCCCACCTATCTGGCTGTGGGGTTCACTCCCCAACATTTGAAGGCACAATAGGGCAAGGGGTATAGTCTCCTGGCACAGTGGTGACATACAGCAGGGTGAACATCTCACCCAGCATACATTTCCACACTGTCATGGTTTCATGGTATTTGTGGACCTGAGAACATGAGCACAGTACTGGTGAAGCAGTTGTTCCAGGGCATCTATACACTGACATGTTGTGGTCAACAGTGGTGTGTGTGTGAGATGTACTCAGCCCTGTGCAGACAATATGTGCTTTTGGGGCCAGACTATACCAGCACTGTTCAGACAGACAGTGTGAGATGTGAACATTGTCAATGCATACACACATTGGTGGTCCGAACAAGACACCTTTGGCAATTTTAGTCAGACAAGGTGCTGTTCTGCAATTCAGAGCAGCACTGTGGTAGCTGGGTGTGTTGCAGGACATTTGGGATGTGCTTAGTTTAGCATTGTGAGTCCCAGCTGCAGTGTAGTTTTTGGGTACACTGCACTTCCACTGTTTACATTGCAACACTGTGGTATGACATGGGTGATTTGCACTTTGCCAAACAACCGGCCAGACACAGCTGCAGGGCAGCATGATCGTTGTTAGTGTTGCAGTGTGTGATGCCTGGCACAGTGTACACAATGTGGGTCATTTTTTAACAGAGACTTGTGCATGGTGACTACAACACAACTGTTTTGCATGATTTGTGTAGGTGACTGTGGACTAAGTGGCATGGTGTCATGTGCGGCTGCACAGACGTCACATGCCTATGAGTGGGACAAGTGCTCCATCATGCTGAGCTGTGGGAGTAGGGGGCCTGTTGTGAGTTGTGCTGCTGTGTCACCAATTAAGAACAACACTCCCGGTTGAAATGGTTACCTATTCGTAAGTTTGATGAGTGACATTCAATATCTGCCACATGCTTGTGGCTGGGGGGAGTGCTCCATCTTGCGCAGCTGTAGGACAAGGGGGCCTGGTGGGAGTTGTAGTGCAGGCTTCCCAAACACCCACCCACCTCCCTGTAGGGATGGCTACCTACCTGTTAGGTTAAGGTGAGCAATGCTATGGTTGGCACATGGGTTGGGGTGGAGGGCTCCATCTTGCATAGCTGTGGGACAAGGGGGCCTGGTGGGAGTTGTAGTGCAGGCTTCCCAAACACCCACCCACTTCCCTGTAGGGATGGCTACCTACCTGTTAGGTGGGGGTGAAGCACACAATGGCTGAGGCATGCTTCTGGGTGGGGGGCAGTGCTCCATCCTGCTCAGCTGTGGGACAAGGGGGCCTGGTGGGAGTTGTAGTGCAGGCTTCCCAAACACCCACCCACCTCCCTGTAGGGATGGCTACCTACCTGTTAGGTTAAGGTGAGCAATGCTATGGTTGGCACATGGGTTGGGGTGGAGGGCTCCATCTTGCGCAGCTGTGGGACAAGGGGGCCTGGTGGGAGTTGTAGTGCAGGCTTCCCAAACACCCACCCACCTCCCTGTAGGGATGGCTACCTACCTGTTAGGTTAAGGTGAGCAATGCTATGGTTGGCACATGGGTTGGGGTGGAGGGCTCCATCTTGCGCAGCTGTAGGACAAGGGGGCCTGGTGGGAGTTGTAGTGCAGGCCTCCCTATTCCAAACACACCTCCCTGTAAAGATGGCTACCTACCTGTTAGGTGAGGGTGAAGCACACAATGGCTGAGGCATGCTTCTGGGTGGGGGGAGTGCTCCATCCTGCTCTGCTGTGGGACAAGGGGGCCTGGTGGGAGTTGTAGTGCAGGCTTCCCAAACACCCACCCACCTCCCTGTAGGGATGGCTACCTACCTGTTAGGTTAAGGTGAGCAATGCTATGGTTGGCACATGGGTTGGGGTGGAGGGCTCCATCTTGCGCAGCTGTGGGACAAGGGGGCCTGGTGGGAGTTGTAGTTCAGGCTTCCCAAACACCCACCCACCTCCCTGTAGGGATGGCTACCTACCTGTTAGGTGGGGGTGAAGCACACAATGGCTGAGGCATGCTTCTGGGTGGGGGGCAGTGCTCCATCCTGCTCAGCTGTGGGTAAGGGGGCCTGGTGGGAGTTGTAGTGCAGGCTTCCCAAACACCCACCCACCTCCCTGTAGATATGGCTACCTACCTGTTAGGTTAAGGTGAGCAATGCTATGGTTGGCACATGGGTTGGGGTGGAGGGCTCCATCTTGCGCATCTGTAGGACAAGGGGGCCTGGTGGGAGTTGTAGTGCAGGCCTCCCTATTCCAAACACACCTCCCTGTAAAGATGGCTACCTACCTGTTAGGTAAGGGTGAAGCACACAATGGCTGAGGCATGCTTCTGGGTGGGGGGAGTGCTCCATCCTGCTCAGCTGTGGGACAAGGGGGCCTGGTGGGAGTTGTAGTGCAGGCTTCCCAAACACCCACCCACCTCCCTGTAGGGATGGCTACCTACCTGTTAGGTTAAGGTGAGCAATGCTATGGTTGGCACATGGGTTGGGGTGGAGGGCTCCATCTTGCGCAGCTGTGGGGCAAGGCGGCCTGGTGGGAGTTGTGGGGCAGGCCTCCCTATTCCAAACACACCTCCCTGTGAAGATGGCTACCTACCTGTTAGGTAAGGGTGAAGCACACAATGGCTGAGGCATGCTTCTGGGTGGGGGCAGTGCTCCATCCTGCTCAGCTGTGGGACAAGGGGGCCTGGTGGGAGTTGTAGTGCAGGCCTCCCTTTTCCAAACACACCTCCCTGTTAAGATGGCTACCTACCTGTTAGCTGAGGGTGAAGCACACAATGGCTGAGGCATGCTTCTGGGTGGGGGGAGTGCTCTATCCTGCTCAGCTGTGGAACAAGGGGGCCTGGTGGGAGTTGTAGTGCTGGCAGCATGTACACATGTACCCATGGTGATGTTGCTAACTATCTTTGGGGGGCTTCAGGGGGAGTGTCTGTTGAATCTGTGAGAGATGTGTTGGGGGGAGTGTTGTGCACATGAATAAATTTGAACCTAGGAGGTATTATTTTGTAGTAGTGCAAGACAGTACATTTGTGTGATGTTAGGCATTTGTTTGTACTTACCAGCCTCCACTCCCCCGGGTATTCCTGAGAGACTCTCTGGATGTAGCATGCCAAGCACCTTCTCCTCCCATTCAGTGAATGTTTTGAGTGGAACGGGAGGGCCACTGCTTGTCCTGTGAGCCAGCTCATGGTTCTTGGCTCTCTTCTTCTTGACCACTGCCTTCAGATCGTGCCACCTCTTCACGATTTCATCTCTATTGTGTGGCACGGTCCCTACTGCATTTACCTTCTCTACTATCCTTCTCCACATTTGCGTTCTTGTTGCTAGTGGTGTCTGTTGGACCTGGTTACCAAACAATTGTGGTTCTACCCTGATTATCTCATCAACCATGACCCTCAACTCACTCTCAGTGAATTTGGGCATTCTCTGTGGTGACATGGTGTGTGCTGTGCAAAGGTGTTAGAGGTGCAGGTGTGGAAGTGGTGGTGGTGGTGATGTGTGTGTGTTGTGCAGATTTGCCTCTCCTGTCTTCTGTGGTGAATGTTCCTTCAGTTGTGGAGTTTTGCAAAGGATTGTGGTCTGTTGGGGGCTGGATTTATACTGCTCTCTGTGGGTGTGTCAGGATGGGGTATTGGCAGCAGGTGTGGTGTGTGTGTGGACCTGGGATTTGTAGTTTTGGAGTTTCCCATGGGGGTGTGTCTTTGGGCTGTGTTAGGTATTTTTGGGTGCATGCCTTGTTTGGTTGGTGCACTTTGTGGGCATGTTGTGTGTTTTTCTCGCGACCGCCATTTTTTTCACGGAGCGTCCGCAGCGGTGGCTTGGCTACGGCGCTTCCGCCGTCTCACTCATTCATCAATGTTGTCGACCGCGGCGGTCGGAAACCGCGCACTGCACCGCGGCGATGTCGGGAATGTCATAATTTCGATGGCGGTGTCTCCGCTGTGGTTGCGGTTGTTTGGGCTGTTTCCGCTGCGAAATTGACCGCCGCTGACGGGTTTGGGCCTTCTCCGCAGGCGAACGGCGGTTTCTCGGGTCTCCTTTCCGCCGCGGTTGGATTTTTACCGCCAAGGATCCTAATCTATACCAAAGGGGATGATGGACGGAGCGCTTGAGCTAATCAAACACTCAAAAGACATGGCTTGGCAGTTCGGGCTGGACTGTTCCCATGAGGCACAGGGTGAGACTGATTTGCATATGGCCATGTCTGAACTGGGGTGGTGGAGTGAGCTAAAGAATGATGATGGATTAAACCCAGATCAGTTGACTGGGGGTGAGTGTTTGATTTGCTCTAACGCTCCGTCCATCATCCCCTTTGGTATCGCTTTGTTCGCCCTAAGTTGGCAGGGTATGCCCAGACGTGGGTCCCTTGCTCACTTTGCCACTGGATTCAAGATAGCCTGGCTGATGAGGGTTTTGAACCCAAAACTGGTCCCAGGATGCTTGTTTCCGGTCCAGGGAAGACATGCCTTGGCAGTTCGGGCTGGACTGTTCCCATGAGGCACAGGGTCAGACTGATTTGCATATGGCCATGTCTGAACTGGGGTGGTGGAGTGAGCTAAAGAATGATGATGGATTAAACCCAGATCAGTTGACTGGGGGTGAGTGTTTGATTTGCTCTAACGCTCCGTCCATCATCCCCTTTGGTATTGCTTTGTTCGCCCTAAGTTGGCAGGGTATGCCCAGACGTGGTCCCTTGCTCACTTTGCCACTGGATTCAAGATAGCCTGGCTGATGAGGATTTTGAACCCGAAACCGGTCCCAGGATGCTTGTTTCCGGTCCAGGGAAGACATGGCTTGGCAGTTCGGGCTGGACTGTTCCCATGAGGCACAGGGTCAGACTGATTTGCATATGGCCAAGTCTGAACTGGGGTGGTGGAGTGAGCTAAAGAATGATGATGGATTAAACCCAGATCACTTGACTGGGGGTAAGTGTTTGATTTGCTCTAACGCTCCGTCCATCATCCCCTTTGGTATCGCTTTGTTTGCCCTAAGTTGGCAGGGTATGCCCAGACGTGGGTCCCTTGCTCACTTTGCCACTGGATTCAAGATAGCCTGGCTGATGAGGGTTTTGAACCCGAAACCTGTCCCAGGATGCTTGTTTCCGGTCCAGGGAAGACATGGATTGGCAGTTCGGACTGGACTGTTCCCATGAGGCACAGGGTCAGACTGATTTGCATATGGCCATGTCTGAACTGGGGTGGTGGAGTGAGCTAAAGAATGATGATGGATTAAACCCAGATCAGTTGACTGGGGGTGAGTGTTTGATTTGCTCTAACGCTCCGTCCATCATCCCCTTTGGTATCGCTTTGTTCGCCCTAAGTTGGCAGGGTATGCCCAGACGTGGGTCCCTTGCTCACTTTGCCACTGGATTCAAGATAGCCTGGCTGATGAGGGTTTTGAACCCGAAACCGGTCCCAGGATGCTTGTTTCCTGTCCAGGGAAGACATGGATTGGCAGTTCGGGCTGGACTGTTCCCATGAGGCACAGGGTCAGACTGATTTGCATATGGCCATGTCTGAACTGGGGTGGTGGAGTGAGCTAAAGAATGATGATGGATTGAACCCAGATCAGTTGACTGGGGGTGAGTGTTTGATTTGCTCTAACGCTCCGTCCATCATCCCCTTTGGTATCGCTTTGTTCGCCCTAAGTTGGCAGGGTATGCCCAGATGTGGGTCCCTTGCTCACTTTGCCACTGGATTCAAGATAGCCTGGCTGATGAGGGTTTTGAACCCGAAACCGGTCCCAGGATGCTTGTTTCCGGTCCAGGGAAGACATGGCTTGGCAGTTCGGGCTGGACTGTTCCCATGAAGCACAGGGTCAGACTGATTTGCATATGGCAATGTCTGAACTGGGGTGGTGGAGTGAGCTAAAGAATGATGATGGATTAAACCCAGATCAGTTGACTGGGGGTGAGTGTTTGATTTGCTCTAACGCTCCGTCCATCATCCCCTTAGGTATAGCTTTGATCGCCCTAAGTTGGCAGGGTATGCCCAGACGTGGGTCCCTTGCTCACTTTGCCACTGGATTCAAGATAGCCTGGCTGATGAGGGTTTTGAACCCGAAACCGGTCCCAGGATGCTTGTTTCCGGTCCAGGGAAGACATGGCTTGGCAGTTCGGGCTGGACTGTTCCCATGAGGCACAGGGTCAGACTGATTTGCATATGGCCATGTCTGAACTGGGGTGGTGGAGTGAGCTAAAGAATGATGATGGATTAAACCCAGATCAGTTGACTGGGGGTGAGTGTTTAATTTGCTCTAACGCTCCGTCCATCATCCCCTTTGGTATCGCTTTGTTCGCCCTAAGTTGGCAGGGTATGCCCAGACGTTGGTCCCTTGCTCACTTTGCCACTGGATTCAAGATAGCCTGGCTGATGAGGGTTTTGAACCCGAAACCGGTCCCAGGATGCTTGTTTCCGGTCCAGGGAAGACATGGCTTGGCAGTTCGGGCTGGACTGTTCCCATGAGGCACAGGGTCAGACTGATTTGCATATGGCCATGTCTGAACTGGGGTGGTGGAGTGAGCTAAAGAATGATGATGGATTAAACCCAGATCAGTTGACTGGGGGTGAGTGTTTGATTTGCTCTAACGCTCCGTCCATCATCCCCTTTGGTATCGCGAGGATCCTAATCTAGCCGTCGGTTTTCCCGCGGTAGCGGCGGGCGGTGATTTCCCGCTACCATGGCGGTCGGCTTGCTTTTCCGACCGCCATCGTAATGACCCCCTAAGTTACTTTATGTCAGTAAATACTGACAAGTGGCTAGGCCTTCCGGGGCCTTATAAAATCCACTGCAGAGGAGCCTGTGCCAGGATGGGTTATTGATTTCCCCCAGAAAAAGAAACCCTCCCAGAATATAGTGAGTGGAGCTTCTGATTGGCGGGTTGCACCAGAACACAGGGAAATGATTTTGAAATATGCGTAGTTATGTCATGGATGAATAACTGCATTTAAATAGTGTAATGATCTTCAACAGTACTGGGCCATTATGTTTCCTTGAAATGTTTCTTTGATTTATATAAAAGATAGAGCATTACTGCATTAAAGAAGCAAAATGGTTTTATGTGATGTCTCTGAGTGGTCCATAACTGTTGATTTTCTTCTTTTCACTACGTCTATCCACTACCTAACAACTTTCCCCTTGTCGGAGACCTTTTGTATTTATCTTTCAGGGTGTAAGTGCACATTGTGAGTAAAAAGCACATTTCATGAGAGTGGATCTCGGAAAAAATCATGGTAAGCCCACTAAAAAGTTGTTAAAAAAAACTGGCAGGAGAGAAAAGTTCAAAACAAATCATCCGCAAATAGCCTTGCAAATAAAGGTAAGAATATAAATTATATAAAATATGTTATGTAGTTGCGCGCTACTATGGAAAGTGTAGCTGTAACAAAGTATAGATGTGTGAAACTTCAATTATTATATTCCCAGAATGGTAAAAATTAGAATTAAACTCGAGGCAGAAACGCCAAGCATTCCATATTAAAAGAGAATGGACTTTGCATACATTGTCCTATGTTTCATAGAAGATATATTGTGTAGCTAGAGCTATATAAAACGAAAAATAATAATAATTTTTACATAGTTATGGTAAAACTAAATTTACCTAGAAAAAGGCACTCAATTGTAAAAGAGTAGGCCTCACAGAGAAAAACTAATTTGTGCATTTTACACAACTAGGACATGAAACATCTTAAAAATAGATGCCCCCCCTTTTGTTAGTACTGCCTATCAGCTACCTAGCATCTACCTTAGTGGTATCTTATATGTAGAAAAATAGGAGTTCAGAGCTTGGCAAGTAGTTTCATATGCCAAGTCAAAGTAGCAGTAAAGAGCGCACACAGGCCTTGCAAATGGCAGTTTTCAAAAGGCTCCTGTGCAAAATGTTGCAGCACTCTAATGGCATTTAATTTACAGTTAATCCAGGCCCTGGGCATATGGTATAGCACTTTATAATAAAATTTCAAGTAAACTCAATATGTCAATAGTGTATACACCATGTAAAATTGTTAATTAAAATTGGAAAGCTAAGTTGAATTTATCATTGAGGTTGCGTAGATTTGCTTCTCCTTGGACAAATGTTTTTAAATATTAAAGGTATTCACATTATATGATTAATTGGTGGCTGCTGTAGGGGTGAACTGCTGAAAGAAAAAGCGTCCTCTTTTTAAAGCACTGCAAACGATAGATTTTGACTAGCTTGGAATGCCTGGTTTTTAATAGAATGAACTGAGCTCATTCCCCGCACCAGCAACAAAGCTTCACACAGCTGCTCAAACTGTCTGTCCAAAAGGGGCACTTCTGAACAGAGGGAGGTAATGAGTGGTTTATCACCCTTTTTGGGTTTTCTTTGAGGACATGAGAATACAGCACATTGCTGTCATATTGGACAGATGGGAGGCTTGTATTTAAAAGGCAGTCCAATATATACCTTTTTGATTTTAGGAACAGATAGCATCATAGAGGCCCTGTGTCATTAATTGTCAGACAGGATTTATGAGCCCTGGAACTTCCCTCCTAAAAAACTGTGAAAGCTGACATCTTCTGGGCATAAAACACAGCTAGATAAATAAGCCAGAGCCTACCCAGGCACAAGCTACAAGTAAAGACTGTGGCAACTAGGTTTTAAGTTAGTGTGAAATGGCACATAAAAGCACGTGCATTAAAGACAACTAGTCTTGAAAATTAGAAATATAGTTTCATTATTCTGGATAAAAGAAAAAGATGAAAGTCAGGACTTTCTTTCCTATTTCTTTCCTAAGAAGCACATTTGTGGTTCTGATGGTAAATAATTCCTTATTTCCAAAGGGTAAAATAAACTTTCTATGTTTCATTAAAGCTTCTGTGCTTAGTTTTAAAAGAAGTTTTTTAGGTGTTATAAATAAATGCATTTAAAGGCAAAATGAAAGGAATAAAACTTACATTTCACATGTAGAAAAAACAAAAGGGTTAGTGATTATTATTCAATAATGACTACATGTAAAATATTATTAACATTAATTGCATAACATCGTTTTTGCATTTTTATGATCTTTATAATGTCTAGTAACCCTACTGAAAAAAATAGCAACTCAACATGTACATTCAGATTTCTATGTCTAAATGGGTAAATATGTAGTTTACTAAATTAAAAGGGTGGGCATTCGTTTCTCTAACAAAGCCAATATTTCTATATCTCAGTTACAAACTTAAAATATGATTTCTAGTATGGCCTAATAGCTGCAGTCTCAAATACAAAGGCTATTAAAAGTTATGCAAAGAGAGTAGCTCTAGAGACGTGAACTACATTGAATGCCTTTATGAACAGGATTTCTAGGCGCATTTTGGCATTCTAAAATTTTGAGCCAGTTCTTTATGTGCTAGAAAGCACACTGCACAGGAATAAGATTAAACAGAAAAAAATTAGATCCTACCTTTAAAATATCAGCACGGAGGCACCCTCAGTCATGCTTCTGGAGAGTTACTTTGAATTGTGATGGCCGCATGGGGATAACCTTGCTCAGACAAGGGACCTGAATTTATGACAACAGGTTTAAGGGTCAGAGGCGAAGTTCTGTATTTAGCACTAACCAGCACTGCTGAAAGCAAAATGTCCCAGCAGAGGGTTTTGAGCATTTTTTTTTTTTATCTGAGGTCAGCTACTGTGACAGTCCTTATTTTACACTAGTTGTTAGCAGGTCACTGAAATAAGTCAGAACTTTTAAACCATCTTAAAAAAAAAAAGAAATTGTGTGTGATTTCACCTTTTAGGGACCTACATTAGACTATGAAAGCATCACAGCATTTCCTGATGTATACATGTACATTTATAATTGTGTAAATGCAAGTTGTAGATTTAGTCTATAGCCCTTGTAGTAATAATAAAAATAAAGAAATAAACAGGACTGTATTTAGTTGAACGGGGAAGATATTCCTTTTCAGCAGTTTTGCTTCTATTTTCGTCTACAGCAAATGCTTTGATTAGAAAACTTGTAACACTTGTTAAGCAAACGCACACTCCAGTGCAACTTGTTCTTAATAGGAAAAAGATATATATTTATAATACATGCTTGCAATGTTGAAGAGAAGTTTAACAATAACTTAATTCCTTTGTATTAATTAAATTTCCTGATTATAACATTGTAGGATAACGCACTACGGGTAATGTGCAAAGAAGATCATAGCAGTTAAAAATTGCTCATTTATGAAAATGTTAAAGTGAACTTAGCTCTGATGATGTCTGAGGCTATCATGTGCCTAGGAAAATTAGGGTCAAATTAATGCTCAATTCATGTTAATGATATTCAGGATATTGTCATTAGTAATTTAACTACATTTAATAATTGGAAGAATTTACATAGTTGTTACAATGAAATTATGGCCTTGATTAAGCCCTCCTGGAACAAGATTGGACACCACAGATCTGTTGTAGGTAGCATTGGCTAAAGGAAATATTGCATATTCTGTTAGGAGCAGATGGGGTTATCACTATTTTCTTGAGAAATAATACCTTTTTAGGAGGTATGCAGGGTGGGGTTTATCCTACTGAATAACATTATCAAGGGGCGCAGCGTAGATACCAGAGAGTAGATAAGAGTAGGGTATCAGTGTTATTGTTGCCCAGTGTTTCAAGATGAAGGTATCAGACACGCCCGAGGAGAATCTCATGTTTCCACTAAGGTGGGAGATAAAGGGATACATTTCACAATTTTAATATGGATGCACCCCACCAATGTGATGGGGATATGGCCCTCTGGAAACAAATTTTTGCAGCAGTATATTTTTTGAATAAATGGAATTTACTCACAAATACCTAAGGATAGGTTAGAACAGGGCACTTACTGCTTGCAGCTTCAGTAAGGATTCTCTGTTGTATGCACCCCCTGTAGCGCACTTGTGGATGTGTTGAGAGATGATGAATGATGCTGTTAGACAGCAGTTTGCTAAATATGAAAGGGAAATGTCTGTACAGATCACTAACAATAATGTTCTAGAACTAGGGAACTGAGAGGTTTGGAAAAATGCCTTCCCCAAAAAGTCATATTAAAAAAAATATATATATATAAAAAAAAAAAGAGAGGATGGTGAAAACATGCTGTCCCCATAAAGTGATTACCTAACCTTATGAACTTGTGGTCATTTAGAGCCTGCTGTGCCTGACACCATTACTATATTATCATTTATACCTGTAGAGGCAGAGTATTTTTCTCTCCTCAGTGGGTTTTAGCATCAAAGTCCATCCACGGAGTGAAAGCCTCTTGGCGTCGTGCTAAAAGATACTCAGTACACTTCCTACACTGTGAGTCCCAATGTCAATGCACAGGCACTAAAGATAGACTTGGCCACCTATGCCTGGATGGTGGTAGCATCGTCTTGCAGTATGCTGATGACCTCCTTGTGACATCTTAATCACTTGAGGCCTGTGAAATCCTGTGAAAAAGACACTTGAGCTCTGCTGAACTACCTCCAGAAGAGAAGACACAAAGCCTCATTGTCAAAATGCCAGTGCTGCCAAAAAAAAACGAGGTGACTTACCTGGGTTATGAGATATTCCAAGGTACACGCCGCATGCCACCTGACGGAACAAAATTGATTCACGGCATTCAGCTCCTGCCCACCTAGAAAGGAATGATGTCCTTCCTGGGGATAATGAACTGCTGCCACCAATGGGTCCCTGAATGCAGATGCTATGACTAATGAACTTGCAAACTGTTTCAAGAAATTGTAAGAGACATTGTGTACTGCTCCATCATGGGGACTGCCTGATGACAAACTGCCTCTCCATCTCTGTTTCAGAGCAAAATGGCATTGCAAATGATGTGGTGTTGCCAATGGTGTGCTGACACAGCTGGAAAAGAAAGGCCTGTGGGACACTACTATGTGACTCTGCTTTCTGCTGTGATTGGGGGTCAGCAGTTGTGATGGTGGAGAGGACGGCTCTCATTGTGTTGGACTGTACTTGTATTGTCTAGGTGCCACATTTGGTACGGTTGTTGTTGTCATCTGGAGCAACACAACATTTTCTGCTGGCAGGCACACAGGTTATGATGGCACCATTTTGTCTAACTGTAATATCATAATAAGATGCCCACCTGTTAATTTATTTTAGCAACAGCATTACCTGCAATAGGTTATTCTGATGAGACCCCTAAGTATGTTAGTCTTGAGATTGTAAAAAACGGCACCACGCCAAGATTAGACACTATTAGGAAAGGCAGACTATATGAGTGGTACACTGATGGTTCCTCCAGCAGACTGATAGACACTGATTACAGAGCAGGGTATGCTATAGCAATAGCAGACAACATAGCAGAAGTGCAGCTCTGCCACCTGGAACATCTACCTAATAAGATGAGCTGTATGCTGTAACTAAAGCATGAATACTGGTCAAGGGTAAAACTGTTAACATTTGCACTGACTCACATTATGCTTTGCAGTTCTTATTTTTGGCCAACTGTGGAAGTATCACAGATTCATAACAGAAGCAGGGCGCCTTATTGAAAATGGTCCTTTAGTAAGGAGCTTGTTAAAAGCAAAACTATTACACAACAGGATAGCGGTAATAAAATGTGAAGCCTACACAGGAGCTAATACTAAGTTAGCCAAAGGTAATGCCATCGCTGACACAGCAGAAAAAGAGAGCATGTTACAGCCAGTGCAGATGGGACTAATGATTAAAAGCATTCAAAAATAAATAAATAAAATAAAATAAATACAGCTCATTCAGAGACAATTGTTGCAATACCAGATGAACATAGAGGGTGGATTGATGATGGATGTGAGCCGAATAATGAAGAGAGTGTGGCCCTACCAGGATGAGAGGCCTGTGGCCCTACGCAGTATGTTCCTTTCCCTTACCAGACTGTAGCAGGGACCCTCTGATATTGCACAAGGGAGGATGAATGCACAGAGGCATTTTGCTTCCCAGTGAATGGATTGAAATATTTGCTGGTGTGGGTGGATACGTTTTCAAAATGAATGGAGGTGTGTCCAGCAGGGAAAAATGATGCAGCAACGGGTGCGCAGTGCTTCAGGAAAGCTATCTCTCCTAGGTTTGGGGTCCACCAGGGCCTAAATAGCGATAGTGGAGATCACTTAGGGGCATATCTACGAGGATGGCGATAAGTCAACGCAAAGCGCGCTTAGCGCTTTTCTACTTATCGCCGTTTATCGCTTGATTATATCGCCCTGGTAGCGCGTTATCTACAACGCTTTTCCCCAGGGCGATATAATTACCAGCGATAGCGGGGGAAATCGCCGTTTTGCAGGGAACATCGCTGGTTTTCCAGCGATGTTCCCTGCAAAACGGCGATAACCTTGCTGATACGACCCTGTGGTCGTATCAGCACAATCCACCCCCATAATAGGTATGCCTAAGTCTGCATTTTAGCAGACGTTAGTTTTCGGCGAAAACAGCGGTTTTCGCCCAAAACTAACGTCTGCTAAAATGCGTTAGCAGCCTTGTAAATATCGCGATGTGCACATCAGCGATATTTACAAGGTTGTACTGCCCAGTGACGCCCACTTTGCATCTCATTAGAGATGCAAAGGGGGACGTCGGGTAAAAGGGTGCTAACATGCGCCAATGCATGTTAGCACCCTCTTGTTAATAGGGCGAAAAAAGCCAAAAAAGCGGAGATAAAGCCCTTGTAGATATGCCCCTTAGTGACTGCATTTATTCAAAAGATGTTGCTTTTGGGAATGAGGTATAACCTGCATACCCCATACCATCCCACAACATTGAGGCCAGGGGGAGAAGATGAGGTCCAAAAAAAAAAAATAGACCACTAGTAAAGGCAACTGATGGAACAGGCCTGAAATGGCCTCATGCTCTGCCTTTAGTACTGCCTGCAATAGGGGCAAAGACTTCTAAAGCAACTATGGAGACATGGTCATGGTGAGAAAAATAAAAGCTGTTTCTCTTAGTTCTAGGTGGACTAGACCACAGACGGTGAACCAACGCCATGAATGGATTAAGGGTACAAAATGCAGGGCAGCACCCCAACGCATGAGAGGACAGTACCCGAAATTGATGAACATCTGTCACCAGAGGACCTGCGCAACACAACAGTCAAGGAGAAGACAGACCAGACCATTTCTTGGACCCATGAGGGCCCATCATAAAGTGTCAGAGGGACGTGACAACAACTGATGCTGTTAAGTGAAGTACACAATGCAGTCTCGAAGAAAGGCGATGGTCTGCACCTGCAGAAAAATAGACTGAAGAGGACAACGCAGGGCAGGTCCGTGAAACCACCCCTGAACAAGATGACTGCGGACCAGAAGGAGAAGCAGATAACCGTTCACTACGGGCCTTTAAATTACTGACAGTTACAGAAAGTGCCCGGGAACGGAGTGACTGACACTGTAGCCATATGCATTGCATAGAGCAAACAATATTTGTTGGACACTTAATTATGAGTATGCTGCCGGTATCACGACAGCCTGCTGATATAATAATGCACACAGGAAGTAGTATGAATTGAATACTAGCACATCATTGTGCTCATGTTCAAAAATAATTATCTCATCAGAATGTATCAATGTAACAATATATGCAT